>CM035116.1:63752182-64068780 GCA_020205555.1 Panax stipuleanatus
AGATCATTCCTAGGAAAGAGGGGGCTTTCCGATAAGAATTTCTCTTTATTGGCACGCAATTAAATAACCTAACCCCTTTCCTCGACAAAATTTTCTAAACATTGTCAATAATGCAAATAATAATATGAATAACTGTGTCGTGTCAATTATTAATTTAATCATATAAAGTATTGTGCAGATGGAACTGTTGTTCGGTTTTGTGTGAAATTGTGAGCAATCATATTGCAAAAATAAGCGGAAGCATGGTATATCAGAATTTAAAAACCATTACCCAGATCATCGTTTATGCACAGTTATTAATTAAAACTGTAATAGACGAGTTTTTTTTTATGTGTGATTCTAGGGACAGAATCCTTTTAAGGAGGAAAGATTGTAACGATTGAGATTTTATATTTAATTTTAAATATTTATTGAATTAAATAAATATTTATGTGAATTATTTATTGAGTAAATAAATAGATTAAGTAAATTATGGTAATGATTTAATTGAGTGTTACATATTAATTTAATGAATGTTATTTAACTGATATGTATATATATTAATGTTATATTATAGTTCTAAATTAATTGAGATAATTGAATTAGATGATTTATGTGATGAAGTGTTACATGAATTATAATTAGCGAGTAATTATAATTATGTGGCAAATTTTATGTGATTAATGGATGTTAGATTTTAATTAATTAAATTAGATGATTAATATTTAATTGATTAAAATATGACATTAAAGTATGTGTCAAATGATTTATTAAATAAAGAAAAAGAATTTTTAAATAATTTTTACCAAACAAGGCCCTTGCTTTTGTTTTAAAAGACTGTTGCCAAACAGGGCCCTTACACTAGCTTAAACCTAATTTACTTAAATCATGCCTAAGTTAGTAAACTAGTTTCTAATTTTCTTGTAGCCAAACAAGCCAAGTTGGCTTTTGAATTTTGTAACTTACGTAATTAGTAGTAGTTAGTGTATAATTATGATATGGGAGTTACCTATTCTATTATATGTATATTGTATATACGTTAGTGTTATAATCCTAAGTCTAAACAAAGAAAAGAGAAGGAGAGAAAGAGCAGAGAATATCAGAGAAGAAAAGAAGGAGAAAGAATTGGTAGAACGCAAGCTCATAATAATCTTTTCTTTACACTCATAGCTAGAAAGGTTAGAAATCCATATTCTTTATATTTTATTCTCTGTCAAAAATTTAGTTTTCATGAAAGTTGTAGTCATGAATTTTATATATATGAATGTGTTCATGTGTTATTGGTAGTAATTGTATGAAAGGATTTTCAGAAATCAAATTACTGTAGAAATATATTTTAACAAAGAATTTATATTTATATGAGTTCATATGGAATTTCATGAGTTTGGTAAAATTTAGTTGAGAAATTCATCCAATTGGTATGTGTTAATATGCTTATTAAGTAATTACTTGGTGCTATCTTCAACTTAGTATGTAATGCATGTATATAAGTTCGAATTGATGGAGAAAAATAGTTACAGTAGATTATTTTTGAGAAAATATGAGTTTTCATGAAAATGGCTAAATTGGATTTTTAAAACTTGTGATTATCACTGTTTAAATGATTTTGTGTTGTGGAAGCATGTTATATATATGTATAATTGCATAGGTATGATTTATAATGTTTAAGTTACTGTAAATATCCATTTGTTGGCTTGTATGGGTTAATCGGTGAAGCAGAGTAACGTGGTTGTTTGCGTCTGGCCGAGTTGCTGCGCAGCTGCGCCGGCAGCAAGGCCAGGAGCAGCGCAGCTGCGTCGCTTGTCCTTCCCAGATTCCTTCCCTGCGCAGCTGCGCCTGTTTAAAGGCAGCTGGCTGCGCAGCTGCGCCGGGCACAGTGCTTGGGTAGTGAGTTTTGCTTGCTTGTACAGTTTATTTTAAAGACCTTAGTTTAATTTTTCATGGATAAGGGGATATATATTTTGAATGATATAACATGTTGTTATATGATTATGATAATTTCATGTTTGGAAAATAAAAGAAATTTTGAAAAACTAATATGGTATCTAAAACTATAATTGTTTAATAAGTTACTTAATTATAATTTTATTAATTATAATTAAGAGTAAATGTGTAATTTAAATTATAAATTTTGTGAAATTATAAGGTATAGAAGTTTAATTATTTTAATTTTAATTATAATTTATGTAATTATAATTTAATAAATGCATGTTTAATTGTGAATTTTTAATTGATAATTACATAATTGATTATGAATTGTGTAATTATAATGCATGTTATAATTTAATTAATTATTGATTATAATTGATAAATACATGATTAATTATAAATTGTGTAATTATAAATGCATGAATGTGGTTTAATTGATTTTAAATTATAAATTGTTTATAATTTAAAAGGTATTGATAATTTAAGTAATTATAATTTGATTAAGTGTTTGAATTATAATTAAGTTAAATACATAATTAATTTAATTATGTGAGTATATGTGTGATGTGATTAACTATGTGATAGTTAATTATTATTGTTTATTTAATCAGAATGTGAGTTAACCATGAGGGTTAACCACTTATGTGAATTAGTTACGTGTTAACTAATTTAGGTTATTGTGATTGAATATATATGTGTAGGAAGTATTAAAGTACGTGAATTGAATTAAGTAGCTTGCGCTTGAGGCAAGTCTTCTAAACCCTAAACTCGTTAATTTTACGCAAGTATTCTAAACCCTAATCTTGTATTGATTTTATATGATCTCTTGAATTCATATATTCATTGTTGAGAATGTCCTTTCCATTTCAGTATTGGACAATTGTTTATTTAATTGAAATGGTCTTAACTTATTGTTCAAGTAAAGATCCAGTTATTATTTTAAATGCTTTAGGTTTACTTCTAAAGCATATGTTAATTCATAATTATTTTATTTTGAATTATTGGAAGTCGATTCAACTAATCCTTAGTTGATGAACGTGAATTCTAAATTACCCTTGTAAGCTTATCCAAACCAAACTTTCTTTGGTGCGGACTTGAATTCAAATTACTGAGTTGAACAACCCTATTTACTAGGGGAGGTTACTACGCATAGCGTTAAGATGGTTGTGCACAATACATGGTATGAAGGGCTGATCCCCCTAAGTACGAGTTAAGGTCCATAGTCTTATTGACTGTAAAAGGTTTAAATAGAAATATTTATAACCTAAGACAAGAGTTCAAAGGTCTTATGACCCTCAGATAAATTCTATATCCAATTTTAATATTGATAGAGAATTATTATTCAATTCTTTATTATTGAAGCAAGCTAAGTTGTTCAGATTTTCTTAAAGATATTCTTTCATGTCTATATTATTGTTAAACTCCAGTGAGCTGTGGTTTGCTCACTCTTGCATTAAATAACAATTTTAGTTAAGGATGATAACGCTGATGCTCCGTCTACAAGTAAGGGCAAGGGAAAGCAAAGCAAGTGAAGACTTGTTTTTATTTAATTGAGAAAGATTGTAATAATTGAACGTTATGTTTTATTTCCGCACTTTATTATATTCATGTCAAGGTTAGAGTAACCCTGTGATTGATTTTGAGAAAGTTGTAACCCTTGTTTTAAGGGAGATTTAGTTATTTTAATTTAAGTTGTAGTTTATTTTGCATTATTCATTGGGTAGATATATGTTATATTAGAAAGTGAACACCAAATCATGTGGAAACGAAGTACCCGGATTTGGGGGTGTCACAAAAACGAAATATAAGACGTTTAGATTCATACACTTGTAGAAAAAGGCTTCCACAGGTACGAGTTCAACTCCTAGTTTTTTATGATCTCCTTGAATTTCCGGGTTAGATTCCTTCCTTTGATCAACGTTGTGACACCCCCAAATCCAGTTTCCTTTCTTTCCTCGGATTCGGTGCAGTTACGATACTACTATCATCGAACTATTACATCTTTTATTCATTACTAAAAGAATACCATTTTGCTTATTATAATTTAGAATATAAATTCTATTCATATATAGGATCTCGTATAATGACTCCAAACTTTTACAAGTTTCAAAACCCGATCATATACCATCCCTGTCTAAACATCACATTCGATGCTACTAAAATGCGGAATAACTTAAATTTTTCAATATCCTTTGAATAAAATCTTTTATTGATTTCATAACTTGAATCAATTACAAATCCCTAAATCAACTTTATAATATGATTCATTCTATTTGAGTTATCGTATAACGTTTACAACTCGACTTGATATCCTCTATGTATCAACTAATACATCTTTACAGTACGACAAGTTTTAAACAACGTATACAATTATCAAGTACAACTTTTAGAACCTAAACAGGGTTCAAATGATAATCTAAAAAAAGTATTCTTTATTGCGATACTATCTATCTTTATCAATCAAGAAGCACGAAATCTTTACCGTGAATCCTTAACCTGCAAAAGTGGTTATTTGCAAGAGTGAGCTCGACAGCTCAGCAATTCTAATAGTTTTCATGCATCACATAGCATACAACATCATACTCAGTTCATGCATTTATAAATAATTTATATTTACTACGCATGTTACTTTTCACATAACAAGTATATCATCAAAGATCAACTTTCAATCTCATTTATATCTCATATATAGTTCATATATAAGTTCACATTATCACAGCATAATATAATTCAACTAACAGTTATTGAATTCATATATCAAATAGGAACTGAAAGACTTGCCTGATGCGTAGTTTAACAACTACGACTTAACTGCTTAATGATAGCTGCACTTTGTGTAATCCTACACAATTATATAATCATGGATTCACACTTATCAGTTATATGTATCCACACATTCTCAATGGAATAATAAAGGTTACATTGTTGTCTAACTTGGTTCTTAGAACCTTCGTCTCACTTTCTTATTGTATTCTTAGAATAACTATGTAAGTATACATATACTTTAACCATACGTACTTACTAACATTCTTCATATACACATGCCTGTCTACCATTAATCTATTTACATATAGCTAGTGTAGTCTATCTTTTGAGTTAATCATATATCATTACTAACACATAAGACCATAATAATTAGCGAACATACTCTATTAACCGTCGAAATCAGATTCAAGTATTAACATATGATCTTACATAGCATGTATACATATTAAAGGATACTTTCATGCTCGTTCAACCTTTTCACGTTCAATTTATATGATATAGGTTCTAAGTTAATACCCTTAATAAATTAAGTCCATTCAAGGTTATAAAGTCACACATTCTAACATGCTCGCCTTTAAACACATAAGGTAATCATATAACCCATGTTAGGCATGCTCATGAATATTCATATTTCATTCATGTAGCTATCATAGTTATTAGTTTGAAAACATGCTTCGTTTATGCTAAACTTGGATTCACGACATGTAGTCGTGGTATATATACATATATGATTCATGAGAGAGTCCAAGCGTGCTATCACAGATGTTTATAAACATCAAAATCCAAATCTTAAGGTAACATGTTAACGTCCACGTTCAAAGCTCGCATTTTCATTAGTGAAGCTCATTAACGAGACCTAACATGTTCACGCTATTCATATACATATGTTAACATTTCCAATATGCATTTCTAAGTCATTTAAACATGCTCGCGAAAATTAGAATGCGTATATGGTATTTACATGTCAAGATCCACCTTCAAAACTTGCATTTTTGTTAGAAATGTTCACTAACGAGGTTCGATATGCTCATGATATACTTTGAAACATATATTCGTAAGTTAATACGCTTCTCATGCATTCCTAAATTATATATTCATGCTTGAAAAATCAGAATTTAAACATGATATGTCTATATCCAAATTTATTTTTTTTGAAAATTCTAAGTTCAGTTAACGCGGTCCATATGCTCATGTTGCCTTCTGAAGCATGTATACACCTATTAACATACTTTCCATGCCTTGCTAGATCCTACTAATATACATAAAAAAAATTCAGAACATCAATAACACGCACTCTTGTTAAAACGGATACAACATGCTAAGCCCCTTTGAAACTCTAAGTTTATTTTGAAAGCCATAGGTCGTTTCATCAATCGTGTGTGAAATCATATTGGAACACGCCTACACTAGGCTAATGTACTCATATATATACATTACACATGCTTGTATGCCTGCCTAAGATATAGCAATTGGTCAAAACCTAGCAATTTTATAGCAAAAAACCCCAGCTGGAGCAGGCTGCCGGCGCAGCTGCGCCGCGCCTGGGTATAAACCCGGCGCAGCTGCGCCATGTGCAGTTCGTGCGAATGACTTCCCTGCTTCGGCAGGAATCCAGCTAAATCATAAAATTCACTTCACGAAACGACCATATTGCCTTACTGACATACTTGTAAGCATATATAAACACTAAGTAAGTATTTTTATCAACTAACTAACTGCTTTCAGTAACCAAAATTCATGATCCTGCAACTTTTCTATATTTTTCCCATGTTTAGCAAGCTTTTCCACAATAGATTCATTTCTGAATCAATTTGGTTCGTTCAACATCCGTTGGGTTCGTATTTGAGTATACTAACCATAATTAACCAGAATTCACAGATTACTACAAGCCAACACCATCAATTTTGTGGCTAAGCTAATAAGGACTCATGTTTAATTCAAGAAATTAGAAGTTAGAGAAATGGGAGTATACCTCTGTTAATTGGGATATGAGCTTTCTGCTTCAATCTTCCTCAATCTCAGACTCTTATTACTATGATACATATATACCCACTCTTAATCCTCACACAAGCTCTACCTTTCAATATCTCAGCAATAGAATTAAGAAGGAGAAGTGCTCTATTTATAGACAATTGGTTAGCCAGGTAATCCAATTACCTCACAAATCAATCCAATGGTTTGCAAGTTTGTACAATGGTTAAGGGGGAGTGGTTGAGAGTTGGTGGATTCATCATGAATCCCACTCCCTCCATGATCATTTGCTATCATTGAAGCTAAGTGTAGAAGTAGCATAGGCTTTTTGAGCTCACGTGTGGAAGAAATGAAGATGTGCACCCAATTTGGGACAATTGCTAAACTCTCAGCAACTTGAAATATACAAATAATGTATGCCAACACTTAGGTTATATATACATTCTATATACATTTAAGTCACAATGTAATCCCCATAATGTAGTAAACGTAATTTGCACACATATAATCCATGTATATTTGTATCATACTGGTATAATTTACTCGGATATAATCACATCACATTATCTCCTTTATTAAATTCTATTATTCCATTATATAGGTAATCATCAATTATAATTATTTATTATATATATTCCATGATGCATTATTTTAATGTACTCTTCACATACAATTGTCACATACACATTTCATGTAACTCTTACAACTTAATAAACTTTACTATATAGTTATATATATATATAACTGTATAGTCACATAGCACTTCACATATAGTTAGTTACTATACGTTATACATTTAATTCGCATGCTCGCACATCGAAGTTAATAAATTACTTATCTTATCAGTTAATTACTAATAATATTAATTAATCCCTTCCTCGTAAATCAATTATTAACCTCTATAATAATTGATTATAATTTATTATCACCTTAAATAAATATAAATCTTATTATATTTATAAATCACTTACTCATTAATCAACATATTATCAAATAATTACTTGATAATTGTATTTTGTCCATAACAATAATTAATATAATAGGACAGTATATCTCATTCCTCATCAATACAATTCCAATTATATTTATAATCACATTCCTTATTATTACACCATTTCTAGCCGTAATAATAAATCAACATACTATAATAATAACAATTAATATCGATTAATTGTTTAAATTAATAATTCTTCCATCCTCGAATTAATTAATTCCTCACCGAATCTATTATCGTGCCGCACAAGGCATATTTCACAAGCTCGATCTTAAGCTCCTCTCATTCTCCACACTTATTATTCTTTTAATATAATAATTGTGTGACTCAAGCATTTAAATGCTAAGTTACCTCAATATGTATAACCTTTTAGCTTAAAGTAATTAAGATTTACTCTAATAATTATAATAATATCCACGATAAAATAATAACTTAAGTTACTTAATATATTAAAATAGCTTAGTTTCCTTTCATTAATTAATTCTCTTGTAAATACATTAAAATTTATGTATTTTACCATAACATAAAATATTATGTTTTCTTCAAATAAAGACATTCATTATCAGAAAATAATCTACTTATTGTCTCAAGATATTATCTTTAATATAATATCAAATAATTACATGTACGACACATGTACATATATTATATATAGAAAATAAGTTTATTTTCTTTTATAATAAATTATTTCCATCAATTTATTTATATATAGCAAATATGTTTTAATGTATTTACCATATTAATTAATCACACCTATTACCTCATATAAAACATATAAGATAATATTCTTTTTCAAAAATAGCATTTTCTCCTTTTATTAAAATAATTCAACATTAGAAATTATTTTAATATGTTTTATTAGAAATATATAATAACTATTTCTCTTTCTTTTCTATAGATTGTCCTCAAAATAATTTCTTCAAATATTAAATATTTATTTAAAGATATAATGATTTTCATCCTCTTTTAATAACGTATATATATTTATTAACGTTATTGGCACATTATACTTTCTCATATATTACCATTCTAAGTAATATATATAAAACTACCAACTATAATTACATAATCAATGTATATATTAATTCACTCTTCACTTAAGTAAATTAAATCCGTACTATATCACCATAGTTAATTAAGGTTTAATATTAATAGTATATTATTCCATAATATAATTCTTAAATTAACCAATATTTATTTTTATTAGTTAATTCCCTTAACTAACTCATACTTCACTATCCAAACCTATTCACGGAGAGCTTAAGTGCTATTAATAACCTATATTATAAACATACTAGTTATTAATACACATACACAAGAATATGGTGATTATACATTAAGGATATTTAATGTCACCAACTTACTACGATAAAATAATTCTATAAATTATTTAATATCGATAGAAATTTATCCACTTCCTTTATCTCAATTGAATCGTCTCTACGCTAAGTAACAAATATATATTAATAATATATTTATAAATCACAAAAACATATATTACATAGTCCATATTACCCTATGTAATATAATACCACATACCTCATATCACATACATATACTCTTATTCGAACTCATCTCACAGTTTAAGAATTTTATTTATTAAATTCTTACTTAATAATTTCTGAAAATTCGGGTTCTCACATCCTCTCCCCCTTATAAGGATTCCGTCCTCGGAATCACCGAAACTTCCTCTACTCGGTGCTATTCCGAATATTACATATTATCTTGAATAATTTTATTCATTCTCTTTTCGGAAGTTTTATTATTATAACTTTCTCAATCTCATTCTATCACATTCTCCTTTCTAAGGAACATTCCACTACTACATTCATCCTTCAGAAGAATAAGAATCTTCCACGATTTTTCAATAATCAGGAAGTAGTATGAATAACTCAGATTCTAATTTATGTTGAGGGGTCACAAGACCGTGAACTTTTCTCCACGTTTATAAATGCCTCAACACGAGTCTCCACACTGTAAACCAGAGCGTTTATCAATCACAAAGACTGAAAACACCCTCCACGCATACTCTAGGTGGCTAGCCTATTGTACCACTACGTTGAGCCACAACGTAGTGTTTTGTAACGACTATATGCGTTACGTTCGGAACCATTGTCCCCGAAAACATGTCCCCTTTATAGGATTGTTCACCTCAGCTTTTTAACATCAAAATCCGCACCAGAGCAATCTGGTTTGGCATAAATACACAAGAATGCTTGAATTCTATAATCTCTTTTCAACAGTCGCCTAGCCGAATCAAATACCTTAGACTCTCATCAACAATTCGGACATCAATCGAAATAATTTAGCCAACTTAATTGACCTTCTTCATAATTTACAAGAAAACCAAAAATTCTTTTGTGACGTCATGATACCATACCAGATTAGTAGTACGTTGAGGATTCCGCCATTTTATGACTTTGTCATATTACATCCTACCATAATGGGCTGACGATCTTTCGATCACAACCAACACTAGGTTTGACTGCATTGATGACTCCTTCGTTTACCATTTTCTACACCATATCAAATGATGCACATGGTCAAAATACATTTTGAAAGATTTTCCAAAAAATTTTTGTCTTAGCCAAAACAAATAGCTTAGACATTCGAATAACGGTGTCGTTTTTTTTAAAACTCATTGGTTATGTCATCTGACTCAATGTTTTTCTCGAGAAAACCGAAGTGCAAACACTAGCACGAAGTCAATAAATTTTGAAAATCTAGCATAGCTAGAAGATTTAGAAAAATCCAAATTTCTCCATCAACTACAATCTCTTACTCCATCAATGCTCACTATATCAATACTCTTAATACTATATCTATTCTTAGTACAGTTCACCAACTTACCACACCATGGAAGCTCAGGAACTTACCACAATCATATAGATTGAGGAACTTATCCTAGTCAGACCAAAATCGTCCATTCGTTGAGGGGTCCCACCATACGATTATGAGTCACGAACTTGTCAAAGGCATGAGTCTTAAGAACTCGCACCTAATCTTAATATTATCTAATTATATCTTAGAAATCTCTATCTATCAAAATAAATATGAGAAAAGAATCACCTTTCCACCATATGTAGAATGATACCGCGACACTAACATTCCAACGATTATCAATGTGACGCACTCAGTGCAAGCACAAAACTTCTGCCCATACAAAAGTTTGTACAACTAAGCCATCACATGAGTCCTCAATGGAAATCCAACACTTAACTCTATCTTACTCTATCACTTCCTCGTTACGAACTTTCTATGTTTCATCACATACAACTCCTCATGAGTTCATCTCGTACTTTTCATAGTACATTCACTTATAGCATCAAGCTATACATACTTAGTCGTTACAGACTATCTATCATTTCACAGTTCAATATGATCACGTCGTGATCATCGGTTTACCTTAGGTTCTTTCCCTATTATCAACCAAAATCCATCTGAGTTTATTCTCACTATCTTTGTCATATACATATTATAGACATCGTCTTAACATTTTCATTACCGGAGTTAGAAAACTCCTGATTCTTATTCTCTAGATATTTCAAGATTCTTCTTTGAATCTTCACGTATATATTTTAATCTTATCTTTCACTCTCTCAGGTTATAGTCTAAGGTACACTTAGCTAAGGTTTATAACCTACAGCTTTGATACCAACCTGTGACGCCCCCAAATCCGGGTTCCTCTCTTTCCTCGGATCCGGTGTAGTCACGATACTACTATCATCGAACTATTACATCTTTTATTCATTACTAAAAGAATACCATTTTGCTTATTACAATTTAGAATATAAATTCTATTCATATATAGGATCTCGTATAATGACTCCAAACTTTTACAAGTTTCAAAACCCGGTCATATACCATCCCTGTCTAAACATCACATTCGATGTTACTAAAATGCGGAATAACTTAAACTTTTCAATATCCTTTGAATAAAATCTTTTTTGATTTCATAACTTGAATCAATTACAAATCCCTAAATCAACTTTATAATATGATTCATTCTATTTGAGTTATCGTATAACATTTACAACTCGACTTGATATCCTCTATGTATCAACTAATACATCTTTACAGTACGACAAGTTTTAAACAACGTATACAATTATCAAGTACAACTCTTAGAACCTAAACAGGGTTCAAACGATAATCTAAAAAAAGTACTCTTCATTGCGATACTATCTATCATTATCAATCAAGAAGCACGAAATCTTACCATGAATTCTTAACCTGCAAAAGTGGTTATTTGCAAGAGTGAGCTCGACATCTCAGCAATTCTAACAGTTTTCATGCATCACATAGCATATAACATCGTACTCAGTTCATGCATTTATAAACATTTTATATTTACTACGCATGTTACTTTTCACATAACAAGTATATCATCAAAGATCAACTTTCAATCTCATTTATATCTCATATACTAGTTCATATATAAGTTCACATTATCACAGCATAATATAATTCAACTAACAGTTATTGAATTCATATATCAAATAATTCTATAAATTATTTAATATCGATAGAAATTTATCCACTTCCTTTATCTCAATTGAATCGTCTCTACGCTAAGTAACAAATATATATTAATAAATCACAAAAACATATATTACATAGTCCATATTACCCTATGTAATATAATACCACATACCTCATATCACATACATATACTCTTATTCGAACCCATCTCACAGTTTAAGAATTTTATTTATTAAATTCTTACTTAATAATTTCTGAAAATTCGGGTTCTCACAAACATTAACCACCCAAGTGTTTGGCCTCTAGAGGTGATCCACCAAGGAAGAAGAATTATCAACAAGGAGAGTGGTTGGCTAAACCCTAGTTTTTATATCCTCTATAGAAGAGGAGTACTCTCCAATAATTAGAATTGCATTAACTTATATCTAACCTAAGACTCCTCTTATATAGATATTGGTCAACCCTTCTAATTCTATCAGAAATAGGTTTTCATTTAATTAATTAAACTCCTTTAATTAATTAGGCTTCCCAATCATATTGGGATTAATTAATTAAAGTCCTTTAATTAATTTACCTCTTAATCTCATTAGGAATACATGAGAGTACTAATATTAAATTAATTCGTAAACTCCTTTATAAATTAAAATAATAATCATTGTAATAATATTAATAAGACTCATCTCATTAATTTATACTTAATATTTTCAAAATATTAAATAATAAACATTAAGCTATTTAATTTATTCTATCACCATAGATTAAATTAATTATACTTAATGCATTATTACGATTATGTCATTAGCTTCTTAAATAATTATTCTTCCTTTTATGGTGTGACCCTTTAGGTTCTCCATATTAAACCGGTTGTGAATAAATCAATTAGAACAATTCTAATCTTATTTAAATAAATAAATTAAACTAATAATCTTTTTAAATAAATAGTATTTATTCTACAATAGGGATAAGCCTCCTTAGCGATCAACGACTTTCCAGATAATATAGATTTCAACATTAATCATAAAAAAACTTGTAAGTAAATAGTTACCGTACAATTCAATCCTTCCACTATACAATGTCCCAATTAAATATAAGACATGGAATTACTGTCAAGTCTTATTTTATTTAATTATATGTATTTCGATTGAAAAATGCACAACTCCAAATAATGCAAATTAGAAACTCCTTTTTAATTTCATTCTGCCTTGGCTAAGGACTACTGGGTTGTCAATTAACGAATCACATAGGACATGTAATACCTGAGATTTTCCTAATATTATTAAATAAATATATTAATGGAAATAAATATTTATTCGTATATAAATGATTTTTGTGTTAAAAGATGAGTTAACTCAATTATGTTAAATTGAATAATTATAATAATTGAGAAAAATGTGGAGTTTATAATAAACTCATGAAAGCCTTGTGTGGCATAGTGATGAGGAATATTAGTGATGATATTAATTGACGAAGGACTTATTA
The DNA here is from genome assembly GCA_020205555.1 of Panax stipuleanatus. Classification (NCBI taxonomy): domain Eukaryota; kingdom Viridiplantae; phylum Streptophyta; class Magnoliopsida; order Apiales; family Araliaceae; genus Panax; species Panax stipuleanatus. The sequence goes on from CM035116.1 coordinate 63,765,783, forward strand.
AGTGAACAATTAATTAATTGTTAATTGATGCTAATTGTTATTGTAGAATATTAATTAATTCCTATAGAATATTAATGATAATTAATTGATGATGTGGGGATTATTATTATTGCAAATAATATAATAATAATAAGCAATGTGTTTATAAATATAATAAGACTTATATTCATTTAATGTGATATTTAATCACATAATTGTTAATCGATTATTATAGAAATTAATAATCAATGAGGAATAGATTAATTAATATTATTGTTAATTAATCAATGAGATAAATAATTTATTTATTTGACATTATGAATAATAAAATAAATAAGTAAGTTATTAATATGATAAGATTATATTAATTGTTATGTGCAAATGTGTAAGAATTAAATATAAAGTATATGGAATACAACTATACTATATAGTGTAGAGAAACACTTAAGTGTGACCATGCAAGTATATTTAAACTATATTATATGATTGTACATATTGAAGCTATGTGTTATGAATACATCATGTGTAGATATATATTGTAAATAATTATTAAATTAATAGAATTTAATAATGAATGAGATAATGTAATGTAGTAATATTTGATTTGAATTATATCCGGTAAAACAAATGTACATGGATTATAAATGTGTAAATTACATTTATTACAATGTGTGAAGTACATGGTAGTATTATTGGGATTACATTGTAATTTTAATTATAATCTAAATATATAGTAGGTATATATATGTGTTAACCTAAGTGTATAATATAACATTGTGTTTGCTAGAATGCTGAGATGTATATTGCTTATAAAAGACTCATTTCCCTTTTCACATGCATAACATAATGAAGCTAAAGCCTATTTCCTCAAACTCACAAACTCAACTTGCTAGCTATCATCATGAAGGAGAATGGCTGATTGCTACAAGCTTCACTATTTCACCAACTAATCTATCTACTACTCCTTAAACCCCATGCAATTCACAAATCCCGTTGGTTCAATTTGATGGACAATTATATTGTCTGGGTATGAATTCCTCTATAAATTGAACTCTCCCCCTCACAAACTCACTTGCTGAGATTATGGTTAAGATAAGTTGAGAGCATTTATATATCAGTGCTAGTAGTCTGAGGAGTAGAGAATTCCTTAGCAGCAAGTTCTCAATTCGTATTACAGAGGTATAATCCCTTTTGTTCTTCATTTTTGTTTTCTAAGACAAATACAAGTAAGGATTATAGTTGATTATTAAACTATGTGGGTTGTTAATATATAGTTATATGATTTGATTGTGTAGCTAAGATAGAACTTGATGTATGTGCTCAATTTACATGTCAAATATGTGAATCCGATGTGTATTACTAATGTGTGTATATATATATATACGTTAATAGGATAGCATAATTCTTTGAAGCAATATTAGGCTTTACGTGGATAAACTACGCTTAAGGCAAGTATCCTAACCGACGCATTTACTTTATGCAAGGAAATCTATGATTGTGCAAGTTTCCTAACTTACACTCATTTATAGTGTAAGTATCCTAACCCTTGTATTACTTTATTCAACGAATATTGTAAGCGAGAATCTAAACTTTATCTCTTTGAATACAAGTTGTCTTACTCGTTCATTTGAGCCAGTATGTTTAAACTCTTGTGAAAGCAATTATTCATGTTGAACTTGGTATTGTTCTTGAATATTGTGAAAGTGTCTATGCCACTTGATTCGGCTAGAATATATGCAAGTTTATAAAATTGTCCAAACCTTTTTATCAGTGCGGAAATCTTAAAAACTAAGTTGAACAACCCTTATGGTAAGGGGAGTGTTTATTGTTGAAAGCCCCAACACACGCGTGAATATTACTGTGGTTATGCATAACAAAGAGTATTGTAGACTGATCATCTATTATACTTGTTTCTTTTGGGTTATCAGTTTAATATTGGTAATTCTAGTAGATGTTCAATAGACCTTAGTGACTGCTCAATATAAATTGTTTTATCCAGTTGGATACGTGATAGCCTTTGAATTCATATATATCTGTTGATCTATATTGAATTATCATTTCACATTCCAAAGATGTGATTCAAGAATTTTTTTTTATATTTGTTGTTCCTGATATTATTCTGAAACTCTAAACTATCTTAGAGATTATACTTCGATATTTCAAACTCGTGATATAATACTCATCACCCTTGTTGTATATTACTTGCTGGGTAATTTGTGCTCATACTTGCTTATTTTAAAACCTTTCAGTTAAGGCGGAACAGGGAAGTGTCTCTGGGAAAGACAAGGGCAAGGGCAAGGCTACCGACTAGCTTGTTCCTTTATGTTTCAAATTATTATGTTGTATTAAGACTGTCTTCAGACTATGTTTAAACTTAAGTAGGATTATGTAATAAGTCTTTATTCTATATCATTATGTAATCTATTACGTACTATAGGTTGCGAGACTTGGGAGAATAATTATAATAAATAATTTTATATTATTCTAAATTAAATCTTCCGCTGTGAATGTGGAATTTTAGTTATTATTGTATTACCATGAGCACGTGACGAACCGAATTCGAGCTGACCCCGTGACGTTCATGGAATTTGGGGGCGTCACAGGTTGGTATCAAAGCTGTAGTTATAAACCTTAGGAACGAGTGTCCTTAGACTATAACTTAGGAGAACTTAGAAGTTAGGAAGGAAATAAAACTCATGTAGAGTTTTCCTTGAGAGACTTAGTTTGTTATAAAATGTAACTTCATTTTATACAATTAACTTATGTTTTGTTTAACATTCTAATGGGGTTGCTGTTTCTTGTCTTGTGTTTGTGATTGTAGGATGGCAGACACAGGAGTACCCGCTAGAGTGGCTGAGGATGAGCCCAGGGATATTCATGTAGTTTACGAGGCACCTCTAGAGGCTGTGCCAGTACAGACTGTGGCACCATCCGAGTCTGATGACGAGGATGAGATCGAGATTGAGATAGAGTTTGATACAGAGGAGGAGCCGATGGAGGATGAGCTAGTAGAGGACTCTGATGAGGCTACTATAGAGGAGCAGATGCTAGGCGAGTATGAGGAACGGATCCTAGAGTTAGACTGCAGAGTCCAGGAGTTAGAGGAAGAGGCCAAGGAGAGAGAGTCTGAGTTCCAGAAGCTGAGGGACGAGGACCACCAGAGGAAGCTGGCTATGCAGGAGTTAGAGGTGGAGATTGCTTATCGTAGGGAGGCAGGGATCCAGATGGGAACCCTATTCCACAGGTCGGTGGCGAGAAATGTAGATCTGGCAGAGAAGCTAGAAGAGGTTGGACAGAGGGAGCTGAGTGAGAAGACAGAGAAGGAAGCACTCCGCACTCAGTTAGAATTAGAGGTGATGGATAGGATACACTTCGAGGAGAAGTGGGGGGCTGCCCATGAGAGAGCTGACGACCTAGAGGATGAGGTCAAATGTAAGAAGAGGAAAATGAACAAGATGGGGTACGTGTTCCATTCGGCATTTGAGAGGGTGCTTGATGGTGTGTATCACTACCCGGCAGAGCAGGGACAGCCTCTACATACTATGAGTCAAGAGCTGGTAGCTTATATAGCGCAGTTAGAGTACAAGAGTACTGTGGATCGTGGCATGATGTAATGAAATTTCCCTTAGATAGTCTAGTGGTAGTACTGGTTGTGTCTTTTATGTATTGTATATACTATGTTGTAATCCCAATCTTTTGTGTAAGATATGGGATAGTGATGTGAACCCCGTGTTAGCTTTTGTCAGAGGGGTAGTATGGTAGTAGGTTGGTATATTCCCCGTCTTTTGTGATATTAGGGGATATATGTGATAACATTTATAGCAGTATGCTAGGGAAATCATGTAATGAATGATTTGGCATATGAATATAAATGGAGTTTATTTCAGAAACGTGTTATAAATTTATTCTTTTAGTATTAAAAGAAATACTTAAGTAATATACTTGAATAATAATAATAAAATGAAAATTTGTGATGCAGATAATGCCGCCCAGACGTAGATTGATTGCACCCGAAGAATCCGTTAATAATGAGAGGGAACAAGTTGACCCGATCCAGAAATTGGTAGACTTGTTAGGAGAAGCCTTAAGGGGAAGGAACAATGAACCCGTTCGCCCAAACCCTCAGGCTGTGCCAGTAACAACCTTTAAAGACTTTAAGAGTGTAGGACCCCCGGAGTTCGAGGGAACTACCGACCCAATCGTCGCACAAACGTGGATCAAGGAGATCGAAAAAGCTTTCACTATAGCTAGCATAGGCAAAGATCAGAAGACGGTGTTTGCCACTTACATGATGAGGGGAGAAGCGAACTACTGGTGGGAGGCTAATCAACAAAGAGCTGGAGAAGGGATAATAGCGTGGGATAAGTTTAAGACGCTGTTCTTCGAGAATTACTTCCCGAAGAGTATGAAGAATAGGATGGAGGTGAAATTCCTAGAGTTAAAACAAGGAGAGATGACGGTGGCGCAATACGCGGCTAGGTTTAACGAACTAGCCCGGTTTGCGGAGCACCAAGTTGGTGATGAAGAGAGGAAGGCTAGACGCATCGAACAAGGGTTGAAGCCTTGGCTATTCAATAAGGTGTCAGTTCTTCAGATCAATTCTTTTGCAACACTGTTGGAAAAGGCTATTATTGCCGAGGGAGGAAGTGAAGCTTTGAGCTTGTACAACAAAGAGAAGAAAGGAAAGAATGCTGGAGGAGAGAATCGTACTGAAGGAAGCAGTAGTGGAGGAAGTAATTTGGGAAAGAGAAAGTGGGAGAACAACAACAACAACAAAAACAACAATAATCAATCAGGGAATTTTTGTGGAGGTTTCAAGAAGAGGGCTGAAGGATGCCCAAAGTGTGGAAAGAACCACCAGGGTGAGTGCTGGAAGGGTCGCGGCACTTGCTACAATTTCGGACAGGAAGGGCACATCTCGCCCAACTGCCAGAAACCAAAGAAGATACAAGGATGCTTTGCGTGTGGCTCGACGGAGCACCGAATTAAGGACTGCCCAAAGAAGGGAAGTGGCGGGAGTAGCAATCAGCAAGGAGGCAACAAGCTGATGATTGGCGGACCGACACAATCCAACCGCCATAACTTTTAACATGACTGTCCAGGACGCCCTGGCTGCAAAGGACGTGGTGTCAGGTATAATCCCAATCAATGATATAAATGCTTATGTATTATTTGATTCAGGTGCCACCTGTTCTTTTATATCTGAAGAATTTTCTAGTAAGCTTAGTACACCCCGAGAACGATTAGAAAATTCTTTGATCATAGAAGTTGCTAATAAGGAAGTGATCCCTGTAGAATACGTTTATCGAAATTATCCCGCAAACATTAGAGAACACGAACTGAGCTTAGACTTGATTCCTATTAGATTGGGAGAATTTGACGCAATACTGGGAATGGATTGGTTGTATAACCATGCTGCGATAATTGACTGTCAGAACAAATGTGTGAACCTTCAGACTCCGAGTAAGTCTAAGGTAGTGTTTTATGGTAGCTCATCACTTAAGCAATCGTGTTGCGTTACGATGATGCAGGCCAAGAAATTGTTAAGGAAATGATGTGTAGGTTATTTAGCTTACATCGTTGATACTCAAAAAAAGGGAGTAGAAATTAAGGATATATACGTAGTTAATGAATTTCAAGATGTGTTTTCGGACGATCTGCCTGGTCTTCCCCCAGACAGAGAAATCGAATTCGTAATAGACTTAGCACCGGGAACGGCACCAATTTCGAAAGTTCTATATCGTATGGCGCCAGTAGAAATGAAGGAATTGATGATACAATTACAAGAATTTTTAGATAAGGGTTACATACGACCGAGTGTGTCTCCTTGGGGAGCACAAGTACTATTCTTTAAGAAGAAGGACGGATTGATGAGGCTCTGTATCGATTATCGAGAATTGAATAGAGTAACGATCAAGAACCGATATCCGCTATCGAGGATAGACGACTTATTTGATCAACTGAAGGGAGCAAGGTGTTTCTCAAAAATTGACTTACGAACAGGATATCATCAACTGAAGGTACGAGATGAGGACATACCAAAGACTGCGTTTCGAACCCGTTATGGACATTACGAATTTTTGGTAATGTCATTTGATTTGACTAATGCTCCGGCAGCATTTATGGACTTGATGAACCGAGTTTTCAAGCCATACTTGGATAAATTTGTAGTGGTTTTTATTGACGACATTTAGATCTACTCGAAGACAGAGGAAGAACACGCCGAACATCTGAAGATTGTTTTGGAGGAACTAAGGAACGGGAAGATGTATGCGAACTTTTTAAAGTGCGAATTTTGGATGGAGAAGGTTCAATTCTTAGGCCACGTGGTGGATAAGAATGGAATCGCTGTAGACCCTGCAAAGGTAGAAGCAGTAAGTAATTGGGGACAACCGAGAACACCGACGGAGGTGAGAAGCTTTTTAGAGTTATCCGGGTACTATCGAAGATTCATCCAAGATTTTTCTAAGATAGCAACCCCGTTGACTAATTTGACTAGGAAGACGGTGAAGTTTGTATGGACCGACAAATGTGAAGGGAGTTTCCAAGAGTTGAAAAAGAGATTGAGCGAAGCGCCTGTGTTATCACTACCAGATGATGCGGGAAATTTTGTGGTGTATAGTGATGCATCGCACAAGGGACTTGGTTGTGTGCTAATGCAGCACGGCAAAGTCATTGCGTATGAATCACGACAACTTAAGGGTTACGAAAAACTGATACCCAACTCACAACTTAGAGTTAGCGGCAGTAGTTTTTGCATTAAAAATATGGAGGCATTATTTGTATGGGGAAAAATGTGAGATATACACGGACCAAAAAAGTCTGAAATATATCTTCACACAGAAGGAGTTGAATATGCGGCAGAGAAGGTGGTTAGAATTAATCAAAGACTATGACTGCGATATTCTTTATCACCCGGGGAAGGCAAACATGATTGCCGACGCTCTGAGCAGGAAGGGAAGGGAGAAGTTGTTTAATTTGAAGACTCAGGAAGAGTTGATAAGAGAGATGGAGAAATTGGAGATAGAAGTGCAAGGACCAGGAAAGTCTGGTGAGAAGTTATTTGCAATGGAAGCTCATCCGACATTGTTGGATAGAGTGAAGGAAGCTCAGGAAAAGGATGAAGAGTGTGAGACAATCTGAAAGAGGATCACAGAAAATGAGGAGGAGAAATTTTGAATGGATAAAGACGGTATTTTAAGATTTGAAGAAAGAGTATGGGTACCGGCGATAACCGAGTTGAGGGAAGAGATTTTGCACGAGGCACATAATACTATATATTCCGTTCATTCGGAAGGCACAAAGATGTACCGAGATTTGAGGCAACATTTTTGGTGGCCTAATTTGAAACGGAAAGTCGTAGAGTGCGTCAGTAGATGTTTGACTTGCCAACGCGTTAAAGTAGAGCATCAACGGCCGAGTGGTTTACTACAACCGTTAGAAATACCAGAGTGGAAATGGGAGCATATTACGATGGACTTCGTGGTAGGACTTCCAGTTACGCAGAAAGGTTATGATGCCATTTGGGTTATTATGGATCGACTTATGAAGACCGCACATTTTCTACCAATCAAGATCCAGTACAGTTTGAATCAGTTGGCAAGCCTATACGTAAAGGAGATTGTTTCACGACATGGAGTGCCGGTGTCAATTGTATCTGATCGAGATCCGCGCTTCACGTCTAATTTTTGGAAGAGTTTGCAAGAGAGAATGGGAACACAGTTGAGGTTGAGTACTGCTTATCATCCTCAGACAGACGGACAAAGTGAGCGAACTATACAAACGCTAGAGGACATGCTTAGAACTTGCGTGATGGATTTCAAGGGAAATTGGGACAACCACCTACCCTTAGTAGAATTCACATACAATAATAGTTACCATACGAGTATCGGCATGCCACCGTACGAAGCTCTTTACGGGAGAAAGTGCAGAACGCCATTGTGTTGGGACGAAGTCGGGGAGCGACGAATACTCGGACCAGAGCTAGTACAACAAATCACCGACGTGGTGACAATGATAAGAGCCAGACTGGTAGCAGCTCAAGACCGCCAGAAAAAGTACGCAGATTTGCATCGGCAGGACCAAGACTTCAAAGTCGGCAGTTTTGTCTTCTTGAAAGTATCTCCATGGAAGGGAAAGATCCGTTTCGGCAAGAAAGGAAAATTGAGTCCAAGATTCATAGGACCGTTCGAGATACTGAAGCGAGTGGGCGAAGTAGCATACAAAGTTGCGTTACCACCCGAGTTGGAGCACATCCACAACGTGTTCCACATTTCCGTGTTGCGACCGTACAAGGCCGACTACAAGCACGTGATTTCTTACGAGCCCATTCAAGTGGAGAAGAACTTCGCGTATGAAGAAATTCCTGTCCAGATATTAGATAGGAAAGAACAAACTTTGAGAAATAAAATTATACATTCTGTAAAAGTACTTTGGCGTAACCACAATGTCAAGGAGGCAACGTGGGAGTTAGAAGATAGGATGATGAGGGATTATCCCCATTTATTTATGTAACCTTGTAGCAATTCCGAGACGGAATTTTTATAAGGGGGGGGGGAGGATGTAATACCCGAGATTTTTCTAATATTATTAAATAAATATATTAATAGAAATGAATATTTATTAATATATAAATGATTTTTGTGTTAAAAGATGAGTTAACTCAATTATGTTAAATTGAATAATTATAATAATTGAGAAAAATGTGGAGTTTATAATAAACTCATGAAAGCCTTGTGTGGCATAGTGATGAGGAATATTAGTGATGATATTAATTGACGAAGGACTTATTAAGTGAACAATTAATTAATTGTTAATTGTTGCTAATTATTATTGTAGAATATTAATTAATTCCTATAGAATATTAATGATAATTAATTGATGATGTGGGGATTATTATTATTGCAAATAATATAATAATAATAAGCAATGTGCTTATAAATATAATAAGACTTATATTCATTTAATGTGATATTTAATCACATAATTGTTAATCGATTATTATAGAAATTAATAATCAATGAGGAATGGATTAATTAATATTATTGTTAATTAATCAATGAGATAAATAATTTATTTATTTGACATTATAAATAATAAAATAAATAAGTAAGTTATTAATATGATAAGATTATATTGATTGTTATGTGCAAATGTGCAAGAATTAAATATATAGTATATGGAATACAACTATACTATATAGTGTAGAGAAACACTTAAGTGTGACCATGCAAGTATATTTAAACTATATTATATGATTGTACATATTGAAGCTATGTGTTATGAATACATCATGTGTAGATATATATTGTAAATAATTATTAAATTAATAGAATTTAATAATGAATGAGATAATGTAATGTGATATTATTTGATTTGAATTATATCCGGTAAAACAAATGTACATGGATTATAAATGTGTAAATTACATTTATTACATTGTGTGAAGTACATGGTAGTATTATTGGGATTACATTGTAATTTTAATTATAATCTAAATATATAGTAGGTATATATATGTGTTAACCTAAGTGTATAATATAACATTTTATTTGCTAGAATGCTGAGATGTATATTGCTTATAAGAGACTCATTTCCCTTTTCACGTGTATAACATAATGAAGCTAAAGCCTATTTCCTCAAACTCACAAACTCAGCTTGCTAACTATCATCATGAAGGAGAATGGCTAATTGCTACAGCTTCACTATTTCACCAACTAATCTATCTACTACTCCTTAACCCCCATGCAATTCACAAATCCCGTTGGTTCAATTTGATGGACAATTATATTGTCTGGGTATGAATTCCTCTATAAATTGAACTCTCCCCCTCACAAACTCACTTGCTGAGATTATGGTTAAGATAAGTTGAGAGCATTTATATATCAGTGCTAGTAGTCTGAAGAGTAGAGAATTCCTTAGCAGCAAGTTCTCAATTCGTATTACAGAGGTATAATCACTTTTTTTCTTCATTTTTGTTTTCTGTAAAAAACCTCATTTTTTGATTCAACCAAATTAGATTGTGTTTGGGATGTAAAACCCTTATATTGTTATTATATGAACATACATACATGATGGAACCACTGTATAGTCTTTCATTTCCATTTTTGCTCTGCAATTTCTGTAAAATTCTTTAATTCTTGAATTTAGTTGGAGTTCATGGAATTGGGAATCGTTTGGGCGATTGACTGTTATATAAGCATATATATGTGTTAGTAAGTTAAAAAGGTTAGTCTAATAGCATATGGGTATGTCGAAATCGATGAATTGGGAAGATTAGGGTCGGTTTTGGCTGCAGCGTGAACTGCAGGAACTGAGTCTGCATCGCGGCGCCGTAGCGCCGATGCGCAGCGTTATCTGCGCGCTGCAGCGCCACAGTGCCTCAGTCCCAGCATCCCCACGCCGCAGCGCCAATCCCAGGCATTATGTCCGCAGCCGCAGCGCCTCCAGCGCCGTAGCGCCAATCCCAGGCCTTATGTCCGCGCCGCAACGCCTTCAGAGCCGCAGTGCAGCAGTGCCTTCAGCGCCGCAGCGCCGCAGCGCCTGCTGCTGTTGTTGCAGTGCCGCAGCGCCGCTGTGTTGATAGGCCAAGAAATGCCTATCTATTTGCCCGGTCTGAGAGCAGTGAAATTATAATTCATACTAAGTAAATGTAACATGATTTATGGAGTCCCTCTTGTGCAATACATGTTTTCATAATTTACTTAACATACAAAGAGAACTCATGATTTTGAAAACAACCCTTGATGAAGCATGTGTTATTTAAGTCCGAACTTGCTAGCATATGCTCATAACTTAACTAGGTGTGAGATATAATTTGAAATTGCCTATATGAACTAGATTACTTTGGATTGGTTTAAAATGACTGTTAAAGACTAACTCGGATATGTTGACAAACTAAGTTTCATACACGTTGCATGGGTGTATTCTGAACTTATAGGGTTGCATGCTAGTATTCCTTATGTCGCTACGCATGATCTATATGAACACTCACATAGTTGGACACGACGTAAACTTTTCAAGTATGATTTTCTAATTTTTTAAGACAAATACAAGTAAGGACTATAGTTGATTATTAAACTATGTGGGTTGTTAATATATAGTTATACGATTTGATTGTGTAGCTAAGATAGAACTTGATGTATGTGCTAAATTTACATGTCAAATATGTGAATCCGATGTGTATAAGTAATGTGTGTATATATATATATATATATACGTTAATAGGATATCATAATTCTTTGAAGCAATATTAGGCTTTACGTGGATAAACTACGCTTAAGGCAAGTATCCTAACCGACGCATTTACTTTATACAAGGAAATCTATGATTGTGCAAGTTTCCTGACTTACACTCATTTATAGTGCAAGTATCCTAACCCTTGTATTACTTTATTCAACGAATATTGTAAGCGAGAATCTAAACTTTATCTCTTTGAATACAAGTTGTCTTACTCGTTCATTTGAGCCAGTATGTTTAAACTCTTGTGAAAGCTATTATTCATGTTGAACTTAGTATTGTTCTTGAATATTGTGAAAGTGTCTATGCCACTTGATTCGGCTAGACAATATGCATGTTTATAAAACTGTCCAAACCTTTTTATTGGTGCAAAAATCTTAAAAACTGAGTTGAACAACCCTTGTGGTAAGGGGAGTGTTTATTGTTGGAAGCCCCAACACACGCGTGAAGATTACTGTGGTTATGCATAACATAGAGTATTGTAGACTGATCATCTATTATACTTGTTTCTTTTGGGTTATCAGTTTAATATTGGTAATTCTAGTAGATGTTCAATAGTCTTTTGTGACTGCTCAGTATAAATTATTTTATCTAGTTGGATACATGATAGCCTTTGAATTCATATATATCTGTTGATCTATATTGAATTATCATTTCATATTCCAAAGATGTGATTCGAGAATTTTTTTGATATTTATTGTTCCTGATATTATTCTTAAACTCTAAACTATCTTAGAGATTATACTTCGATATTTCAAACTCGTGATATAATACTCATCACCCTTGTTGTATATTACTTGCTGGGCAATTTGTGCTCATTCTTGCTTATTTTAAAACCTTTCAGTTAAGGCGGAACAGAGAAGTGTCTCTGGGAAAGACAAGGGCAAGGGCAAGGCTACCGACTAGCTTGTTCCTTTATGTTTCAAATTGTTATGTTGTATTAAGACTGTCTTCAGACTATGTTTAAGCTTAAGTAGGATTATGTAATAAGTCTTTATTCGATATCATTATGTAATCTATTAAGTACTATAGGTTGCGAGACTTGGGGGAATAATTATAATAAATCATTGTATATTATTCTAAATTAGATCTTCCGCTGTGAATGTGGAATTTTAGTTATTATTGTATTACCATGAGCACGTGACGAACCGAATTCAAGCGACCCCGTGACGGTCATGGAATTTGGGGGCGTCACAGGACACATCTCTTCTTTTACTAGAAGTGGTAGATTTTTTATTGATCAATTATTATCTCCATATGTAACTCATTATACCTAAGCACACCCTTTGATATACCCTAAGGGCTTAAGGAATAAGTCAAAGTATAATTCATTACATACAAGATACTATGATGATCTCAAGTCCAAGAATCACTTGTACTACTATCACATTAGGAATTTCTATTGACAGACAAGTAAAACTCCATTAGTTATTCCATAGCAAGTCACGTTCAGTGAACTTATTCTCCAATAAGCAGCTACATACTTGCTTTAGTGTCTCCAAACAAATGATTATGAGATCAATCATCCTCATCCAATGAGAAAGCAACATATGTATCAATCTATCTGAATTTACTAATCCCCTTTTTTAGCAATCCAACGATTGGGAACTATTTTAGTTTTAAGCTTTCTAAGAATTTAGATCTCATTGGCATTATCAACATTATGATTCTAAAAGCATTGCTTAAAACTATGGGTTATTTACATATTATAAAAATAGCATCATGTAGATAATTAAATGCCTTTAATAAATGAATACTTTTATTAATAAATAAATAAGATTGTTTACAAAGTATGTACTTTATCATCATACATGATTGGCTTGCATGCACACTACTATCAATCTCTCACTTGTACTAAAGTCAATCGCCTTGGTATCTCATACCCATCTTCTCTCAGTGACGATCAAACTGTTGTTGTGTTAAAGCTTTAGTAAATGGATCTGCAATGTTATCTTGAGAGTCTACACGCTCCAAGGTGACGTCTCCTCTTTCAATGATCTCCTTGATCAAGTGAAATCGCTGCAACATGTGTTTGGATTTCTGATGAGACCTGGGTTCCTTAGCCTGTGCAACAGCTCCAGTGTTGTCACAGTATAGGGGGACTGTTCCTCCAATGCTAGGAACCACACCAAGTTCTGTTATGAACTTCTTCATCTAAATAGCCTCCTTTGCAACTTCACTTCCAGCTATGTATTCTGCCTCTATCACTGAATCAGCAACTGTTTGTTACTTGGAACTCTTCTAACTCACTGCGCATCCGTTCAAGGTAAACACATACCCCAAAATGAATTTACTGTCATCCTGGTCCGTTTGAAAACTTGAGTCCGTAAAGCCCTTGAGTTTTAATTTAGACCCACCATAGACAAGAAATACATCCTTAGTCCTTCGTAAGTAATTTAGGATATTTTTCACTGCCTTCCAGTGCTCTTCTCCTGGATTCAACTGATATCAGCTCGTTACACTAAGTGCATGAGCGACATCCGATCTAGTACATATCATACCGTACATGATAGATCCTATTACTGAAGCATAAGGAATCTTACTCATACGGTCTCTCTCCTCAGGTGTCTTTGGGGCCTATTTCTTGGAGAGATGTATTTCATGGCTCATCGGTATGAGAGCTCTTTTGGAATCTTCCATGCTAAACCTCTTTAGCATGGTATCAATGTACGTTCCTTGGGATAAGCCATGCATCCTTTTAGATCTATCTCTATAGATCTTTATCCCAAAATATAGGATGCTTCTTCTAAGTCCTTCTTGGAGAAGTGTTTAGATAACCAGATTTTAATCGATTGTAGCATAGAAATGTCATTCCCTATCAGTAATATATCATCAATATATAATACAAGGAATGAAACATCATTCCCACTAACCTTCTTATACACACATGGTTCATCCTCATTTTTGATAAAATCAAACTCTTTAATTGTCTCATCAAAATGGATGTTCCATCTTACGAGAAGTATGCTTCAATCCATAAATGGATCGCTGCAGCTTACAGACTTGATTTGTTCCAACCTTTGAAACAAATCCATCTAGCTGTGTCATATACACATCCTCCTCAAGTTTCCCATTGAGGAATGTCGTTTTCACGTCCATCTACCAGATCTCATAGTCGAAATAAGCTGCAATCGTAAGTAAAATCAGAATGGACTTGAGCAGAGCTATTGGTGAGAAGGTTTCATAATAGTCAACTCATTGTCTTTGTTTGAAACCATTTGCAACCAGTCGGGCCTTATAGGTCTCTACCTTGCCGTGTGCTCCAGTCTTTCTTTTAAAGACTAATTTACACCCAATAGGCTTAATGTCTTTCAGTGGTGAAACCAAAGTCCATACTTAGTTCTCATCCATGAAGTCCATCTCAGATTTCATGGCTTCAAGCCATTTTCCTGAGTCTTTATTACTCATAGCCTATTCGTAATTCAATGGATCATCATCATTCATAATGCGTACCTCATCGTCGTCCTCTATGACAAATCCATAACTATCAGGTATCTTTGGTACTCTTCCAAATTTACGAATAGGGTGTGGTACAGTAGGTTCATTCACTTGGTCAGGTACCTGACTTTGATCCGTAGTAATTTGTGGTTCTTGAACATCTTCAAGATATATCTTACTCCCACTGAACCCTTCATGGATAAACTCCTTTTCCAAGAAGGCAACATATTTCGCAACAAAAACCTTTTGATCAGTTGGATGATAGAAATAATACCTTAAAGTTTCTTCCTTTCAGAAGATACGTTGGGCCTCTTCCTTTTCTTGGAAGAATCATCCACCATTAAGACATGGTTCTTCTTGGATGGGAAGTGACCATCTGCAGTTTTCAACATGTTAAGTAATTCAAGCAAGCTGACATCTAACTTATTCATGTGGAAATTAACAACAAATTGCGAGAAGGTCTCAGGGAGTGACTGCAATACCAAGTCTTGACTCAACTACCCATTCATGACGAACCCAAGCTGTCCAAGGCGTTTAATCAAATTGATCACCCTTAGGACATGAGTCTCAACGGCAGTGCCCTCGATCATCCGAGATCGTAAGAGCTCCTTAGATATCTCATATCTAGCAGTCTTACTTTGTTCACCAAACAACTCCTTGAGGTGAAGCAACATAGTAGGAGCATCCATGTTTTCATGCTGACGCTGAAGCTCGTTATTCATGGATGCGAGGATGATGCATTGAGCCACAGATGCATCATCTTGCCACTTTACAATAGTGGCAATCTCTTTCTCAGAGGCTGTTTCTAGAACAGTTCCATAGGCAGGTGAATTTAGGACATAAGAAATCTTTTCAGCAGTGAGAACTATTTTCAGATTCCTTAACCAGTCCGTGTAATTCTATTCGGTCAGCTTGTTAGCATCAAGTATGCTACGCAGTGAAATTAGTAATTTTGACATTTTTAAATTTCTGCATGTGAAAAGATAATATTTTAGCAAACATTCATTTAATTAATTGTATATACCAATATAAATTAGGTCTTATTTTAAATTGGTATCTCCCACTATTTTATTCAAACTATATTACCATCACTTATATAGTTCAGCAACATCTAATTAAACATTTGCTAGTGAGAATAAGGATCCTATTTCAAATGTATATAGCCTTCTGGATAGCACAACAAATGATATATAAATTAATAGATAGACAACTATTTGTCAATTACATCAACATGTAACTCCTTTTTATTTTGCCTCTTAGATCATAATGGTCCAGTGTGTGCACATCCGAACTAAAATGATTTAAGTTAAGTCCAACCTAACACTTTCATATATTCAAAAAAGAAAAATATTGTCCTTGTGGATAGTACAACAAAATAATATTGTTCAATTTTCTTTATAAGCATCAAATGTGATTAAATTAACATATTAAATACTTAATACTTGTCTCGTAGATAGCACAACAAACTCATATTAAATATTTAATACTCTATTAATTTTATCATGCTAGAAGGAAACGTTCGATATTCCAAATATCTTTGAACGTTTTAAACTTAATATAATTTCTTTGAGGGGCTTGTTATTATTAGTCTCATCTAGTTTAGCGCGTATGCACATATATATATAAAATACGCGTCATTTTATTAAAACATACGAAGCATGTTTGCATAAAATATAATATATTTATATATATAATAATAGCATGCACATATAGAATACTATATTCTACGCGAATTGATTATGGACTTTTATTCTAGTTTGGTTCACTAGAGCCACCAAGTGAACCAAAAGGTCAAATCTATGAGTGCAAGAATTTAAATTTAAACGTAACTATTACATTTAAACCCGAGCTCCATACAAACAGATCTTCACACGCTCCTTACTTCTTGGTCTCCAATTTTTTAAGATAATTCTAACTATTTCTATTACAAAAACTATTTAATTTAAATAGAAACCTTGATCAGCAGTCAAGGGGAAGTACATAAGAGGGAGATAGAATTTTACATCAAGAAAAAAATCAGAGAAGACGTGGTACGCAGACCCCATTTAATAAAACTCATTCATTCAAGTATTCAACTAAAATAAAATCCAATCACATTGGTCAATAATCCCTAATCAACCTCATTTATTTTCATACATATCATCATATGCATCAATAAATAAACATTTAATATATACACTGGTATCGATTTAATGGGCAAACTTAGTTAATTTCGAAAACCAATTTCAACTCTAATTAGTTATCATGGAATCCAATTCTAACTCTAATTAGTTATCATGAAATCCAATTCTAATTAAAATAAACAACTTTATTTTAATCCAATTCCAAATCTAATAAACTCCTTTATTAATTTGGAATTACAGAAAACATTAATTTTAATTTTTAATTAAAATAAACCTTTTATCTTAAAAAAAATAAAATAATTTTTTTTCTAGGGTGGCGCTGCAGCGCTGCCATTTAACTAGTAAGCGGCGCTGCCGCGCCACGTCATCATTAGGATGGACACGGAGCTGGCGCTGCAGCGGTGCTAATGAACTAGCATGCAGCGCTGCCACGCCACGTCATCACCATCCGAGACCCTGACTCGGCGCTACAACGCTGTGAATGACATTGCATCTAGCGCTGCAGCCCCATGTCACCACCAAGAAGCCGGACTCGGCGCTGCGGCGCTGCTACATGGCTTGAAGCCGGCGCTGCAGCGCCGCTGGGCAGAATTTGATTTTTTGGTTCGCGAATTGAGCAGTTTTTCTCCAAAAACTAAATTCCTAGCTAACTATTATGCCCAATTAAATTGTTTTAAAACACATATCAATATATATATCAAATCTAGACAATTAATAACTTGCATAAAGGTTTGGCTCTGATGCCACTGTTGGGTTTTGTATAAAATCGTGAGCAATCAAATTGCAAAAATAAGCGGAAGCATGGTATATCAGATTTTTAAAAAAATTTACAAAATCATTATCCGAATCATCCTTTATGCACAGTTATTAATTAAAACGAAATATAAGAAGTTTAGATTCATACCTTTGTAGAACGAAGCTTCCACAGGTACGATTTCAGCTCCTAGTTCTTCGTGATCTCCTTCAATTTTCGGATAGATTCCTTTCTTTGATCAACGTTAGCCACCCAAGTGTTTGGCCTCTAGAGGTGATTCACCAAGGAAGAAGAATTATCAACAAGGGAGGGTGGTTGGCTAAACCCTAGTTTTTCTATCCTCTATAGAAAATGAGTACTCTCCAACAATTGGAATTGCATCAACTGATATCTAACATAAGACTCCTCTTATATAGATATTGGTCAATCCTTTTAATCCTATTAAAAATAGGTTTTCATTTAATTAATTAAACTTCTTTAATTATTTAGGCTTCCCAATTATATTGGGATTAATTAAATAAACTCATTTAATTAATTTGCCTCATAATCTAATTAAGAATATATGAGAGTACTAATATTAAATTAATTCCTAAACTCCTTTAGAAATTAAAATAATAATAATTGTAGTAATATTAATAAGACTCCTCTCATTAATTTATATTTAATATTTCTAAAATATTAAATAATAAATATTAAGCTATTTAATTTATTCTATCACCGTAGATTAAATTAATTACACCTAATGCATTATTATGATTATGCCATTACCTTCTTAAATAATTGTTCTTCCTTTTATGGTGTGACCCTTTAGGTTCTCCATATTAAACCGGTTGTGAATAAATCAATTAAAATAATTCTAATCTTATTTAAATAAATAAATTAAACTAATAATCTATTTAAATAAATAATATTTATTCTACAATAGGGATAAGCCTCCCTAGCGATCAACGACTTTCCAGATAATATAGATTTCAACATTAATCAGAAAAGAACCTATAAGTAAATAGTTACCGTACAATTCAATTCTTCCACTATACAATGTCCCAATTAAATATAAGACATGGAATTATTGTCAAGTCTTATTTTATTTAATTATATGTATTTCGATTAGAAAATGCACAACTCCAAATAATGCAAATTAGAAACTCCTTTCTAATTTTATTCTGCCTTGGCCAAGGACTACTGGGTTGTCATTTAACGAATCACATTGGACATATATCTTCTTTTACTAGAAGTGCTAGATTCTTTATTGATCATTCATTATCTCCATATGTAAGTCATTATACCCAAGCATACCCTTTGATATACCCTAAAGGTCTTAAGGAATAAGTCAAAGTATAATTCATTACATACAAGATACTATGATGATCTCAAGTCCAAGGATCATTTGTACTACTATCACATTAAAAATTCTTATTGACGGCAAGTAAAACTCAATTAGGTATTCCATAGCGAGTCACGTTCAGTAAACTTATTCTCCAATAAGCACCTACATACTTGCTTTAGTGTCTCCACACAAAAGATCATGAGATCAATCATCCTCATTCAATGAGCAAGCAACATATGTACCAATCTATTCGGATTTACTAATCCCATTTTTTAGCAATCCAACGATTGGGAACTATTTTAGTTTTAAGCTTTCTAAGATCATTTGTTGCTCTTCTTCCCTTCATCAGAACTAAGATCTTTGATGCTGACTGGAGGAATACTACGATTATGGTTATTGTGATATAATCGTTGTGTGTTGGCTTTGCACAGCTTGATTCAGACTTGATCATAGAGAACACTACGATTTCTCTTAAGCTCTTGGTAGAATACGATTACTTGCTTGCTTGTCTTGCAGACTCCACACTTCCGATAGCACACTGCGATTCTTAACTTGACTCGACAGATGCTCTTCAACTTTATGATTCTCAGTGTGGCTTCCAAGGCAGACTACGATTCTTTGATGCTTTCACTTAAGCTCAACGGATCTTGCCTTGACCTCTGTAGACTTGATTCTTTGGCAGACTACTATTCTGGACATCTTCATTTTAAGCTTCACGATTCTGCCTTTTCTTCTGCAGACTCAAATCTCTTGGCAGACTACGATTCTTGATATCTTCATTCAAGCTCCACGATTCTGCCTTTTCTTCTACAAACTTTGAATCTCTTGGTAGACTACAATTCTTGATATCTTCGTTCAAGTACCACGATTCTGCCTTTTCTTCTACAGACTTCGAATCTCTTGGCAGACTACGATTCTGGATGTCATCATTCAAGCTCCATGAGTCTTCCTTGTCATCTGCATGCTACCTTTGACAGACTACGATTCTATCAAGGCTTTAACTTTTACAGCTCAAAATAGATCAACCTAACAAGTTTAATCTTTCTTCTATACATTTATTTACATAAATGATAAACATTAAAGCTCAGATCAACCTAACAGTTTTGATCTATCATCTAAGTCCTTGTACAATGATTCTCTTAAGGACTGTACACTTAAACATTTATATTTATTTTCAAAATCAAATCTGAATATGCAATTCCCAACAATCTCCCCCTATTTGATGTTGACATAATCAAGGAGATTTAGATCATAGCACCATTTTCTAAATGCATAATGCTAGAAAGTAAATATAACTTAGTGTTTCAGTGAGCAGTTGAAATTTCTAGAGAATAAGCATAAATTTATTGATGTTTGAAGAGATATTACAATCAAGCATAGAAACATCAATATACAGTTAAGGTTAGACTTATCTCTACTTTCTTTGCCTCTTATTCCTCGAAGATTCTGCACCTCTCATTCTTCTGATTTGCTCATCTCTCCATTCAATGTCTTCTAGCTCATATCTGGACTGTGCAGAAGTCATGCCTTGTGAGCCAGAAGCTTGACCTTGATGTCTTTGAAGAGGTATTCCCACTGGAGGCTACTGTAGATATTGATCAGATCATGGAGTTTGAACATTTGGACTCCTGGAGTTGCCACCCAACGATTGACCAATATGAGTTTGCCTCTGCCTTCCCTGCTACGGAGGTGGTGGTTGAATATATGTCTGCGTCTGCCTCTGTCCACCTCTGCTGCTTCTAGTTCTGCCTTTGTCCGCTTGTCTATCTCCTTGCTCATTATTCTCCCCCTTTATGTCATCATCTAAGGTTCGAATATCTTCATATAGGCGTCTGACTCAGTCCACCAGTTCATGCATTTGAGTTCGTTGATAAGAAATGTCATTGCTCTGTTCAGTAACAGTAACGACAAGGAATTTTAAACTCCTTATTAATTTTATATGTGATTTAAAATTTTTAGGAGTTAATTTTTCAAACTTATTTAAACCTTATGTGGTTATGTGCTTATGTGAATTTAACCTATGCGAATAAATGCTAGGATTTTATTAAAGGGAATCACTAATGGTTATTTAAATTAGTAGATTAATCCTGAGACTTCTATATCAGAGTATTGATAAAAAGTGTTAGTAAATTATATATTCAAATTTCTTGAATATAATGTAGAGATTTAATCGTGATTGATTAATTGATATTTAAGTAATTAATTGATAACTTGTGAAATTTATTATTGTTGAGAATATTAAAGCATAAGCATGTAATATATTTAATAAATACAATGAGTTTATATTTAATCGATTAATTGTTTTAAACAAGCATGCGATATTAGACCTTTATTATATGATAGTTATCTATAAGGTATATTATACAAGGTGACTTTCGATATGGCTATGTATATTATATATAGACTATATAGTAAGATTTATTTGCATTAGTAGAGTTACACAATAATATTGCTTATGTGACTTGAAGTGTGTAAGTAAACATTCATGTATGCCTCATCAATATATAGTAATATCAATGAATAATTATTAATTGATAAATGATTTCAATAAGTTGTTATAATAATTATAATAATAGTTGTGTTGGTAAATACTAATAATGCCTAATTGAATTATAACTGGTATTAAGGAAAATGTACATGAATTATATGATTGGTATATATATACCTACTTAATACATTATTTTATTAAGATAATATTGTAACACCCATTTTAATGTATATGGAATAAATACATATAACCTATGTATATACTATGTGTATATGTATTATATAATCTAAGTGTAGTTGGTATAAGCTAAGTATTGACATACATTACCCATATATTTAAGTTGCTGAGATTGCTTAAGAGCTCATCCTCAATTCCCTCTCACGTGAACAAACAATAAGCTACTACACTACTCTATATTTTCTCAATCTCAGCAATGTAGCCATAATCATTATGAGGGAGTGGGTTTCATTATGTGATTCATCAACTCTTTGTTAAACCTCCATGTTATTGAACAATCCATTGGATTGAATTGATGAACAATTGCTTGAACCGGGTATTGAATTGCCTATAAGAGTAAGCTCTATTCCTTTCATTTTCCTTTACTGAGAATAATGATAAGTAGAGCTAATAGACTGAGTTTTCAATTAAATTGAGGGAGAGAGTTATAGAAGCTAGATCACAATTTGCAGAGGTATATCATTTTTCCATTCTTGTTCAATCAATGGCAAATTCTTGTTTATGCTATTTAGATGTTAATTGAATTATGAAGTATGCTTGTTAAGTGTGGTGTAAGTTAGTAAGCATGTTAGTTATATATTGTGACTGGTCTATAATGATTTTTTTGGAATTTTCTATATTGGGTTTATGGTTACTGCCGAAAATAGCCTGTTCTTGGATTGGCCGGACACCGGCGCAGCTGCGCCGGATTTATACCTGGTGCCTGCGCAGCTGCACAAGTTCATGTGACCAGTTTTTGTTTTCTGCTTCTGTTAAGCTGCTGTGATAACAGTTGGTATCTATTTGGACATGCATAAAAGATGATGTTAACTCATAGTATATGTTCCTTGATGCCTACATACAAAATTTTGACCATGTAGTACATGTTATGGAAAGAAAGCTTATGGTTTTGAAATGAACCTAGACTAGCTAAAGTGGACTTTGTCATAAACTTAGCATATGTACATTCTGACTTTGCAAGCATATTAGTATGATTTAAAGATGTATGAGGAGCATGCTAACTCGCGTATATAGGTTCCATAATGAAATGTGATCATATGAACCTTACCAATGCACGTTCCTAACAAAAATGTAAGTTTTGAAACACAAACCTTGACATGCTATGCCATGTTACTATTCTAATTTTTGCGAGCGTAGTAGTATGGTTAAGAAATGCATGAACAACCCATTAACTTGTGTTTATATGATTCATAATGAAGCGTTAACATATTGAACTCATTAGTAAACGTTACTAACAACAATATAAGTTTTAAATGTGAACTTTGACGTATACATAGCATGAATGAATCCTAATTTCATGATCATGATTACGTGCTCTATATAAACATGAGAACTAAGACTAATGTGATAGAACATACTAGTATACTTGATCGTAAGTTAAGACATTTTTAAAAGAGAAACTTAAGACTTTCAAAGTGAACTTAACCAAGAATTGTGTCTTTTAGATTGTGACCACTTAAATACATGTATGTAACTTATTGTATGCATTCTAATGCATGTGAGTAATGGTTACGAGATACTTTACATGTACCATGTTGTCTTTTTGACTTGGTGTACCTTGTAATAGAAACTTAGAATGTGAAATAGCATTGATTACCATGTGAATTATATTATGATCATGCAAGCATGTTTATTAGGATGTCATTATGCCTATAAACATATTAACATGAACCGCACTTGGTTAAACACAGATTTCAACTATGCACGCATACTCATAGAAAGTGGATTCCTAAGGCATGAGTTATGACGATTAAAGTGTACACTTGTAGTATACGCACAAGCATAACTACTTAAGTATTGTTTGACCTTGTTATGTGATAACATAACTTTAGTAACCAATCTTGAAGCATGAACTTATATGGTTTAAAGTATGTGAATGTTCGACATAAAAACATGTGGTCTTGAAGTGAACATAGAATGAACATGTTAGCTTTCGAACTTGAGTTAGATAAACTTGATAAAGATGTGTGTTGATTTATATCAGTAACTGGAAGTGCTATGTGTTCAAGACTATATTGACGCATAGAAACTAAGTAATCTAAAGTTAGTAAATATAAAGACAGGATTAGATTGACTTACGTGAACTATGTGATAGAATTATGACTAGATTCTTGTATGTGTGAACTTATATTAGTTTATATATACTAATTGGAGAGATTGACTTGTTAATGTTAGGTCGTCCCAACGCCGTTTAATTAAAGCTAGAATTATTTGTAGTTGAGCAAACAGGCAAGTTCCCGAACTTCACTCTTTGATTGTGCAAGTTCTTTTGAAACCGTTCTTGTATTATTTGCAAGTCTCCCTAACTTTACTCAAATTTATATTGAGCAGGGTATTATCATATTGCAAGTTTTCCTGAACTACTCTTTTATTTGAGCAAGTTTTTCTTGACTTATACTTATTTATTGTACAAGTATCCGGACCCTATTGTGCAAGTATTCTAAATTCTTGTACTACCTTATTCAATGAACCATGTAAGCGAGTTTCTAAACTTCACTTTTTTTTGGTGAAAGTTTCCTATCCTTCTCATATTGTATTGAGCAGGTTATTATTGTATTGTGCAAGTTCCCCGAACTTCACACTTTGAGTATTGTGAAAGTTTTCCGAACTTCACACTTTGAGTATTGTGAAAGTTCCCCTAACTTCACACTTTGGTTATTGTGAAAGTTCCCCGAAATTCACATTTTGAGTATTGTGAAAGTTCCCCGAACTTCACATTTTGAGTATTGTGAAAATTCCCCGAACTTCACACTTTGGTTATTTTGCAAGTTCTCGAACTTCATTTCTTTATTATGCAAGTTCTCTAAACTTATACAAACTCGTATATTGTGTAAGTATCTTAACTTTATGTTTACTTTACTCAAAGAACGTTGTAAGCAAATGTCCTAACCTATGCATTTACTTTATGCAAGGGATCTATTATGGTGAAATTCCCTGAATTTCACTCTTTGATGTTGTAAGTGTCTAAGCCTATGCATTTATTTTATGCAAGGAATCTATTATCGTGCAAGTTCCTCGAACTTCACACGTTGAGTATTGTACAAGTTCCCCGAACTTCACACGTTGGGTATTATGCAAGTTCCCCGAACTTCACACGTTGAGTATTGTGCAAGTTCCCCGAACTTACACAAATTCATATATTGTGCAAATTCTAAACTTCACTTTGTGCAAGTTCTCTATCCTTCTCATATTATATTGAAAAAGTTATTTTTGAATCGAAAGTTGTTTACTTAATTGCTTGAACTTTATTTCCAAGCATGTTATTTAGTGGTTTAATTACTTATCAATTATTCCACATTGATATTATTGATGTCCGCACCTAGTACATTTGAACTCGTACAGTCTTGGACTTGTACATTATTCAAGGTTCTAAATTTCTTGAACTATGTTAGTAAGAGTCTGAACCTTTGCTCGGTCAGACTAGTGTATGAAGTTTTCTTTGAAGCTATCCAAACCAATTGATGGTAAGGATTCTTAGACGGAACAGAACACCCCTCATATGTATGAGTGTGCCCAGGTATCTAATATATATGATACGAGTAAGCAGATATAAGTGTTATGCATATTCACGTTGTGCCCGAGGCTGATCTCCTCAAGGTACTAAGTTTCTGTAGCCAGAAGCTAGTAATCCAAAAAGGGTCAATTAGCTATTGAACCCATTGAAAAGTTATAGTTCAGAGTCTACTCGACTATCAGTCATTCTAAAGCCAATTATTATCTTTGCTTTTAATATTTATATTGTTGAATTGTTCAGATATTCATATCGTTGAATCTATCTAATTTTCATATTATTGAATCGTTCTAATATTCATATTGTTGAATCGTTCAGATATTTATATTATTAAATCGTTCTAAAATTCATATTGTTGAATTCTTAAGATATTCATATTGTTGAATTCATTGTCAGATATTTTTCTATTCATCATGATATATCCTTTATTGTTGTATTTAAACTTTCTGAGCAAACTTGTTGCTCATTCTTGCTATATCATGACTTCTATTGCAGTTAAGCCCGAGACTTCAGGGAAGGACAAGGGTAAAAGGAAGATGTAGGATTAGTTTGCAAGGAGCAGACTTTATCTTTATGTCTAGTTTAATTACTGTTAATGTAATATGAACCCTAATATTTATTCTAGGGTATATTTGTATTGATGTATTAAGGTTATCGAATCTTGGGACTAGTAACACCTTTTGAATAAACGACGTACGTTTATTATATTCCGCATTTTAGTTATCGTATGTTACTTAAAGGTGGATGTTGGTATTATTTCGTGGCGACCGGACCGGGGTCAGAGGACCCGGATTCGGGGGTGTCACAGTAACTATAGCTTCAGTGTTTCTTCTCTGTTGCTGAAGCAGTTTCAAAGCATCGTTGTTCTGGCTGATTTGAGCAGCACTGCATTCTTGGAATTGGTTCAAAGAGATACGCAGTGTTGAAATCTGTTCTGCCATCAGCTCATTTTGAGATTGCTGATTCTTTTGCATTAATATCATAGCTTCTTTATGCTTCTTTATCTCAGCAAAATGAATAGCATCCCTTGCCTTGAGGCTTGCAGCCATTTTTTTGAAAATTTCTCTCAATGCTTTAGTCAGTTCAGTACCCAATTGTCCTGGCAGAGTTTTGACAGATTCGATGATGTGATTGAATCTTAAGTGAAGAGCAAGTGAGTGTTCTTCAAGAATCTTTTTAGACTCTGAGTCGAATCTGGTTTAATGTAGTAGTTAGCT
This sequence comes from Panax stipuleanatus, assembly GCA_020205555.1. Classification (NCBI taxonomy): domain Eukaryota; kingdom Viridiplantae; phylum Streptophyta; class Magnoliopsida; order Apiales; family Araliaceae; genus Panax; species Panax stipuleanatus. The sequence continues at coordinate 63,792,095 of CM035116.1, forward strand.
CCTCCTTTATTGGCATGAGAGCCAATTAATCTAGAATTTGTTATGTTTCTGGAGGAGGAAGAGCAGTTGTAGTGTGTTCATCTCTCCTTGACAGACTTGCGAAAGCAAGAATCATATCAAAATATTCATTATTGGAGGATGATGGAATGTCTTCTTGGGTTAGAGGAGTTTGTGTTTGCTGTGTAGGCATGGTAGTTGGTTCAGGTGTTTGTGTTTCGTTGAGCTGTTCCGGAGACTCTACGACTTCTGCATCAGATTGATTAATATGTACGAATAGTAGTGTGTCGTCCAGGGTTGGTGTTTCAAGGGTTGACCTTACAAGCATTTCTTTGACAACTCGTGTGATGTGCTCATTCATCATTGGATCGTTAGTGGGTCGCTCTACGAGAATGAGTTGATTATTTGCTTCATTAGATACAGAGTTTTGAGACTCTGTGACTGGAAATTGATTGTGGGGATGTAGAATCACTTCATCAAGATTTTCCAACACATTGTTATTTTTAATATCCACCATCACAGCATCAACAGACACTACAGTTTCTTCATTGACTGGGGAGACTACGTTTTCTCTGATAACTGGTAGCTCCTCCTCAACTTCTGCATTCTCTGGCTCTTTTGGTCTTAACAGCTCCCCCTCAGCTGTAGCACTTCTTTCATTTTGAATCTCCAGAGTTTCATTCAAAGCTTCATCTTAACTCAGCTTAAGTGCTTCCTGCGCTTCTTCCTCGAACAGAGCCATTTCTTCTTCTACCAAACCTTCTTCATGAGAACCAACATCCTTAGGCATTTCTTTTTCAGCATTGGTTTCCTCCTGATTGATCGTGGTCTGATCCTCTTCTTGGTTTAGGACAGATGCTTGAGATTCAGTGATCTGTTCAGTCTTCTCAATCCCCCTTCTTCTGTCCTCTTCTCCTAGAATTTCCTCATTGGTAAGAATATATTTCTTAACTAAAGTCTTCTTCTTCTTGGGCTTGATTACATCTTCAAAACCTTTTTCAGCTTCAGCCTTGATTGTTTGTTCAGGCTGAGAGGCTGTTACATCATCTTCTTCCATAGCAGTGGTCAGCCTAGACTCTACGAGTGGTGAAGACTCCACAATCGTAGTCAGTGTAGGCTTCCTTATTTTGTGACTACGTTTTTTCTTCTTCTGAGGCTCAGAACTTTCTTCAGCCATGTTCTCACTTGTTTCCCTTTTCTTCTTCTTTTCCTTTTCTTTCAGAGCCTCCTATGATACTTGAGCCGCCTCAGGAGTAATAACTCTGTCAGTCATTAGGCCACTAAATTCCATTTCAGCATCAGGCCATGCTTGAGGTGCATCAGTGGTTGGGCCTTGGGGTTCCTCAGCCACTGGCATACCTTCATTCATTTTCTTTTTTCCTTTTCTTTTTCTGACTAAAGCTGCATCATTTTCTTGATTCATTTCTTCTTCTTCCTCCATGGCTTCCCTTATAGCAGATGAAGTTGCAACTTTCATCTTTACATTCTCTGCTGGGTTTCTCTTTCCAGTTTTGAAACAATTGTTGGGTCATCTTTTTGTTGGGAGCAATAGAGACACCTTCCTTGTCTTCAATCTTGTTACCTAGTGTAGCTTCAAGAATCATGCTGATAAACCTTCCAAAGGGCATCTTTGTGGTGCTCTTGGTCTTCTTGGGACTTTCCATCCATTTTCCAAACCACTCCATTAGTAGAGCTCCATAGTTGAGTTGAACTCTGTATCTGATAGCTGTCATGAGCTTCAGTTGCTTCTCATTAACAGTATCGTGGCCCGAGCCTTTGTAGCATATGCATTTTCCAACAATGTCAACAAGAAATTCATATTTTTGGGGAAACTCCTTCTTTCTGTAGCCACTCTTTCCTTCAATTCTGATGTGCTTCATCTTCTTTAGGCCTTCATGAAAATCGATTCGGTTTAGTGATGGAAGACCTTCATTGTTCAGACCCAGGGCTAGGTTTATGTTTTCAGCATTGAAGCGTATCTACTCGCCCTTGACCTTGGTGAGGATGGAGTCTCCTTCAACAACTCCATTGGTGTAGAATTCTTTCACCAATTTTGTAAAGATCAGAGTGTCAGAGCTCAAGGCATCTTCGAGTCTAGCTTTCTTTAGCAAAGAAAGAACTTTGTGGATTTCTGGACCAGCATCTTCAAATTTATCAAAGCATAGCTGATAGCCCGAAACAATTCTGGAGGCAGCCATTTATGTGGATTGATTCTTCTGAAATGAAAGAACTTGGCTTAGCTTTCTGAAACTTAGGGTTTCGTTTGAGAGAGATAGAGATAAAGAGAGAAAGTAAGAAAGAGATAGTCTTTTGAAATTCAGAGGTAAACTGTCAGAAAGTAGTTCGAAATGAATTTAACTTCCCTCCATATGTTCTGCATCGTGGGACACGTGTCGGATTCTGCAGAACTCTATGATTTTAATCTATGTGAAAGTCTCCGTTCTGCCCTTAGCTCCCCCTGAGCTAGTGTGCCCTTGTGAGAGGACTACGAATGCCTAGACCCACTCCACGATTGTTGAGTTTGATCCTTTGCTCGCTCTTTAACCATTGACTCTATGGTTTTCTGTGATGCCTTCTGAAATGGCAAGCCTTCTGGATTAAGGTTGCTCAGGAAGGGCCAACCTCTTAGTTTGACACTAAGGATTAGGTTTGTCCCTGAGACACCTTCAAAAGGGTTGCTTGGTTTGTTGTTGCTATCACAGTGAGCCTTTCTGTCTTGACTGGATCACTCCACGATCGTGGTTTCTCTTTGTCATCTCTACGATTTTGACTTAGCCTTTATATTTGCAAGGTTAGCACCATCTAGAGCATAGAATTTATGGTTGCAAATTTAACATACCTAACTCACTTATCAGTTTATTAAATCTGGATTCATCTAAGGGCTTTGCAAACACATCACCAAGTTAATTTTCAGTAGGGATGTATTGCAAAGATATTGTTCCATTTTGAACATGATCCCTAAAGAAATGATATCTTATTTCTATATGCTTGGTCCTAGAATGCATGATAGGATTATTTGTTATTGCTATGGCACTTGTGTTATCACAGTGTATGGGTATAGATTTGAAATCAAACCCATAATCTGCTAGCTGATTCTTCATCCATAGAATTTGAGCACAGCAGCTGCTTGCAGCAATATATTCAGCTTCTGCTGTTGAAGTTGATACTGAGTTTTGCTTCTTGCTGAACTAGAACACTAGTCTATTTCTTAGTAGTTGACAAGTGCCACTGGTACTTTTTCTATCTATTTTACATCCTGCAAAGTCAGCATTTGAATATCATGTCAGTTCAAATGAGGACTCCTTGTGATACCATAGAACCAAGTAGGGTGTACCTTTAAGATACCTGAAAATCCTTTTTATAACAGTTAAGTGTGATTCCTTAGGATTAGCTTGAAATCTAGCACATATACATGTTGCAAATATTATGTCTGGTCTACTGGCAGTTAAGTAGAGAAAGGAGCCTATCATACCTCTGTATTGAGTAATATCAATACCTTCACCTTTCTCATCTTTGTCAAGCTTAGTTGCTGGAGCAATTGGTGTTTTTATGGGAGAGGCTGATTCCATGCCATACTTCTTAAGTAAGTCTTTGATGTACTTGGCTTGGCTTATGAAGATACCTTCATCAGTTTGCTTCACTTGTAGTCCAAGGAAGAAGTTCAGCTCACCCATCATGCTCATTTCAAATTTGCTCTGCACAAGCTTGGCAAATCTCTTGCACAGATTTTCATCAGTAGAACCAAAAATAATATCATCCACATATATTTGAACTAATAAGACTTTATCTTTGTGCTTCCTAAGAAATAGTGTAGTGTCTACTCTACCTCTAGTGAATTCTTTTTCAAGAAGAAAGTTTGTTAGTGTTTCATACCATGCTCTAGGTGCTTGTTTAAGTCCATATAAGGCTTTATCTCATCTATAGACATAATCAGAGAGGGTTGGATTGACAAAACCTAGGGGTTGTTCCACATTGACTTCTTCTTGAAGTTCACCATTTAGGAATGCACTTTTGACATCCATCTGGAATACTTTGAACTTCATGTGAGCAGCAAATGCAAGGAATATTCTGATTGCTTCAAGTCTGGCAACTGGTGTGAAGGTCTCATCGTAGTCTATGCCTTCTTCTTGAGAATAACCTTTAGCCACCAGTCTTGCTTTGTTTCTAGTGATCACCTCATCTTCATCCATCTTGTTCCTGAAGACCCATTTAGTACCGATGTCTGGGTGATTCTTTGGTCTTTGAACTAATCTCCAGACTTCGCTTCTTTCAAATTAATTTAGTTCCTCTTGCATGGCTTCTGTGACGCCCCCAAATTCGGGTTCCTCTCTTTCCTTGAATCCGGTACAATCACGATACTACTATCGTCAAACTATTACATATTTTATTCATAACTTAAAGAATAACTTGCTTTATTACAATTTAGAATATAAATTCTTTCCATAATCAGGATCTTATAAAATGACTCCAAACTTTTACAAGTTATAATCTTGGTCATTTACCATTCCTGTCTTATATCATGTTCGATATTATAAAAATGCGGAATAACTTAAACTTTTTCAATCTTCTTTGAATAAAATCTTTTATTGATTTCACAATCTTAAATCAATTACAAATCCTTTAATCACTATATATGATTCACTATATCCGAATTATTATATAAACGTTTACATCTCAATTCAATATCCTTTATGTATTAACTAATACATCTTTACAATACGACAAGTATTAAATATCGTAAACAACTATCAAATACAACTCCTAGAACCTAAACATGGTTCAAGCAATAATCTAAATAGTACTCTTCATTGCAATACTATTTAACTTTATCAATCAAGAAGCACGTAGTCTTTACCGTGAGTCTTTAACCTGCAAAAGTGGTTATTTGCAAGAGTGAGCTCGACAGCTCAGCAATTCTAACAGTTTTCATGCATCACATAACATATAACATCATACTCCGTTCATACATTTATAATCAATTTATATTTACTAAGCATGTTACTTCTCACATAACAAGCATATCATTAAAGATCAACTTTCAATCTCATATGTACCTCATATATAGTTCATATATAAGTTCACATCATCACAGCATAATATAATTCAACTAACAGTTATTGAATTCATATATCAAATAGGAACTGAAAGACTTGCCTGATGCGTAGTTTAACAACTACGACTTAACTGCTTATAGATATCTGCACTTCGTGTAATCCTACACAGTTATATTAATCATAGAGATCACACTCATCAGTTATATATATCCACACATTCTCAATGTAATAATAAAGGTTACATTGTTGTCTAGCTTGGTTCTTAAAACCTTCGTTTCACATTCTTATCGTATTATTAGAATAACTATGTAAGTATACGTATACTTTAACCATACGTACTTACTAACATTATTCATATACGCATGCCTGTCTACCACTAATCTATTTACATATAGCTAGTGTAGTCCATCTTTTGAGTTAATCATTCTCATTTATCATTACTAACACATAAGACCATAACAAAGCAAATATACTCTATTAACCGTCGAAATCGGATTCAAGTATTAACATATGGTCCTACATAGCATGTATACACATTAAAGGATACTTTCATGCTCGTTTAACCTTTTCACGTTCAATTTACATGATATAGGTTCTAAGTTAATACCCATAAAAACTTAAGTTCATTCAAGGCTATAAAGTCATAAAGTCTAACATGCTCGCCTTTTAAACACATAGGGTATTCATATACTTTGTATTAGGCATACTCATGAATAATTATATCACATTCATGCAACTAACACCGTTTTGTTTTGAAAACATGCTTCGTTTATGCTTCACTTGAATCACAACACCTAATCAAGGTATATATACATGTAGGATACATAATCGAGTCTACGAGTACTATCAAACATGTTTACAAATATCAGAATTCAAATCTCAATATACATGTCAAGACTCACGTGAAAAACATATACTTTCACTAGTAAATCTCACTAATAGGGTCTAATATGTCCATGCTATCTAGATTCATGTGTTAACATGTTTGACATGCATTTTTAAGTCATCTAAACATGCTCGCAAAATCAGAATGTATTCATAACATTTACGTGCCAAGATTCACCTTTGAAACTTACATTCTCGTTGAAAATGTTCACTAACGAGGTCCGGCATCCTCATGTTATATTACGAAACATATATTCATAAGTTAATACGCTTCTCATGCATTCCTAAATCATATAGTCGTGCTTGAAAAATCAGAATGTCGACATGGTTCGTATAAGTCATTTTCGTTTACAAAACTTTACGTTTACTTTTGGAAATTATAACCATCCATTAATCATGCATAAAATCATAGTAGAACATGCCCATATTATGTCTACATATTCATATATACAATTTATTCATGCTTGTTTGCTTGTTCTAGTCATATACCACATGTCAGTTCATAGCAGATTTGCAACAAAACAGAAAATAGGATCCTAGGACCCTGCGCAGCTGCGCTGCGCCCAGGTATTAACCCGGCGCAGCTGCGCCGGTGTCCGGCCAGTCCAAAGATAGCTTCCTGCTCGGCAGACTGGAAACCCATCTCAGAAAATTCATATGAATTCTATTCTAGCCAAGGTATAATATGGCTCTGATATGATTTCTAACATGTATGTGATCTTATATACTACTAAATAAATCATATTTCAAATCAATTAACATCCCATTTCCAAAAAATCAAGAACTTTAGAAAGTCACAGAGAATAAGATTTGAAGAGCATTATACCTCTGTAAGTCTATTACATCAACTTCCTTAATTCACAGGCTCCTTGCTAATACCATGTACTACCTCTATATCTTATAGTTATTAGAATTTCTCAGCAATTGAAATGAAGGAGGAGGAAGCCTTATTTATAGAATTTCAAATATCTAAACATTCAAATTTCCTCATGAATCAAACCCATAGATTTCAAGTTTGTATAATGGTTAAGGAATGGTGGTTGAGAGTGGGTGAAATTCATCATGGATTCCACACCCCTTGCAATTATTAGCTAGTTTTGTTGATATTGAGGAGCATCAATAGGCATAGCTTCTAGCCATTCACGTGAGGAGAAATGAGGAGGGACTCACATTTAGGGACAAGAGGTAATCTCAGCATTTGCAACTACCAAGTGTAATACATTAATGTCATACACTTGTACACCTTATATATACACTTAGGGTACATGATATACAAATTTCATTTTATAAACACATAGATTATAAAATATATATACATATATACACATTCATACATATAGCTTAGGTTATGAATGTAATCTCCAATTATAATGTATCAAGTATGGTACATATATACATATCAACACATACTCCATGTATATTAACACTAAATATAATTCTATCGGGTACCATCACATGGTATTGTCTCCTTAATTATTAATTTTATTAATTCAATAATTATTTACAATATATCCATGATATATTATTTTATTGTACACTCATACACACATTGTCACACACATTTCATGTACCTCTTACAACTCAATAAGCTTTACTATATAGTTTATATTCATATATAACATAGTCGCATTGCACTTTACACTTCGTATAACATATAGTTAATTATCATATGTTCTATTTTTAATATCGCATGGTTGCAAATAGAAATTAATAAATTACTTATCTTATCAATTAATTAATAATAATATTAATTAATCCCTTCCTCGTAAATCAATTATTAATCTCTATAATAATTGATTAATATAAATCTTATAATATTTATAATTCATTTATTCATTAATCAACATATTATTAAATAATTACTTGATAATAGTATATTGCCCATAACGATTATAAGACAATATATCTCATTCTTCATCAATACAATTCTGATTATATTTATAATCAATTTCTTTATTAATATACTATTACTAGCCACGATAATAAATTAACATATTATTATAATAACAATTAATAAAGATTAATTATTTAATTAATAATTCTTCCATCCTCGAATTAATCAATTCATTACCGAATCTATTATCGTGCCACACAAGGCATTTCTCACAAGCTTAATCTCAAGCTTATTATTATTCTCATCACTTACTAATTATAACATGTTCAATATAATTAGAACTATTAAGTCACAAGGTCCACATATAAATATGTTACGAATAGAAATATTCAAATATTATTTATAACGCTTACGGTACTATAGCAACTCAAGTTATTAAAATAACTTAGTTTTCTTTTAAAAATTAAACTCCCTTGAAAAATACATTAGAAATTATGTATTTTGCCATAACATAAATATTATGTTTTCTCCGAATAAATACATTCATTATTAAAAAATAATTTACTTATTGTCTCATGATATTATTCTTAATATAATATCAAATAACTATATGTACGACACATGTACATATATTATATATAGAAAATAGATAATAAGTTTATTTTCTATTATAATAAATTGTTTCCATCAATTTATTTACATATAGCAAATACGTTTTAATATATTTACTATATTAACCAATCACACCTCATACAAAAACATATAAGGTAATATTATTATTCAAAAATAACATTTTCTCCTTTTATTAAAATAATTCAATATTAAAAATTATTTTAATACCCTTTATTAGAAATATATAATAATTAGTTCTCTTGTTCCCAAAACAATTTCTTCAAATATTCATTTAAAGATATAATGATTTTAATTTCTCTTTAATAACGTATATATATATATATATATATATATATTAATGTTATTCGTACATTAGACTTTCTCACATATTACCATTCTAAGTAATATATATAAAAAGTAGCAACTATAATCATATATTCAACGCATATATTAATCCATTTCTTTACTCAAGTAAATTAAACCCCGTACTATATTGCCATAGTTAATTATATTATTCCATAATATAATTCCCAACTATCAATTAACCAATATTTATTCTTATTAGTTAATTCCCTTAACTAACTCATGCTTCACTATCCAAACCCATTCACGGATAGTTCAAGTACTATCAATAACCTTTATTATAAACATACTACTTATTAGTATACATACACCAGAAAATGGTGATTATACATTGAAGCTATTTAATGTCACCAACTTACTATGATAGAATAAATCTATAAATTATTTAATATCGATAGGAACTCTTATCCACTTCCTTTATCTCAACCGAATAACAATATATATTTATTAATCACATATTACATAGTTCATATAACCCTATGTAACACAATACTACATAACTTATATCACATAGATGTTCTCATTCGAACCCATCTCACACCTTAAGAATTTTATTTATTAAATCCTTATTTAATAATTTCTAAAAATTCGGGTTCTTACATCCTCTCTCCCTTATAAGGATTCCGTCCTCGGAATCACCGAAACTTCCTCTACTCGGTGCTATTCCAATTATTACATATTCTCTTGAATAATTTTTATTCACCCTTTTCGGAAGTTTTATTATTATAACATTCTCCATCGCATTCTGCCACTTTTTCCTTTCTAAGGAACATTCCACTACTACATTCATCCTTCAGAAGAATAAGAATCTTCCACGAATTTTTAATAATCGGGAAGTAGTATGAATAACTCAGATTCCAAATTATGCTGAGGGGTCACAAGACCGTGAACTCTTCTTCATTTACAAATGTCTCAACACGAGTCTCCACACTGTAAACTAGAGTGTTTATCAATCACAAGGACTGAAAACACTCTCCACTCGTACTCTAAGTGGCTAGCCTATTGTACTACTATGTTAGGCCACAACGTAACGTGTTGTAACGACTATATGCGTTATGTTCGTGACCACTGTCTCCGAAAATATGTTCCCGTTATAGGGTTGTTCAACTCAGCTTATTAACTTTTAAATCCGCACCAGAGCAATCTGGCTTGGCATAAATACACAAGAATGCTTGAATTCTATAATCTCTTTTGAACCGTCGCCTAGCCGAATCAAATAGCTTAGACTCTCATCAACAATTCGGACATCAATCAAAATAATTTAGTCAACTTTTCATAATTCGAAAGAAAACCAAAAACCATTTTATGACGTCATGATGCCGCACCAACTTAGCAGTACATTTAGGATTCTGTCATTTTGTGACTTTGCCATAATACATCATACCATAATGGGCTGACGATCTTACGATCACTTCCGACACTAGGTTCGATTGCATTAATGACTCCATCGTTTTACCATCATACACTATATCAAATTATGCACATGGTCAAAATACATTTTGAAAGATTTTCAAATTTATTTGTCTTAGCTGAAACAAATAGCTTAGACATTCGAATAACGGTGTCGTTTTTTTTTTAAAACTCATTGGTTCAGTCATCTGACCCAATGTTTTTCTCGAGAAAACCGAAGTGCAAACACTAGCACGAAGTCAATAAATTTTAAAAATCTAGCATAGCTAGAAGATTTAGAAAAAATCCAAATTTCTTCATCACTTCAATCTCTTACTCCATCAATGCTCACTATATCAAATCTCTTAATACTAGATATATAATATATCTATTCTCAGTATAGTTCATCAAACTTACCACACCATGCAAGTTCAGGAACTTACCACAATCATATGGGTTTAGGAACTTATCCTAGTCAGACCAAAGTCGTCCATTCGCTGAGGGGTTCTACCATACGATTATGAGTTGCGAACTTGTCATAGGCATGAGTCTTAAGAACTCGCACCTAATCTTAATATTATCTAATTACATCTTAGAAATCTCTATCTATCAAAATGAATATGAGAAAAGAATCACCTCTCCGCCATATGTATAATGATACCGCGACACTAACATTCCAACGATTATCAATGTGATGCACTCAGTGCAAGCACAAAACCTCTGCCCATACAAAAGTTTGTACAACTCAGTCATCACATGAGTCCTCGATGGAAGTCCAACACTTAACTCTACCTCACTCTTAACTTACTCTTTGTTCATTACGAACTTTCTATATTCATCATATACAACTCCTCATGAGTTCATCTCATACCAGATCATAGTACATTCTCTTATAGCATCAAGCTATACACACTTAGTCATTACAGACTATCTATCATTTCATAACTTAATCTGATCACGTTGTGATCATCGGTTTACCATAGGGTTCTTTTCCATTATCAACTAAACTCCATTCGAGTTCATTCTCATTATCTTTGTCATATTCATCTTATAGACATCGTCTTAACATTTTTATTACCGGAGTTAGGAAACTCCTGAATTCTCATTCTCTAGATACTTCAAGATTCTTCTTTGAATCTTCACGTATATATTTTAATCTTTATCTTTCCCTCTCTCAGGTTATAGTCTAAGGTACTTTTACCTAAGGTTTATAACCTACAGCTTTGATACCAACCTGTGACTCCCCCAAATTCGGGTTCCTCTCTTTCCTCGAATCCGGTGCAGTCACGATACTACTATCGTCGAACTATTACATCTTTTATTCATAACTTAAAGAATAACTTGCTTTATTACAATTTAGAATATAAATTCTTTCTATAATCGGGATCTCATATAATGACTCCAAACTTTTACAAGTTATAATCTTGGTCATTTACCATTCCTGTCTTATATCATGTTCGATATTATAAAAATGCGGAATAACTTAAACTTTTTTAATCTTCTTTAAATAAAATCTTTTATTGATTTCACAATCTTAAATCAATTACAAATCCTTGAATCACTATATATGATTCACTATATCCGAATTATTGTATAAACGTTTACATCTCAATTCGATAACCTTTATATATTAACTAATATATCTTTACAATACGACAAGTATTAAACATCGTAAACAACTATCAAGTACAACTCCTAGAACCTAAACATGTTTTAAGCAATAATCTAAATAGTACTCTTCATTGCAATACTATTTAACTTTATTAATCAAGAAGCACGTAGTCTTTACCGTGAGTCCTTAACCTGCAAAAGTGGTTATTTGCAAGAGTGAGCTCGACAGCTCAGCAATTCTAACAGTTTTCATGCATCATATAACATATAACATCATACTCAGTTCATGCATTTATAATCAATTTATATTTACTAAGCATGTTACTTCTCACATAACAAGCATATCATCAAAGATCAACTTTCAATCTCATATGTACCTCATATATAGTTCATATATAAGTTCACATCATCACAGCATAATATAATTCAACTAACAGTTATTGAATTCATATATCAAATAGGAACTGAAAGACTTGCCTGATGCGTAGTTTAACAACTACGACTTAACTTCTTATAGATATCTGCACTTCGTGTAATCATACACAGTTATATTAATCATAGAGATCACACTCATCAGTTATATGTATCCACACATTCTCAATGTAATAATAAAGGTTACATTGTTGTCTAACTGAGTTCTTAAAACCTTCGTTTCACATTCTTATCGTATTCTTAGAATAACTATGTAAGTATACGTATACTTTAACCATACGTACTTACTAACATTCTTCATATACACATGCCTGTCTACCACTAATCTATTTACATATAGCTAGTGTAGTCCATCTTTTGAGTTAATCATTCTCATTTATCATTACTAACACATAAGACCATAACAAAGCAAATATACTCTATTAACCGTCGAAATTGGATTCAAGTATTAACATATGGTCCTACATAGCATGTATACACATTAAAGGATACTTTCATGCTCGTTTAACCTTTTCACGTTCAATTTACATGATATAGGTTCTAAGTTAATACCCATAAAAACTTAAGTCCATTCAAGGCTATAAAGTCATAAAGTCTAACATGCTCACCTTTTAAACACATGGGGTATTCATATACTTTGTATTAGGCATACTCATGAATAATTATATCACATTCATGCAACTAACATCGTTTTGTTTTGAAAACATGCTTCGTTTATGCTTCACTGGAATCACAACACCAAATCAAGGTATATATACATGTTGGATACATGATCGAGTCTACGAGAACTATCAAACATGTTTACAAATATCAGAATTCAAATCTCAATATACATGTCAAGACTCACGTGAAAAACATATACTTTCACTAGTAAATCTCACTAATAGGGTCTAATACGTCCATGCTATCTAGATTCATGTGTTAACATATTTGACACGCATTTCTAAGTCATCTAAACATGCTCGCAAAATCAGAATGTATTCATAACATTTACGTGCCAAGATTCACCTTTGAAACTTACATTCTCGTTGAAAATGTTCACTAACGAGGTCCGGCATGCTCATGTTATATTACGAAATATATATTCATAAGTTAATATGCTTCTCATGCATTCCTAAATCATATAGTCATGCTTGAAAAATCAGAATGTCGACATGGTTCGTATAAGTCATTTTCGTTTACAAAACTTTACGTTTACTTTTGGAAATTATAACCATCCATTAATCATGCATAAAATCATAGTAGAACATGCCCATATTATGTCTACATATTCATATATACAATTTATTCATGCTTGTTTGCTTGTTCTAGTCATATACCACATGTCAGTTCATAGCAGATTTGCAACAAAACAGAAAATAGGATCCAGGACCCTGCGCAGCTGCGCTGCGCCCAGGTATTAACCCGGCGCAGCTGCGCCGGTGTCCGGCCAGTCCAGAGATAGCTTCCTGCTCGGCAGACTGGAAAACCCATCTCAGAAAATTCACATGAATTCTATTCTAGCCAAGGTATAATATGATAGTAGTGTGCATACAAGCCAATCATGTATGATGATAAAGCACGTACTTTGTAAACAATCTTATTTATTTATTAATAAAATATTCATTTATTAAAGGCATTTAATTATCTACATGTTGCTGTTTTTATAATATGTAAATAACCCATAGTTTTAAGCAAAGCTTTTAGAATCATGATGATGATCATGCTAATGAGATCTAAATTCTTAGAAAGTTTTAAAACTTAAATAGTTCCCAATCGTGGGATTACTAAAAAGGGGATTAGTAAATCCGGATAGATTGGTACATATGTTGCTTGCTCATTGGATGAGGATGATTGATCTCATGATCATTTGTGTGGAGACACTAAAGCAAGTATGTAGGTGCTTATTGGAGAATAAGTTCACTGAACGTGATTCGCTATGGAATACCTAATGGAGTTTTACTCGCATGTCAATAGGAATTCCTAATGTGATAGTAGTACAAGTGATCCTTGGACTTGAGATCATCATAGTATCTTGTATGTAACAAATTATACTTTGACTTATTCTTTAAGACCTTTTAAGGCATATATAGGGTATGCTTGGGTATAATGAGTTACATATGGAGATAATGAATGATCAATAAAGAATCTACCACCTCTAGTAAAAGAGGAGATATGTCCTATGTGATTCGTTAAATGACAACCCAGGAATCCTTGGCCAAGGTGAAATGAAATTAGAAAGGAGTTTTTAATTTGCATTATTTGGAGTTGTGCATTTTCTAATCGAAATACATATAATTAAATAAAATAAGACTTGACAGTAAATCCATGTCTTATATTTAATTGGGACATTGTATGGTGGAAGGATTGAATTGTATGGTAACTATTAACTCACAGGTTCTTTTATGATTAATGTTGAAATCTATATTATCTGGAAAGTCGTTGATCGCTAGGGAGGCTTATCCCTATTGTAGAATAAATATTATTTATTTAAATAGATTATTAGTTTAATTTATTTATTTAAATAAGATTAAAATTATTTTAATTGATTTATTCACAACCGGTTTAATATGGAGAACCTAAAGGGTCACACCATAAAAGGAAGAATAAATATTTAAGAAGGTAATGGCATAATCGTAATAATGCATTAAGTATAATTAATTTAATCTATGGTGATAGAATAAATTAAATAGCTTAATGTTTATTATTTAATATTTTGGAAATATTAAATATAAATTAATAAGAGGAGTCTTATTAATATTATTACAATTATTATTATTTTAATTTCTAAATGAGTTTAGTAATTAATTTAATATTTAGTACTCTCATTTATTCCTAATAAGATTAGGAGACAAATTAATTAAATGAATTTAATTAATTATTCCCATGTGGTGGGAAGCCTAAATTAATTAAAGGAGTTTAATTAATTAAAAGAAATCTCATGTCTAATAGGATTAGAAGGGTTGACTAATGTCTATATAAGAGAAGTCTTATAATAGATATTACATGATGCAATTCTAATTGTTAGAGAGTACTCCTTTTCTATAGAGGATAGAACACTAAGCCAAACACCCTCCTTCTTGATAATTTCTCTTCCTTGGTGGATCACCTCTAGAGGCCAAACACTTGGGTGGCTAACATTGATCAAAGAAAGGAATCTAACCCGGAAATTCAAGGAGATCACGAAGAACAAGGAGTTGAACTAGTACCTGTGGAAGCTTCGTTCTACAAGGGTATGATTCCATAACTTCTTATTTATCGTTTTAAATTAATAATTTACATAAAGGATGATCCGGGTAATGGTTTTGTAGAAATTTTTTAAACTCTGATATACCATGCTTCCGCTAATTTTTGCAATTCGATTGCGTCACGATTTCGTACAAACCCAACAGTGGCATCAGAGCCAAATCTTTATGCAATTATTAATTTATTTTTGATTTCATATACATATGGGTATGTATTTAAAATAATTTATTGGGCATAATTTTATTGTATAAAATTATATTTAAAAAAAAAAAAAAAGACTTTTTTTGGGACGAATCACATTTTTTTTTTTGGTGCTAATCTTGAATTCTGCAAAGAAAAGGTGTTGTCTCTTTCTTACTCCAAAAAGAAGGTGACCCATCAGGAAAGGACTTTTTTAATAAACCTGCAGGACTCTTTTAATAAAAGAAGGTGACTTCTTTTTAAAAAATAAATATGATATATTTATATATTATATTCTAAATAATTTTATAATTAAAATAAAGAGTTTATTTTAATCTTGAAATTGGATTTCATGCAATTTAAAATTGCCCATTAAATGATACTCATATATATATGGAATGTTTTAATTCATGAGATGAATATTTATTTATTGATATATATGGTGATATGTATGAAAATAAATGGAGATTGATTATGGACTATTTGACCAATGTGATTGGATTTTATTTTAGTTGAATGCTTGAATGAATGAGGTTTTATTAAATGGGGTCTACGTACCTCGTCTTCTCTAATTTTTTTCTTGATGTAAAATTCTATCTCCCTCCTATGTACTTCCCCTTGACTGTTGATCAAGGTTTCTATTTAAATTAAATAGTTTAATGTAATAGAAATAGTCAGAATTATCTTTAAAAATTAGAGACCAAGGAGCAAGGAGCGCGTGAAGACCCGTTTGTATGGAGCCCGGGTTTAAATGTAATAGTTACGTTTAAATTTAAATTCTTTCACCCCTAGGTTTGACCTTTTGGTTCACTTGGTGGCTCTAGTGAACCAAACTAGAATAAAAGTCCATAATCAATCCGGGTAGAATATAGTATTCTATATTGCATGCTAAATATTATATATATTATATTTTATGCAAACATGCTTCGCATGTTTAATAAAATGACGCGTATTTTATATATATATGTGCATGCGCCCTAAACAAAGATGAGACTAATAATAACAAACCCCTCAAAGAAATAATATTAAGTCCGAAGTGTTCAAATGATATTTGGAATATCGAACGTCGCCTTCTAGCATGATAAATTAATAGAGTATTAGATATTTAATATGAGCTTGTTGTGCTATCCACAAGGCGAGTATTGCGTATTTAAGATGTTAATTAATCACATTTGATGCTTATCAAGAAAATTGAACAATCTAGTCTTGTTGTGCTATCCACAAGGACGAACATTTTTCTTTTTTGAATTTATGAAAGTGCTAGGCTGGACTTAACTTAAATTATTTTAGTTCGGATGTGCACACACTTGACCATTATGATTTAAGAGGCAAAATAAAAGGAATTACATGGTGATGTAATTGACAAGAGTTGTCTACCTATTTATTTGTATATCGCTTGTTCTGCTATCCACAAGGTTATATACATTTGAAATGGGATCCTTATTCTCACTAGCAAATCTTTAATTAGATGTTGCCGAACTATATAAGTGAGGGTAATATAGTTTGATAAAAATAGTGGGAGATACCAATTTAAAATAAAGACCTAAATTTATTTTGGTATGCAAAATTAATAAAATGAATGTTTGCTAAAATGTTATTTTTCACAGGCAGAATTTTAAAAATGTCAAAATCACTAATTTCACTGCGAAGCATACTTGATGCTAATAAGCTTACCGGGCCGAATTATACGGACTGGCTAAGAAATCTGAGAATAGTTCTCACTGCTGAAAAGATTTCTTATGTCCTAAACTCACCTGTCCCTGGAACTGTTCCAGAAACAGCCTCTGAGGAAGAGATTGCCACCATTGTAAAGTGGCAAGATGATGCATCTGTGGCTCAATGCATCATGCTCGCATCCATGAATAACGAGCTTCAGCGTCAGCACGAAAACATGGATGCTCCTACTATGTTGATTCACCTCAAGGAGTTGTATGGTGAACAAAGTAGGACTGCTAGATATGAGATATCTAAGGAGCTCTTCCGATCTCGGATGACCAAGGGCAAAGTGAACATAAAGGAACAAAAGACATCTGATCCAGCTAGCAAAGGAATGTGCTTCCATTGCAACGAGCCGGGTCATTGGAAGAGGAACTGCAAGAAGTTTCTGGCAAAGAAGAAGCTTGGAGAAGCTTCGACTTCCAATCAAGGTTTGTTTATGATTGGAATTAATTTTTCAGAAAGTCAAAATTCTACTTGGGTATTGGATACCGGCTGTGGTTCTCACATATGTAATAATGTGAAGGGACTGGTCAGAAGTAGAAAGCTGAACAATGATGAGGTGATCCTACGAGTGGGGAATGGAGCAAAGGTTGCTGCATTAGCTGTAGGAACTTATTATTTAGCAATGCCTTCGGGCAAGTTCATTTATCTTAATAATTGTTATTATGTTCCGAATATTATTAAAAACATTATTTCAATTTCTGTATTGGATATGGAAGGATTTAACGTTGTTATAAAGAACAATAGTTGTTCTATTTATAAAGACGATGTTTTATATGGTATTGGAAATTTGTGAAATGGACTTTATACACTTGACTTACAAGAAAATATTTTTCAAATTGAACAAACTAAGAAAAGGAAAAGAGATGATATTAATTATACTTACATGTGGCACTGTAGACTCGGTCATATCAATGAAACAAGATTATCTAAGTTGCATAAAGATGGGCTCCTTGAGTTATCTGATTATGAATCATATCCAACTTGTGAATCTTATTTCGTGGGTAAAATGACTAAATCTCCTTTTAGTGGAAAAGGAGAAAGAGTTACAGAGTTGTTGGCATTGATTCACACAGACGTTTGTGGACCTATGACAACAAGTGCACGGGGTGGGTATTCTTATTTTATTACTTTCACTGATGATCACTCTAAGATTTGGATATGTGTATTTAATGAAATACAAGTCAGAATCATTTGAAAAGTTCAAAGAGTTCAGAAGTGAAGTAGAGAAACAAATGGGCAAGAGTATAAAGATACTTCGATCAGATCGAGGTGGAGAATACTTAAGCGGTGAGTTTCTCTATTGTCTCAAAGAAAATGGTATAATCTCACAATGGACTCCTCCAGGTACACCACAGTTAAATGGAGTATCTGAAAGGAGAAATCGAACACTGTTGGACATGGTTCGATCCATGATGAGTTTTATCGACCTTCCAATTTCTTTCTGGGGATATGCCCTAGAAACGGCTGCATACCTACTTAACAAGGTATCTACCAAATCCGTCCCAAAGACTCCATATGAGATGTGGAAGGGGAGGAAACCAAATCTTGAGCATATTAAGACTTGGGGTTGCCCAGCTTATGTCAAAAAGTTTGAAAATGATAAGCTACAGACTAAATCCGATAAGTGTAGATTTGTGGGATACCCTAAAGAAACTTTAGGGTATTATTTCTATCATCCAACTGATCAAAAGGTGTTTGTTGCGAAACATGCTGCCTTCTTGGAAAAGGAGTTTATCCATGAAGGGGTCAGTGGGAGTAAGATATATCTTGAAGAAGTTCAAGAACAACAAATTATCACGGATCAAAGTCAGGTACCTGACCAAGTAGAAGAACCTACTATACTACACCCTGTTAGTAAATCTGGAAGAGTACCGAAGATACCTGAGAGGTATGGATTCGTTATAGAGGATGACGATGAGGTACACATCATGAATGATGATGATCCATTGAATTACGAACAGGCTATGAGTAATAAAGACTCAGGGAAATGGCTTGAAGCCATAAAATCCGAAATGGACTCCATGTATGAAAACAAAGTATGGACTTTGGTTTCACCACCTGAAGGCATTAAGCCTATTGGGTGTAAATGGGTCTTTAAAAGAAAGACTGGAGCGGACGGCAAGGTGGAGACCTATAAGGCCCGACTGGTTGCAAAAGGTTTCAAACAAAGACAAGGAGTTGATTATGATGAAACCTTTTCACCAGTAGCTATGCTCAAGTCCATTCGGATTTTGCTTGCGATTGCAGCTTATAACGACTATGAGATCTGGCAGATGGACGTGAAAACGGCCTTCCTCAATGGGAAACTTGAGGAGGATGTGTATATGACACAGCCAGAGGGATTTGTTTCAAAGGTTGGAATAAATCAAGTCTGTAAGCTGCAACGATCCATTTTTGGATTGAAGCAAGCTTCTCGTAGATGGAACATTCGTTTTGATGAGACAATCAAAGAGTTTGATTTTATCAAAAATGACGATGAACCATGTGTGTACAAGAAGGTTAGTGGGAGCGCTGTTTCATTCCATGTATTATATGTTGATGATATATTACTGATAGGGAATGAAATTTCTGTGCTAAAATCGATCAAAATAAAGTTGTCTAAACATTCCTCCATGAATGATTTGGGTAGAACATCCCACATTGGGGATATAAATCCGTATTAATAGATTTAAAAGGATGTTCGGCTTAACCTATGAAAACGTATATTCATTAGATGCTAAAGGCGTTTAGCATGGCAACTCCAAAAGGTGCCTCATGATAATGAGCCATGGAGTGTATCTCTCTAAAATTGTCCTCAGTAAAAGAGAGATCGCATAAGTAACTATTATGTATACAATGAAATATACAAGACTTGATGTTGATCAGTCATATTCTGGAGAAGATCTCTGTGAGACAGTGATAAACATCTCAAAGTACTTAACTGAGACTAAGGATGTCATCATGACACATGATGGGTCTGAATTAAACTAGAAGACTAAACAGACTCAAGTTTTCAAACTGACCAAGACGACAGCAAAATCCACTTTATGGTAAGTCGTTACCTTAAAAGGTGGTGCAGTAAATTGGAAAGGTTTCAAACAGCAAAAGTTGTTGGGTTAGTGACAAAGACAAAGTATATATAACTGTAAGTGAAGCTGCAAGTTGATGTTTCGGATGAAAAGTTCATTACAGAACTAGGAATAGTTCCTAAGTCTCATCTTGAATCTAAACATGTGTTGCGGCACTTTGATTAAAAAAATCATTGAAAGAGGAGAGTGTAGACTCTCAAGACAACATTGCAGATCCATTTACTAAAGCTTTAACACAACAGCAGTTTGATCGTCCCTTAGAGAAGATGGGTATGAGATACCATGGCGATTGGCTTTAGTGCAAGTGGGAGATTGATAGTAGTGTGCATACAAGCCAATCATGTATGATGATAAAGCACGTACTTTGTAAACAATCTTATTTATTTATTAATAAAATATTCATTTATTAAAGGCATTTAATTATCTACATGTTGCTGTTTTTATAATATGTAAATAACCCATAGTTTTAAGCAAAGCTTTTAGAATCATGATGATGATCATGCTAATGAGATCTAAATTCTTAGAAAGTTTTAAAACTTAAATAGTTCCCAATCGTGGGATTACTAAAAAGGGGATTAGTAAATCCGGATAGATTGGTACATATGTTGCTTGCTCATTGGATGAGGATGATTGATCTCATGATCATTTGTGTGGAGACACTAAAGCAAGTATGTAGGTGCTTATTGGAGAATAAGTTCACTGAACGTGATTCGCTATGGAATACCTAATGGAGTTTTACTCGCATGTCAATAGGAATTCCTAATGTGATAGTAGTACAAGTGATCCTTGGACTTGAGATCATCATAGTATCTTGTATGTAACAAATTATACTTTGACTTATTCCTTAAGACCTTTTAAGGCATATATAGGGTATGCTTGGGTATAATGAGTTACATATGGAGATAATGAATGATCAATGAAGAATCTACCACCTCTAGTAAAAGAGGAGATATGTCCTATGTGATTCGTTAAATGACAACCCAGGAATCCTTGGCCAAGGTGAAATGAAATTAGAAAGGAGTTTTTAATTTGCATTATTTGGAGTTGTGCATTTTCTAATCGAAATACATATAATTAAATAAAATAAGACTTGACAGTAAATCCATGTCTTATATTTAATTGGGACATTGTATGGTGGAAGGATTGAATTGTATGGTAACTATTAACTCACAGGTTCTTTTATGATTAATGTTGAAATCTATATTATCTAGAAAGTCGTTGATCGCTAGGGAGGCTTATCCCTATTGTAGAATAAATATTATTTATTTAAATAGATTATTAGTTTAATTTATTTATTTAAATAAGATTAAAATTGTTTTAATTGATTTATTCACAACCGGTTTAATATGGAGAACCTAAAGGGTCACACCATAAAAGGAAGAATAAATATTTAAGAAGGTAATGGCATAATCGTAATAATGCATTAAGTATAATTAATTTAATCTATGGTGATAGAATAAATTAAATAGCTTAATGTTTATTATTTAATATTTTGGAAATATTAAATATAAATTAATAAGAGGAGTCTTATTAATATTATTACAATTATTATTATTTTAATTTCTAAATGAGTTTAGTAATTAATTTAATATTTAGTACTCTCATTTATTCCTAATAAGATTAGGAGACAAATTAATTAAATGAATTTAATTAATTATTCCCATGTGGTGGGAAGCCTAAATTAATTAAAGGAGTTTAATTAATTAAAAGAAATCCCATGTCTAATAGGATTAGAAGGGTTGACTAATGTCTATATAAGAGAAGTCTTATAATAGATATTACATGATGCAATTCTAATTGTTAGAGAGTACTCCTTTTCTATAGAGGATAGAACACTAAGCCAAACACCCTCCTTCTTGATAATTTCTCTTCCTTGGTGGATCACCTCTAGAGGCCAAACACTTGGGTGGCTAACGTTGATCAAAGAAAGGAATCTAACCCGAAAATTCAAGGAGATCACGAAGAACAAGGAGTTGAACTAGTACCTGTGGAAGCTTCGTTCTACAAGGGTATGATTCCATAACTTCTTATTTATCGTTTTAAATTAATAATTTGCATAAAAGATGATCCGGGTAATGGTTTTGTAGAAATTTTTTAAACTCTGATATACCATGCTTCCGCTAATTTTTGCAATTTGATTGCGTCACGATTTCGTACAAACCCAACATAATATGGCTCTGATATGATTTCTAACATGTATGTGATCTTATATACTACTAAATAAATCATATTTCAAATCAATTAACATCCCATTTCCACAAAATCAAGAACTTTAGAAAGTCATAGAGAATAAGATTTGAAGAGCATTATACCTCTGTAAGTCTGTTACATCAACTTCCTTAATTCACAGGCTCCTTGCTAATACCATGTACTACCTCTATATCTTATACTTATTAGAATTTCTCAGCAATTGAAATGAAGGAGGAGGAAGCCATATTTATAGAATTTCAAATATCTAAACAATCAAATTTCCTCATGAATCAAACCCATAGATTTCAAGTTTGTATAATGGTTAAGGAATGGTGGTTGAGAGTGGGTGAAATTCATCATGGATTCCACACCCCTTGCAATTATTAGCTAGTTTTGTTGATATTGAGGAGCATCAATAGGCATAGCTTCTAGCCATTCACGTGAGGAGAAATGAGGAGGGACTCACATTTAGGGACAAGAGGTAATCTCAGCATTTGCAACTACCAAGTGTAATACATTAATGTCATACACTTGTACACCTTATATATACACTTAGGGTACATGATATACAAATTTCATTTTATAAACACATAGATTATAAAATATATATACATATATACACATTCATACATATAGCTTAGGTTATGAATGTAATCTCCAATTATAATGTATCAAGTATGGTACATATATACATATCAACACATACTCCATGTATATTAACACTAAATATAATTCTATCGGGTACCATCACATGGTATTGTCTCCTTAATTATTAATTTTATTAATTCAATAATTATTTACAATATATCCATGATATATTATTTTATTGTACACTCATACACACATTGTCACACACATTTCATGTACCTCTTACAACTCAATAAGCTTTACTATATAGTTTATATTCATATATAACATAGTCGCATTGCACTTTACACTTCGTATAACATATAGTTAATTATCATACGTTCTATTTTTAATATCGCATGGTTGCACATAGAAATTAATAAATTACTTATCTTATCAATTAATTAATAATAATATTAATTAATCCCTTCCTCGTAAATCAATTATTAATCTCTATAATAATTGATTAATATAAATCTTATAATATTTATAATTCATTTATTCATTAATCAACATATTATCAAATAATTACTTGATAATAGTATATTGCCCATAACGATTATAAGACAATATATCTCATTCTTCATCAATACAATTCTGATTATATTTATAATCAATTTCTTTATTAATATACTATTACTAGCCACGATAATAAATTAACATATTATTATAATAACAATTAATAAAGATTAATTATTTAATTAATAATTCTTCCATCCTCGAATTAATCAATTCATTACCGAATCTATTATCGTGTCACACAAGGCATTTCTCACAAGCTTAATCTCAAGCTTATTATTATTCTCATCACTTACTAATTATAACATGTTCAATATAATTAGAACTATTAAGTCACAAGGTCCACATATAAATATATTACGAATAGAAATATTCAAATATTATTTATAACGCTTACGGTACTATAGCAACTCAAGTTATTAAAATAACTTAGTTTTCTTTTAAAAATTAAACTCCCTTGAAAAATACATTAGAAATTATGTATTTTGCCATAACATAAATATTATGTTTTCTCCGAATAAATACATTCATTATTAAAAAATAATTTACTTATTGTCTCATGATATTATTCTTAATATAATATCAAATAACTATATGTACGACACATGTACATATATTATATATAGAAAATAGATAATAAGTTTATTTTCTATTATAATAAATTGTTTCCATCAATTTATTTACATATAGCAAATACGTTTTAATATATTTACTATATTAACCAATAACACCTCATACAAAAACATATAAGGTAATATTATTATTCAAAAATAACATTTCCTCCTATTATTAAAATAATTTAATACTAAAAATTATTTTAATACCTTTTATTAGAAATATATAATAATTAGTTCTCTTTCTTTTCTACAAATTGTTCTCAAAATAATTTCTTCAAATATTCATTTAAAAATATAATGATTTCCGTTTCTCTTTAATAAAGTATATATATATTTATTAACGTTATTCGTACATTAGACTTTCTCACATATTACCATTCTAAGTAATATATATAAAAAGTAGCAACTATAATCATATATTCAACGCATATATTAATCCATTTCTTTACTCAAGTAAATTAAACCCCGTACTATATTACCATAGTTAATTATATTATTCCATAATATAATTCCCAACTATCAATTAACCAATATTTATTTTTATTAGTTAATTCCCTTAACTAACTCATGCTTCACTATCCAAACCCATTCACGGATAGTTTAAGTACTATCAATAACCTTTATTATAAACATACTACTTATTAGTATACATACACCAGAAAATGGTGATTATACATTGAAGCTATTTAATGTCACCAATTTACTATGATAGAATAATTCTATAAATTATTTAATATCGATAGGAACTCTTATCCACTTCCTTTATCTCAACCGAATAACAATATATATTTATTAATCACATATTACATAGTTCATATAACCCTATGTAACACAATACTACATAACTTATATCACATAGATGTCCTCATTCGAACCCATCTCACACCTTAAGAATTTTATTTATTAAATCCTTATTTAATAATTTCTAAAAATTCGGGTTCTTACATCCTCTCTCCCTTATAAGGATTCCGCCGAAACTTCCTCTACTCAGTGCTATTCCGATTATTACATAATCTCTTGAATAATTTTTATTCACTCTTTTCGGAAGTTTTATTATTATAACATTCTCCATCGCATTCTGCCACTTTTTCCTTTCTAAGGAACATTCCACTACTACATTCATCCTTCAGAAGAATAAGAATCTTTCACGATTTTTTAATAATCAAGAAGTATTATGAATAACTCAGATTACAAATTATGCTGAGGGGTCACAAGACCGTGAACTCTTCTTCATTTATAAATGTCTCAACACGAGTCTCCACACTGTAAACTAGAGTGTTTATCAATCACAAGGACTGAAAACACTCTCCACTCGTACTCTAGGTGGCTAGCCTATTGTACTACTACGTTGGGCCACAATGTAGCTTGTTGTAATGACTATATGCTTTATGTTCGTGACCACTGTCTCCAAAAATATGTTCCCGTTATAGGGTTGTTCAACTCAGCTTATTAACTTTTAAATCTGCACCAGAGCAATCTGGTTTGGCATAAATACACAAGAATTCTTGAATTCTATAATCTCTTTTCAACAGTCGCCTAGCCGAATCAAATAGCTTAGACTCTCATCAACAATTCGGACATCAATCGAAATAATTTAGTCAACTTTTCATAATTCGAAAAAAAACCAAAAATCATTTTATGGCGTCATAATGCCGCACCAACATAGCAGTACGTTTAGGATTCCGTCATTTTGTGACTTTGCTATAATACATCATACCATAATGGGCTGACGATCTGACGATCACTTCCGACACTAGGTTCGATTGCATTAATGACTCTATCGTTTTACCATCATACACTATATCAAATGATGCACATGGTCAAAATACATTTTGAAAGATTTTCAAATTTATTTTTGTCTTAGCCGAAACAAATATCTTAGACATTCGAATAACAGTGTCTTTTTTTTTTAAACTCATTGGTTCAGTCATCTGACCCAATGTTTTTCTCGAGAAAACCGAAGTGCAAACACTAGCACGAAGTTAATAAATTTTGAAAATCTAGCATAGCTAGAAGATTTAGAAAAAATCAAAATTTCTTCATCACTTCAATCTCTTACTCCATCAATGCTCACTATATCAAAACTCTTAATACTAGATATATAATATATCTATTCTCAGTATAGTTCATCAAACTTACCACACCATGGAAATTCAGGAACTTACACCTAATCTTAAGAACTCGCACCTAATCTTAATATTATCTAATTACATCTTAGAAATCTCTATCTATCAAAATGAATATGAGAAATGAATCACTTCTCCGCCATATGTATAATGATACCGCGACACTAACACTCCAATGATTATCAATGTGATGCACTCAGTTCAAGCACAAAACCTCTGCCCATACAAAAGTTTGTACAACTCAGCCATCACATGAGTCCTCAATGGAAGTCCAACACTTAACTCTACCTCACTCTTAACTTACTCTTTGTTCAATACGAACTTTTTATGTTCATCATATACAACTCCTCATGAGTTCATCTCGTACCATATCATAGTACATTCTCTTATAGCATCAAGCTATACACACTTAGTCGTTACAGACTATCTACCATTTCATAACCTAATCTGATCACGTTATGATCATCGGTTTACCTTACGGTTCTTTTCCATTATCAACTAAATTCCATTCGAGTTCATTCTCATTATCTTTGTCCTATTCATCTTATAGACATCGTCTTAACATTTTTATTACCGGAGTTAGGAAACTCCTGAATTCTCATTCTTTAGATACTTCAAGATTCTTCTTTGAATCTTCACGTATATATTTTAATCTTTATCTTTCCGTCTCTCAGGTTATAGTCTAAGGTACTGTTACCTAAGGTTTATAACCTACAGCTTTGATACCAACCTGTGACGCCCCCAAATTCGGGTTCCTCTCTTTTCTCGAATTCGGTGCTGTCACGATACTACTATCGTCGAACTATTACATCTTTTATTCATAACTTAAAGATTAACTTGCTTTATTACAATTTAGAATATAAATTCTTTCCATAATCGGGATCTCATATAATGACTCCAAACTTTTACAAGTTATAATCTTGATCATTTACCATTCCTGTCTTATATCATGTTCGATATTATAAAAATACAGAATAACTTAAACTTTTTCAATCTTCTTTGAATAAAATCTTTTTTTGATTTCACAATCTTAAATCAATTATAAATCCTTGAATCACTATATATGATTCACTATTTTCGAATTATTGTATAAACGTTTACATCTCAATTCGATATCCTTTATGTATTAACTAATACATCTTTACAATATGACAAGTATTAAACATCGTAAACAACTATCAAGTACAACTCCTAGAACCTAAACATGGTTCAAGCAATAATCTAAATAGTACTCTTCATTGCGATACTATTTAACTTTATCAATCAAGAAGCAAGTAGTTTTTACCGTGAGTCCTTAACCTGCAAAAGTGGTTATTTGCAAGAGTGAGCTCGACAGCTCAGCAATTCTAACAGTTTTCATGCATCACATAATATATAACATCATACTCAGTTCATGCATTTATAATCAATTTATATTTACTAAGTATGTTACTTCTCACATAACAAGCATATCATCAAAGATCAACTTTCAATCTCATATGTACCTCATATACAGTTGATAAGTGGTATTTATATCGCGAATCAGATTCTCTAAAGCTTAAGACGCTACTTGTTTTATGTTATTTGTTGTGCTTTTATATATATTTTGTTGTTATTATGCTTTTCCTGTATGATGCAGGGTTATTTAGGTCATTTCCAGCTTATAGGGGAGAAATTTGTCATTTTCTACACTCTGGCGCCGTAGCGCCAGAGCCTAGCCTTCTCCTCGAGCCGCAGCGCCACCCCCTTGTCCATGCTGATGTCATCTGGCGCTGCAGCGGCCCTGGTCCTTCTTATGCTCGCGCCACAGCGTGAGTGGCGCCGCAGCGCCACCAAACAGTTATAGTCTCTACGCCGTAGCGCCACCTCCGGTGCCTAGGCCAGTGACTCGCTTTTAATGACCTAATGAAAAAAAGAAAAGGATATAGCGAGCCAGAGAGAGATAAAAAGAGTACGGCGGCTAGGATATTGGTTACAGACAGTGATAACAGAGCAGATTAATTAGATTCTAGAACAGAAAGAAGCTGTCTTTAGGGGATATAGTTACTGCATCCTACACAGCTCAGGAGTTATACGGAGAAGAGAAGACTTGGAGACAGAAAACTTCATAACAGGAGTTTTCTTATTCCAAATCTCTCAGTTATTTGTGTATTACTGAGCAATGTTGAATCTTATAGAAATGTGTATTAGCACCATGGTTATGAACTAATTCCTTTTTAGGATTGCAATGTAACCTAGTGTTTAGCCTAATTAACTTTCTCTCCTATTTATATTAATGAATCATTTTGGGAATGGGTTGTTGTATTTCTTGCTTATTGACTGATTGCTTAACAGAGTTTTTGGTAGTGATATTAATGGATATTGAAAATTGGACATTAATATCTTGCTTTTAAAATACAATAACACTTGTTATGCCCTTGCCTAAGGGAATGTGTGCATAAACTGCTTAATAGGATAGACATATCTCTATTTGCCTTGTGTAGCCTTGAGACTGAGCTTAATGACCCTAGTCTAGTTATTTTCATCAATAGACATATTGTGATTCATCTAGCTAGGGATGTGCATTTGGCCTTCGACAGAAGCATATGCGTAGTTCTATTCTCGGCTGACCATTCCTTGATTTGTTTGTAATGTGGAGAGTTAGGAGATTAGGCGACGCATTAGGGGAATTGTAATCCTAACTTGTCTCCCTAGTACATCTATTTCTCTCACCTCCTTAGTTGTAATCGCATAGTTTAACATACCATCTCCAATCACTTGTTTAGATAAGACAGTATAGAACTTACATTAGTATTTGATTTGCAATTAAGACTTCGTCCTCGTGGGTACAACACTCCACTTATCTTATATTACTTGTTGACCGCGTATACTTGCGCGTTAATTGTCGTTACATAAATCGGACAACAAGTTTTTGGCACCGTTGCCGGGGACTTAGTACTACTTGTTATCAATATTAAAACTAAGTCAATACGATCTTAATTTAGACTGATATTATCTATTTAATTTTCTTTTCAGGTGATCTCTACGGCGTATGCCACCTCGAAGGGGTCGGAACATAATACATCTCGATCCCGAGGTTGATAGAACGTACAGACGCCTGCAGAGAGAAAAAGCTCGGGACATACATACTCCTGTTACAATGGCT
This sequence comes from Panax stipuleanatus, assembly GCA_020205555.1. Classification (NCBI taxonomy): domain Eukaryota; kingdom Viridiplantae; phylum Streptophyta; class Magnoliopsida; order Apiales; family Araliaceae; genus Panax; species Panax stipuleanatus. Next base: position 63,821,670 of record CM035116.1, read on the forward strand.
GAGGAACTTCAGAAATCTTTAAGGGAGCATGCTATGGCTCACATCGCAGATTTGCAAGCGAGCATTCTCAGGCCCGCAATCCAAGCAAACAATTTTGAGATCAAGCCGGGCACCATCCAAATGTGCTCCAATATTCAGTTTGGGGGATTACCAAATGATGACCCCAATGATCACTTGATGAACTTCTTAGAGATCTGCGATACGTTTAAGTGCAACGGAGTGTCTGACAACGCCATCAGACTCCGATTGTTTCCATTCACCTTGAAGGACAAGGCTAAGAGCTGGCTACATTCACTTCCGTCAGGCTCCATTACCATATGGGATGACTTGGCTCAAAAGTTTATGGCGAAGTTTTTCCCACCCGCTAAAACCGCCAGGCTCAGGCACTAAATTACCTCTTTTATTCAGTTTGAGTCAGAGTCTTTGTACGACTCATGGGAGCGATTCAAGGATCTTCTGAGAAATACCCCCACCATGGACTGCCAGCATGGCTTCCCATCCAGACATTCTATAATGGGTTATCCGGAGCTACTCGTTCGAGTATTGATGCCGCTTCTGGAGGAGCGTTCATGTCTAAGCATCACACAGCGGGGTATGAATTGGTGGAAATAATGGCAGCTAATATTTATCAATGGCCAAATGATAGGCAGGCCCCTAGAAGAGTAGCAGGAATATATGAGGTTGATCCAGTCACACAATTAGCGGCTCAGGTTGCAGCGCTAACAAAAAGACTCCACACCATGGGAGTGCAAGCTGTGCAGAATGTTCAGAGTGTCGCAGTGTCGTGTGAATTGTGTCAAGGGAGCCACCCAACTGATCAGTGTGCCATAAGCCCCGAGTCAGTTCAATTTGTTTCCAACTACGGGCGGCAGCAAAATGCAAGTCTCCCTACTCATTATCTCCGGGCTTGAGGAATCATCCAAACTTTTCTTGGGGCAACACAAATAGCAATCAAGCACAACCTCTGACCACCAGGCCTAATTTCTCAAATCCTCCGGGTTTTCAAGCTCAAAATTAGTACAACTAACAACCACAGAGTTCTCATAATTAGTTCCACCATCCACCACCTCAACAGGAAAGAAAACCTAGTTTGGAAGATCTCCTGTCACGATATATTGCCCAGAATGAGACAAGGAGAAGTAATTAAGAAGCTTCCATCCGGAACCTTGAAGTCCAAATGGGACAGTTTGCCTCTGCTTTGAACAGTCGACCGCAAGGCACATTGCCGAGTGACACTGATGTCAACCCGAAACGGGATGGGAAGGAACACTGCAAAGCAGTTACACTCCGGAGTGGGAGAACTATAAATGAAAAGGGTGGAGAGAGTCCTGTAGTGCAAGAAGTGACTATAGAGGAACCTATTATGGAGCAGCGGGATGATAAGTCTGGGGTGAGGTAAATGCTCAAGATAGCTGTAAGAACCCGAATTTTCAGATATTATTAAATAAGGATTTAATAAATAAAATTATTAAACTGTGAGATGGGTTCGAATAATAATATATATATATGTGATATGAGGTATGTGGTATTAGATTACATAGGGTAATATGGACTATGTAATATGTGTTTTTGTGATTTATAAATATATTATTAATATATATTTCTTACTTATCGTAGAGACGATTCAGTGGAGATAAAGGAAGTGGATAAATTCTTATCGATATTAAATAATTTATAGAATTATTTCATAGTAAGTTGGTGACATTAAATATCCTTAATGTATAATCACCATATTCTTGAGTATGTGTATTAATAACTAGTATGTTTATAATATAGGTTATTAATAGCACTTAAGCTATCCGTGAATAGGTTTGGATAGTGAAGCATGAGTTAGTTAAGGAATTAACTAATAAGAATAAATATTAGTTAATATAAGTTGTGAGTTATATTATGGAATAATATAATGAGAGTATTGAATCTTAATTAACTATGATGATATAGTACAGTGTTTAATTTACTCAAGTAAAGGAGTGAATTAATATGTGTGTTGAATATGTAATTATAGTTGATACTTTTTGTATATATTACTTAGAGTGGTAATATGTGAGAAAGTCTAATGTACGAATAACGTTGAATATATATATATATATATATATATATATATATATATATACGTTATTAAAGGGAGATGGAAATCATTATATCTTTAAATGAATATTTGAAGAAATTGTTTTGGGAACAATTTATAGAAAAGAAAGAGAAATAGTTATTATATATTTCTAATAAAGGATATTAAAATAATTTCTAATATTGAATTATTTTAATAAAAGGAGGAAATGTTATTTTTGAATAATAATATTACCTTATATGTTTTTGTATGAGGTGTGTTTGGTTAATATAGTAAATATATTAAAAACATATTTGCTATATGTAATTAAATTGATGGAAATAATTTATTATAATAGAAAATAAACTTATTATCTATTTTCTATATATAATATATGTACATGTGTCGTACATATAGTTATTTGATATTATAAATAATATCATGAGACAATAAGTAAATTATTTTCTAATAACGAATGTGCTTATTTGGAGAAAACATAATATTTTATGATATGGCTAAATACATAATTTTAAATGTATTTTCAAGGGAGTTTAATTAATGAAAGGAAACTAAGTTATTTTAATATATTAAATAACTTAAGTTATTATTTGATCGTGAATATTATTATTGGAATAATTAATAGAGTATATATTAATTATTATAAGCGTAAAGGTTATACTTATTATAAGTATAATTATTTGAAGTAGTTTAGCATTTTAATAGCTTGAGTTATTATATTTCCGTAAAGGTTATATATAATATTTGAATATTCGATTTGTAAAATATTTATATGTGGACCTTGGATTTAATAGTTCTAATTTAATTGAATAGGTTATAAGTAGTAATGTGGTGAGAAATAAGTAAGTGATGAGAATAATGATAAGCTTAAGTTTGAGCTTGTGAGAGATGCCTTGTGTGGCACAATAATAGATTCAGTAATGAATTGACTAATTTAATGATGGAGGAATTATTAATTAAACAATTAATCTAAATTAATTGTTAATTGTTATTATGATAGTATGTTAAATTATTATGGCTAGTGATAGTATAATAATAAGGAAATCGATTATAAGTATAATCGGATTTGTGAGGAGATAAATTGTCTTATAATATTAATTATTGTTATGAACAATATACTATTATCAAGTAATTATTTGATAATATGATGATTAATGAGTAAATGATTTATAAATATAAAAAGATTTATATTTATTTAACGTGATAATAAATCATATAAAGTGTTAATCAATTAGCGTGGAAATTATAATTCCATGGATTAATGAGAAATGGATTAATTAATATTATTATTAATTAATTGATAAGATAAGTAATTTATTAATTTCTATGTGCAACCATGCGATATTAAAGTATAACGTATGATAATTAACTATATGTTATGTGAAGTATAAAGTGCAATGCGACTATGCTATATATGAATATAAACTATATAGTAAAGTTATTGAGTTGTAATAGGTACATGAAATGTGGGTGTGACAATGTGTATATTAAGTATACAATAAAATAATATATCATAGATATATTGTAAACAATTATTGAATTAATGAAATTTAATAATAAAGGAGACAATACAATGTGATGATACCCGATAGAATTATATCCGGTAGAATGAAATGTACATGAATTTATATGTGCAAGTTAAAATTTACTACACGATAGTATTATTGGGACTACATTATGACACATTAATTATAACTTAAGTTATATGAAATGGAATGCGTATAACTTAAATGTATATGTAATGTATATATATAACCCAAGTATGGTATACACTATACATAACAATAGTAAGTTAATTTGCAAGTTGCTGAGTTATATTTACTGTGTCCCAATTTGAGTGCCCATTCTCCACTTCTCTTCACGTGAAGCCTAGCCTACACTACTCTCCTCTCAAATTCATCAATCCTAGCTAATGAGTATGGGGGGAGTGGGATTGATGATGGATTACACCAACTCCTCACCAACTATTTGTTAACCATTGTGCATTCTTGAAATCTTTTGGTTTGGTTTGGAAGGTAAGAGCATTGTCTGTGTATCAATTGGCTTATAAATATAGCCTCCCTTCCTCTCATTTTCTTTTGCTGAGAATTCTGTGTAGTAAGGCTAGTGAATATAGCATTATTATGAGTAAGTTACTGTGAGAGTTATCAGCGAGGGAGAATTTGTTTAGCAGCAAGTTAACTTCCCTTTTTGCAGAGGTATATTTCCTATTCTTGATTCTTTAATGTCAACTTCTTAATTTTACTAAATAAGATGTTAAGTTGATTTGGAAAATGTTGTTAACTGCTATATAAGATTGTAAACACGTTAGTTATGTAACATGGCTGGTGTAGAATAGAATTGATAAGAAAATTTTGAGTTTGGGCTAAGTTCTGCCGAAGCAGAGCAGTCACTGTCTCTGGCCGGCCAGTGGCGCAGCTGCGCCAGTTTTATACTGGCCAGCGGCGCAGCTGCGCCGGTACCAGACTTGAGTTGGGCAAGGCCCTGCGCAGCTGCGCCAGTTTTGAACTGGGGCTCTGCGCAGCTGCGCCGGTCTCAGTTTCTGGTTTTTATTTCCTGCTTCAAATCTGATGGTGCTAATTTGTTGATACCTCTTTGAACAAACATAAAAGTTGGTGGTAACTCATATTACATGTTTCTTGGTACTACATGCCTGATTTTAGCCATGTTAGAATGTATATCATGAAATGAAAAGCGTATGTTTTAAAGAAAAACTTATAGTTTTAAATATGAACGTTGACACATACCTGAGACGTGAACATTCTGATCTTGTGAAGATGTTAACATACCTTAACTACATATGATAAGAGCTTTAAAGTTGTCTTGTATGTGTCGAATTGTATCGTTCAAGTTTAAAATGATTTCAAAGGCGAACTTGAATATGTTTTCAAATCAAGTTGCATTAAGTATGAGTAGCTAGATTCAAAAGATTTAAGATGCCATGTTTGTGTTTATTACGTCTCTAAATATGATTCATACGTGATTGGATATATTGACAACTAACCAAGCATGAGTTCAAGCATGTTTTAAAGTGATAAACGAAGCATGTTTTTAAACTAATAACTATGATAGTTACATGTATGAAGAATGAATATTCATGAACATGCCCAACATGAGTTACATGAATACTTTATGTGTTTAAAAAGCTAGCATGATAAACTTTGTGATGTTCATGACCTTGAGTGGCCTTCAATTGTTAGAATGTTGACTTAGAACCTATATCGTGTAAATTGAACGTGAAAAGGTTGAACGAGCATGAAAGTATCATTTAATATGTATACATGCTATGTAGGACCATATGTTAATACTTGAATCTGACTTCGACAGTTAATAGCGTATATTTGCTTTGATATGGTCTTATGTGTTAGTAATGATATATGAGAATGATTAACTCAAAAGATGGACTACACTAGCTATATGTAAATAGATTAGTGGTAGACGGGCATGTGTATGTAAAGAATGGTAGTAAGTACGTAAGGTTAAAGTATACTTATACGTATATAGTTATTCTAAGAAATACGATAAGAAAGTGAGACGAAGGTTCTAAGAACCAAGTTAGACAACAATGTAACCTTTATTATTATATTGAGAATGTGTGGATACATATGACTAATGAGTGTGATCTCTATGGTTAATATAACTGTGTAGGATTACACGAAGTGCAGATATTCTTAAGCAGTTCAGTCGTAGTTGTTAAACTACGAATCAGGCAAGTCTTTCAGTTCCTATTTGATATATGAATTCAATAACTGTTAGTTGAATTATATTATGCTGTGATAATGTGAACTTATATATGAATTGTATATGAGATATAAATGAGATTGAAAGTTGATCTTTGATGATATACTTGTTATGTGAAAAGTATCATGCGTAGTAAATATAAATTGTTTATAAATGCATGAACTGAGTATAATGTTGTATGCTATGTGATGCATGAAAACTGTTAGAATTGCTGAGCTGTCGAGCTCACTCTTGCAAATAACCACTTTTGCAGGTTAATGACTTACGATAAAGACTTCGTGCTTCTTGATTGATAAAGATAGATAGTATCGAATTGAAGAAGTACTATTTAGATTATTGCTTGAACCCTGTTTAGATTCTAGAAGTATTACTTGATAGTTGTTTACACTGTTTAATACAGGTTGTGTTGTAAAAATGTATTAGTTAATACATAGAGGATATCAAGTCGAGTTGTAAACGTTATACGATAACTCAAATATAATGAGTCATATTTTATAATTGATTCAAGGGTTGTAATTTATTCAAGTTATGAAATTAATAAAAGATTTTATTCAAGGAGGATTGAAAAAGTTTAAATTATTCCGCATTTTAGTAACATCAAACATGATGTAAAGATGAGATCTTGGATATAAATAGAATTTATATTCTAAATTGTAATAAGGAAAGTTGTATTCTTTTAGTAATGAATAAAAGATATAATAGTTTGGCGTTAGTAGTATCGTGAATGCACCGAATCCGAGGTTTCGAAGGAACGTGGATTTGGGGGCGTCACAGGTTGGTATCAAAGCTGTAGGTTATAAACCTTAGGTAAGTGTACCTTAGACTATAACCTGAGAGAGTGAAAGATAAGATTAAAATATATACGTGAAGATTCAAAGAAGAATCTTGAAATATCTAGAGAATGAGAATCAGGAGTTTCCTAACTTCGATAATAAAAATATTAAGACGATGTCTATAAGATGTATATGACAAAGATAATGAGAATGAACTCAGATGGAGTTTGGTTGATAATAGGGAAAGAACCCTAAGGTATAGTGATGATCACGACGTGATCAGATTGAACTGTGAAATGATAGATAGTCTGTAATGACTAAGTATGTATAGCTTGATGCTATAAGAGAATGTACTATGATAAAGTACGAGATGAACTCATGAGGAGTTGTATGTGGTGAAACGTAGAAAGCTCGTAATGAGCAAGTGATAGAGTAAGATATAGTTAAGTGTTGGAATTCCATTGAGGACTCATGTGATGGCTTAGTTGTACAAACTTTTGTATGGGCAGAAGTTTTGTGCTTGCACTGAGTGCGTCACATTGATAATCGTTGGAATGTTAGTGTCGCGGTATCATTATACATATGGCGGAAAGGTGATTCTTTTCTCATATTTATTTTGATAGATAGAGATTTCTAAGATATAATTAGATAATATTAAGATTAGGTGCGAGTTCTTAAGACTCATGCCTATGACAAGTTCGTGACTCATAATCGTATGGTGGGACCCCTCAGCGAATGGACGATTTTGGTCTGACTAGGATAAGTTCCTCAACCCATATGATTGTGGTAAGTTCCTGAACTTCCATGGTGTGGTAAGTTGGTGAACTGTACTGAGAATAGATATATTATATAAGAGTTTTGGAATAGTAAGCATTGATGGTGGTAAGAGATTGAAGCGATGGAGAAATTGGATTTTCCTAAATCCTCTAGCTTCGCTAGATTTTCAATATTTATTGACTTCGTGCTAGTGTTTGCACTTCGGTTTTCTTGAGAAAACATTGGGTCAGGTAACTGAACTAATGAGTTTTAAAAAACAACACCGTTATTCGTATGTCTACGCTATTTGTTTCGGCTAAGACAAAAATGATTTGACAATCTTTCAAAATATATTTTAACCTTGTGCATCATTTGATATGATGTAGAATGGTAAACGATGGAGTCATCAATGCAATCGAACCTAGTGTTGGTTGTGATCGAAAGATCGTCAGCCCACTATAGTATGTTGTAATATGACAAAGTCATAAAATGGTAGAATCCTCAACGTACTACTAATCTAGTATGGTATCATGACGTCATAAAAGAATTTTTGGTTTTCTTGTAAATTATAAAGAAGGTCAATTAAGTTGACTAAATTATTTCGATTGACGTCCGAATTGTTGATGAGAGTCTAAGCTATTTGATTCGGCTAGGCGACTGTTGAAAAGAGATTATAGAATTCAAGCATTCTTGTGTATTTATGCCAAACCAGATTGCTCTGGTACGGATTTAGATGTTGAAAAGCTGAGGTGAACAACCCTATAAAGGGGACATGTTTTCGGGGACAATGGTTCCGAGCGTAACGCATATAGTCGTTACAAAACACTACGTTGCGGCCCAACATAGTGGTACAATAGGTTGGCCACCTAGAGTACGCGTGGAGAGTGTTTTCAGTCTTTGTGATTGATAAACACTCTGGTTTGCGGTGTGAAGAATTGTGTTGAAGCATTAGTAAACCTGTGGAAAAGTTCACGGTCTTGTGACCCCTCAGCATAAATTGGAATCTGAGTTATTCATACTACTTCCCGATTATTGAAAAATCGTGGAAGATTCTTATTCTTCTAAAGGATGAATGTAGTAAATAGAATGTTCCTTAGAAAAGAGGAAGTGGTAGAATGAGATTGAGAAAGTTATAGTAATAAAACTTCTGAAAAGAGAATGAATAAAATTATTCAAGAGAATATGTAATAATCGGAATAACACCGAGTAGAGGAAGTTTCGGTGATTCCGAGGACGGAATCCTTATAAGGGGGAGAGGATGTAAGAACCCGAATTTTCAGATATTATTAAATAAGGATTTATTAAACTGTGAGATGGGTTCGAATAATAATATATATATATGTGATATGAGGTATGTGGTATTATATTACATAGGGTAATATGGACTATGTAATATGTGTTTTTGTGATTTATAAATATATTATTAATATATATTTGTTACTTATCGTAGAGACGATTCAGTGGAGATAAAGGAAGTGGATAAATTCTTATCGATATTAAATAATTTATAGAATTATTTCATAGTAAGTTGGTGACATTAAATATCCTTAATGTATAATCACCATATTCTTGAGTATGTGTATTAATAACTAGTATGTTTATAATATAGGTTATTAATAGCACTTAAGCTATCCGTGAATAGGTTTGGATAGTGAAGCATGAGTTAGTTAAGGAATTAACTAATAAGAATAAATATTAGTTAATATAAGTTGTGAGTTATATTATGGAATAATATAATGAGAGTATTGAATCTTAATTAACTATGATGATATAGTACAGTGTTTAATTTACTCAAGTAAAGGAGTGAATTAATATGTGTGTTGAATATGTAATTATAGTTGATACTTTTTATATATATTACTTAGAGTGGTAATATGTGAGAAAGTCTAATGTACGAATAACGTTGAATATATATATATATATATACGTTATTAAAGGGAGATGGAAATCATTATATCTTTAAATGAATATTTGAAGAAATTGTTTTGGGAACAATTTATAGAAAAGAAAGAGAAATAGTTATTATATATTTCTAATAAAGGATATTAAAATAATTTCTAATATTGAATTATTTTAATAAAAGTAGGAAATGTTATTTTTGAATAATAATATTACCTTATATGTTTTTGTATGAGGTGTGTTTGGTTAATATAGTAAATATATTAATAACATATTTGCTATATGTAATTAAATTGATGGAAATAATTTAGTATAATAGAAAATAAACTTATTATCTATTTTCTATATATAATATATGTACATGTGTCGTACATATAGTTATTTGATATTATAAATAATATCATGAGACAATAAGTAAATTATTTTCTAATAACGAATGTGCTTATTTGGAGAAAACATAATATTTTATGATATGGCTAAATACATAATTTTAAATGTATTTTCAAGGGAGTTTAATTAATGAAAGGAAACTAAGTTATTTTAATATATTAAATAACTTAAGTTATTATTTGATCGTGAATATTATTATTGGAATAATTAATAGAGTTATATTAATTATTATAAGCGTAAAGGTTATACTTATTATAAGTATAATTATTTGAAGTAGTTTAGCATTTTAATAGCTTGAGTTATTATATTTTCGTAAAGGTTATATATAATATTTGAATATTCGATTTGTAAAATATTTATATGTGGACCTTGGATTTAATAGTTCTAATTTAATTGAATAGGTTATAAGTAGTAATGTGGTGAGAAATGAGTAAGTGATGAGAATAATGATAAGCTTAAGTTTGAGCTTGTGAGAGATGCCTTGTGTGGCACAATAATAGATTCAGTAATGAATTGACTAATTTAATGATGGAGGAATTATTAATTAAACAATTAATCTAAATTAATTGTTAATTGTTATTATGATAGTATGTTAAATTATTATGGCTAGTGATAGTATAATAATAAGGAAATCGATTATAAGTATAATCGGATTTGTGAGGAGATAAATTGTCTTATAATATTAATTATTGTTATGAACAATATACTATTATCAAGTAATTATTTGATAATATGATGATTAATGAGTAAATGATTTATAAATATAAAAAGATTTATATTTATTTAACGTGATAATAAATCATATAAAGTGTTAATCAATTAGCGTGGAAATTATAATTCCATGGATTAATGAGAAATGGATTAATTAATATTATTATTAATTAATTGATAAGATAAGTAATTTATTAATTTCTATGTGCAACCATGCGATATTAAAGTATAACGTATGATAATTAACTATATGTTATGTGAAGTATAAAGTGCAATGCGACTATGCTATATATGAATATAAACTATATAGTAAAGTTATTGAGTTGTAATAGGTACATGAAATGTGGGTGTGACAATGTGTATATTAAGTATACAATAAAATAATATATCATAGATATATTGTAAACAATTATTGAATTAATGAAATTTAATAATAAAGGAGACAATACAATGTGATGATACCCGATAGAATTATATCCGGTAGAATGAAATGTACATGAATTTATATGTGCAAGTTAAAATTTACTACACGATAGTATTATTGGGACTACATTATGACACATTAATTATAACTTAAGTTATATGAAATGGAATGCGTATAACTTAAATGTATATGTAATGTATATATATAACCCAAGTATGGTATACACTATACATAACAATAGTAAGTTAATTTGCAAGTTGCTGAGTTATATTTACTGTGTCCCAATTTGAGTGCCCATTCTCCACTTCTCTTCACGTGAAGCCTAGCCTACACTACTCTCCTCTCAAATTCATCAATCCTAGCTAATGAGTATGGGGGGAGTGGGATTGATGATGGATTACACCAACTCCTCACCAACTATTTGTTAACCATTGTGCATTCTTGAAATCTTTTGGTTTGGTTTGGAAGGTAAGAGCATTGTCTGTGTATCAATTGGCTTATAAATATAGCCTCCCTTCCTCTCATTTTCTTTTGCTGAGAATTCTGTGTAGTAAGGCTAGTGAATATAGCATTATTATGAGTAAGTTACTGTGAGAGTTATCAGCGAGGGAGAATTTGTTTAGCAGCAAGTTAACTTCCCTTTTTGCAGAGGTATATTTCCTATTCTTGATTCTTTAATGTCAACTTCTTAATTTTACTAAATAAGATGTTAAGTTGATTTGGAAAATGTTGTTAACTGCTATATAAGATTGTAAACACGTTAGTTATGTAACATGGCTGGTGTAGAATAGAATTGATAAGAAAATTTTGAGTTTGGGCTAAGTTCTGCCGAAGCAGAGCAGTCACTGTCTCTGGCCGGCCAGTGGCGCAGCTGCGCCAGTTTTATACTGGCCAGCGGCGCAGCTGCGCCGGTACCAGACTTGAGTTGGGCAAGGCCCTGCGCAGCTGCGCCAGTTTTGAACTGGGGCTCTGCGCAGCTGCGCCGGTCTCAGTTTCTGGTTTTTATTTCCTGCTTCAAATCTGATGGTGCTAATTTGTTGATACCTCTTTGAACAAACATAAAAGTTGGTGGTAACTCATATTACATGTTTCTTGGTACTACATGCCTGATTTTAGCCATGTTAGAATGTATATCATGAAATGAAAAGCGTATGTTTTAAAGAAAAACTTATAGTTTTAAATATGAACGTTGACACATACCTGAGACGTGAACATTCTGATCTTGTGAAGATGTTAACATACCTTAACTACATATGATAAGAGCTTTAAAGTTGTCTTGTATGTGTCGAATTGTATCGTTCAAGTTTAAAATGATTTCAAAGGCGAACTTGAATATGTTTTCAAATCAAGTTGCATTAAGTATGAGTAGCTAGATTCAAAAGATTTAAGATGCCATGTTTGTGTTTATTACGTCTCTAAATATGATTCATACGTGATTGGATATATTGACAACTAACCAAGCATGAGTTCAAGCATGTTTTAAAGTGATAAACGAAGCATGTTTTTAAACTAATAACTATGATAGTTACATGTATGAAGAATGAATATTCATGAACATGCCCAACATGAGTTACATGAATACTTTATGTGTTTAAAAAGCTAGCATGATAAACTTTGTGATGTTCATGACCTTGAGTGGCCTTCAATTGTTAGAATGTTGACTTAGAACCTATATCGTGTAAATTGAACGTGAAAAGGTTGAACGAGCATGAAAGTATCATTTAATATGTATACATGCTATGTAGGACCATATGTTAATACTTGAATCTGACTTCGACAGTTAATAGCGTATATTTGCTTTGATATGGTCTTATGTGTTAGTAATGATATATGAGAATGATTAACTCAAAAGATGGACTACACTAGCTATATGTAAATAGATTAGTGGTAGACGGGCATGTGTATGTAAAGAATGGTAGTAAGTACGTAAGGTTAAAGTATACTTATACGTATATAGTTATTCTAAGAAATACGATAAGAAAGTGAGACGAAGGTTCTAAGAACCAAGTTAGACAACAATGTAACCTTTATTATTATATTGAGAATGTGTGGATACATATGACTAATGAGTGTGATCTCTATGGTTAATATAACTGTGTAGGATTACACGAAGTGCAGATATTCTTAAGCAGTTCAGTCGTAGTTGTTAAACTACGAATCAGGCAAGTCTTTCAGTTCCTATTTGATATATGAATTCAATAACTGTTAGTTGAATTATATTATGCTGTGATAATGTGAACTTATATATGAATTGTATATGAGATATAAATGAGATTGAAAGTTGATCTTTGATGATATACTTGTTATGTGAAAAGTATCATGCGTAGTAAATATAAATTGTTTATAAATGCATGAACTGAGTATAATGTTGTATGCTATGTGATGCATGAAAACTGTTAGAATTGCTGAGCTGTCGAGCTCACTCTTGCAAATAACCACTTTTGCAGGTTAATGACTTACGATAAAGACTTCGTGCTTCTTGATTGATAAAGATAGATAGTATCGAATTGAAGAAGTACTATTTAGATTATTGCTTGAACCCTGTTTAGATTCTAGAAGTATTACTTGATAGTTGTTTATACTGTTTAATACAGGTTGTGTTGTAAAAATGTATTAGTTAATACATAGAGGATATCAAGTCGAGTTGTAAACGTTATACGATAACTCAAATATAATGAGTCATATTTTATAATTGATTCAAGGGTTGTAATTTATTCAAGTTATGAAATTAATAAAAGATTTTATTCAAGGAGGATTGAAAAAGTTTAAATTATTCCGCATTTTAGTAACATCAAACATGATGTAAAGATGAGATCTTGGATATAAATAGAATTTATATTCTAAATTGTAATAAGGAAAGTTGTATTCTTTTAGTAATGAATAAAAGATATAATAGTTTGGCGTTAGTAGTATCGTGAATGCACCGAATCCGAGGTTTCGAAGGAACGTGGATTTGGGGGCGTCACAGGTTGGTATCAAAGCTGTAGGTTATAAACCTTAGGTAAGTGTACCTTAGACTATAACCTGAGAGAGTGAAAGATAAGATTAAAATATATACGTGAAGATTCAAAGAAGAATCTTGAAATATCTAGAGAATGAGAATCAGGAGTTTCCTAACTTCGATAATAAAAATATTAAGACGATGTCTATAAGATGTATATGACAAAGATAATGAGAATGAACTCAGATGGAGTTTGGTTGATAATAGGGAAAGAACCCTAAGGTATAGTGATGATCACGACGTGATCAGATTGAACTGTGAAATGATAGATAGTCTGTAATGACTAAGTATGTATAGCTTGATGCTATAAGAGAATGTACTATGATAAAGTACGAGATGAACTCATGAGGAGTTGTATGTGGTGAAACGTAGAAAGCTCGTAATGAGCAAGTGATAGAGTAAGATATAGTTAAGTGTTGGAATTCCATTGAGGACTCATGTGATGGCTTAGTTGTACAAACTTTTGTATGGGCAGAAGTTTTGTGCTTGCACTGAGTGCGTCACATTGATAATCGTTGGAATGTTAGTGTCGCGGTATCATTATACATATGGCGGAAAGGTGATTCTTTTCTCATATTTATTTTGATAGATAGAGATTTCTAAGATATAATTAGATAATATTAAGATTAGGTGCGAGTTCTTAAGACTCATGCCTATGACAAGTTCGTGACTCATAATCGTATGGTGGGACCCCTCAGCGAATGGACGATTTTGGTCTGACTAGGATAAGTTCCTCAACCCATATGATTGTGGTAAGTTCCTGAACTTCCATGGTGTGGTAAGTTGGTGAACTGTACTGAGAATAGATATATTATATAAGAGTTTTGGAATAGTAAGCATTGATGGTGGTAAGAGATTGAAGCGATGGAGAAATTGGATTTTCCTAAATCCTCTAGCTTCGCTAGATTTTCAATATTTATTGACTTCGTGCTAGTGTTTGCACTTCGGTTTTCTTGAGAAAACATTGGGTCAGGTAACTGAACTAATGAGTTTTAAAAAACAACACCGTTATTCGTATGTCTACGCTATTTGTTTCGGCTAAGACAAAAATGATTTGACAATCTTTCAAAATATATTTTAACCTTGTGCATCATTTGATATGATGTAGAATGGTAAACGATGGAGTCATCAATGCAATCGAACCTAGTGTTGGTTGTGATCGAAAGATCGTCAGCCCACTATAGTATGTTGTAATATGACAAAGTCATAAAATGGTAGAATCCTCAACGTACTACTAATCTAGTATGGTATCATGACGTCATAAAAGAATTTTTGGTTTTCTTGTAAATTATAAAGAAGGTCAATTAAGTTGACTAAATTATTTCGATTGACGTCCGAATTGTTGATGAGAGTCTAAGCTATTTGATTCGGCTAGGCGACTGTTGAAAAGAGATTATAGAATTCAAGCATTCTTGTGTATTTATGCCAAACCAGATTGCTCTGGTACGGATTTAGATGTTGAAAAGCTGAGGTGAACAACCCTATAAAGGGGACATGTTTTCGGGGACAATGGTTCCGAGCGTAACGCATATAGTCGTTACAAAACACTACGTTGCGGCCCAACATAGTGGTACAATAGGTTGGCCACCTAGAGTACGCGTGGAGAGTGTTTTCAGTCTTTGTGATTGATAAACACTCTGGTTTGCGGTGTGAAGAATTGTGTTGAAGCCTTAGTAAACCTGTGGAAAAGTTCACGGTCTTGTGACCCCTCAGCATAAATTGGAATCTGAGTTATTCATACTACTTCCCGATTATTGAAAAATCGTGGAAGATTCTTATTCTTCTAAAGGATGAATGTAGTAAATAGAATGTTCCTTAGAAAAGAGGAAGTGGTAGAATGAGATTGAGAAAGTTATAGTAATAAAACTTCTGAAAAGAGAATGAATAAAATTATTCAAGAGAATATGTAATAATCGGAATAACACCGAGTAGAGGAAGTTTCGGTGATTCCGAGGACGGAATCCTTATAAGGGGGAGAGGATGTAAGAACCCGAATTTTCAGATATTATTAAATAAGGATTTATTAAACTGTGAGATGGGTTCGAATAATAATATATATATATGTGATATGAGGTATGTGGTATTATATTACATAGGGTAATATGGACTATGTAATATGTGTTTTTGTGATTTATAAATATATTATTAATATATATTTGTTACTTATCGTAGAGACGATTCAGTGGAGATAAAGGAAGTGGATAAATTCTTATCGATATTAAATAATTTATAGAATTATTTCATAGTAAGTTGGTGACATTAAATATCCTTAATGTATAATCACCATATTCTTGAGTATGTGTATTAATAACTAGTATGTTTATAATATAGGTTATTAATAGCACTTAAGCTATCCGTGAATAGGTTTGGATAGTGAAGCATGAGTTAGTTAAGGAATTAACTAATAAGAATAAATATTAGTTAATATAAGTTGTGAGTTATATTATGGAATAATATAATGAGAGTATTGAATCTTAATTAACTATGATGATATAGTACAGTGTTTAATTTACTCAAGTAAAGGAGTGAATTAATATGTGTGTTGAATATGTAATTATAGTTGATACTTTTTATATATATTACTTAGAGTGGTAATATGTGAGAAAGTCTAATGTACGAATAACGTTGAATATATATATATATATATACGTTATTAAAGGGAGATGGAAATCATTATATCTTTAAATGAATATTTGAAGAAATTGTTTTGGGAACAATTTATAGAAAAGAAAGAGAAATAGTTATTATATATTTCTAATAAAGGATATTAAAATAATTTCTAATATTGAATTATTTTAATAAAAGTAGGAAATGTTATTTTTGAATAATAATATTACCTTATATGTTTTTGTATGAGGTGTGTTTGGTTAATATAGTAAATATATTAATAACATATTTGCTATATGTAATTAAATTGATGGAAATAATTTAGTATAATAGAAAATAAACTTATTATCTATTTTCTATATATAATATATGTACATGTGTCGTACATATAGTTATTTGATATTATAAATAATATCATGAGACAATAAGTAAATTATTTTCTAATAACGAATGTGCTTATTTGGAGAAAACATAATATTTTATGATATGGCTAAATACATAATTTTAAATGTATTTTCAAGGGAGTTTAATTAATGAAAGGAAACTAAGTTATTTTAATATATTAAATAACTTAAGTTATTATTTGATCGTGAATATTATTATTGGAATAATTAATAGAGTATATATTAATTATTATAAGCGTAAAGGTTATACTTATTATAAGTATAATTATTTGAAGTAGTTTAGCATTTTAATAGCTTGAGTTATTATATTTTCGTAAAGGTTATATATAATATTTGAATATTCGATTTGTAAAATATTTATATGTGGACCTTGGATTTAATAGTTCTAATTTAATTGAATAGGTTATAAGTAGTAATGTGGTGAGAAATGAGTAAGTGATGAGAATAATGATAAGCTTAAGTTTGAGCTTGTGAGAGATGCCTTGTGTGGCACAATAATAGATTCAGTAATGAATTGACTAATTTAATGATGGAGGAATTATTAATTAAACAATTAATCTAAATTAATTGTTAATTGTTATTATGATAGTATGTTAAATTATTATGGCTAGTGATAGTATAATAATAAGGAAATCGATTATAAGTATAATCGGATTTGTGAGGAGATAAATTGTCTTATAATATTAATTATTGTTATGAACAATATACTATTATCAAGTAATTATTTGATAATATGATGATTAATGAGTAAATGATTTATAAATATAAAAAGATTTATATTTATTTAACGTGATAATAAATCATATAAAGTGTTAATCAATTAGCGTGGAAATTATAATTCCATGGATTAATGAGAAATGGATTAATTAATATTATTATTAATTAATTGATAAGATAAGTAATTTATTAATTTCTATGTGCAACCATGCGATATTAAAGTATAACGTATGATAATTAACTATATGTTATGTGAAGTATAAAGTGCAATGCGACTATGCTATATATGAATATAAACTATATAGTAAAGTTATTGAGTTGTAATAGGTACATGAAATGTGGGTGTGACAATGTGTATATTAAGTATACAATAAAATAATATATCATAGATATATTGTAAACAATTATTGAATTAATGAAATTTAATAATAAAGGAGACAATACAATGTGATGATACCCGATAGAATTATATCCGGTAGAATGAAATGTACATGAATTTATATGTGCAAGTTAAAATTTACTACACGATAGTATTATTGGGACTACATTATGACACATTAATTATAACTTAAGTTATATGAAATGGAATGCGTATAACTTAAATGTATATGTAATGTATATATATAACCCAAGTATGGTATACACTATATATAACAATAGTAAGTTAATTTGCAAGTTGCTGAGTTATATTTACTGTGTCCCAATTTGAGTGCCCATTCTCCACTTCTCTTCACGTGAAGCCTAGCCTACACTACTCTCCTCTCAAATTCATCAATCCTAGCTAATGAGTATGGGGGGAGTGGGATTGATGATGGATTACACCAACTCCTCACCAACTATTTGTTAACCATTGTGCATTCTTGAAATCTTTTGGTTTGGTTTGGAAGGTAAGAGCATTGTCTGTGTATCAATTGGCTTATAAATATAGCCTCCCTTCCTCTCATTTTCTTTTGCTGAGAATTCTGTGTAGTAAGGCTAGTGAATATAGCATTATTATGAGTAAGTTACTGTGAGAGTTATCAGCGAGGGAGAATTTGTTTAGCAGCAAGTTAACTTCCCTTTTTGCAGAGGTATATTTCCTATTCTTGATTCTTCAATGTCAACTTCTTAATTTTACTAAATAAGATGTTAAGTTGATTTGGAAAATGTTGTTAACTGCTATATAAGATTGTAAACACGTTAGTTATGTAACATGGCTGGTGTAGAATAGAATTGATAAGAAAATTTTGAGTTTGGGCTAAGTTCTGCCGAAGCAGAGCAGTCACTGTCTCTGGCCGGCCAGTGGCGCAGCTGCGCCAGTTTTATACTGGCCAGCGGCGCAGCTGCGCCGGTACCAGACTTGAGTTGGGCAAGGCCCTGCGCAGCTGCGCCAGTTTTGAACTGGGGCTCTGCGCAGCTGCGCCGGTCTCAGTTTCTGGTTTTTATTTCCTGCTTCAAATCTGATGGTGCTAATTTGTTGATACCTCTTTGAACAAACATAAAAGTTGGTGGTAACTCATATTACATGTTTCTTGGTACTACATGCCTGATTTTAGCCATGTTAGAATGTATATCATGAAATGAAAAGCGTATGTTTTAAAGAAAAACTTATAGTTTTAAATATGAACGTTGACACATACCTGAGACGTGAACATTCTGATCTTGTGAAGATGTTAACATACCTTAACTACATATGATAAGAGCTTTAAAGTTGTCTTGTATGTGTCGAATTGTATCGTTCAAGTTTAAAATGATTTCAAAGGCGAACTTGAATATGTTTTCAAATCAAGTTGCATTAAGTATGAGTAGCTAGATTCAAAAGATTTAAGATGCCATGTTTGTGTTTATTACGTCTCTAAATATGATTCATACGTGATTGGATATATTGACAACTAACCAAGCATGAGTTCAAGCATGTTTTAAAGTGATAAACGAAGCATGTTTTTAAACTAATAACTATGATAGTTACATGTATGAAGAATGAATATTCATGAACATGCCCAACATGAGTTACATGAATACTTTATGTGTTTAAAAAGCTAGCATGATAAACTTTGTGATGTTCATGACCTTGAGTGGCCTTCAATTGTTAGAATGTTGACTTAGAACCTATATCGTGTAAATTGAACGTGAAAAGGTTGAACGAGCATGAAAGTATCATTTAATATGTATACATGCTATGTAGGACCATATGTTAATACTTGAATCTGACTTCGACAGTTAATAGCGTATATTTGCTTTGATATGGTCTTATGTGTTAGTAATGATATATGAGAATGATTAACTCAAAAGATGGACTACACTAGCTATATGTAAATAGATTAGTGGTAGACGGGCATGTGTATGTAAAGAATGGTAGTAAGTACGTAAGGTTAAAGTATACTTATACGTATATAGTTATTCTAAGAAATACGATAAGAAAGTGAGACGAAGGTTCTAAGAACCAAGTTAGACAACAATGTAACCTTTATTATTACATTGAGAATGTGTGGATATATATGACTAATGAGTGTGATCTCTATGGTTAATATAACTGTGTAGGGTTACACGAAGTGCAGATATTCTTAAGCAGTTAAGTCGTAGTTGTTAAACTACGAATCAGGCAAGTCTTTCAGTTCCTATTTGATATATGAATTCAATAACTGTTAGTTGAATTATATTATGCTGTGATAATGTGAACTTATATATGAATTGTATATGAGATATAAATGAGATTGAAAGTTGATCTTTGATGATATACTTGTTATGTGAAAAGTATCATGCGTAGTAAATATAAATTGTTTATAAATGCATGAACTGAGTATAATGTTGTATGCTATGTGATGCATGAAAACTGTTAGAATTGCTGAGCTGTCGAGCTCACTCTTGCAAATAACCACTTTTGCAGGTTAATGACTTACGATAAAGACTTCGTGCTTCTTGATTGATAAAGATAGATAGTATCGAATTGAAGAAGTACTATTTAGATTATTGCTTGAACCCTGTTTAGATTCTAGAAGTATTACTTGATAGTTGTTTACACTGTTTAATACAGGTTGTGTTGTAAAGATGTTTTAGTTAATACATAGAGGATATCAAGTCGAGTTGTAAACGTTATACGATAACTCAAATATAATGAGTCATATTTTATAATTGATTCAAGGGTTGTAATTGATTCAAGTTATGAAATCAATAAAAGATTTTATTCAAGGAGGATTGAAAAAGTTTAAATTATTCCGCATTTTAGTAACATCAAACATGATGTAAAGATGAGATCTTGGATATAAATAGAATTTATATTCTAAATTGTAATAAGGAAAGTTGTATTCTTTTAGTAATGAATAAAAGATATAATAGTTTGGCGTTAGTAGTATCGTGAATGCACCGAATCCGAGGTTTCGAAGGAACGTGGATTTGGGGGCGTCACAATAGCCCTTCATCACCAACCCCTATAGTGAACACAGCTAGTCCTCCTATCCCACAGTTGCCATTCCCCCAGCGCATGCAGAAACAAAAGCTTGATAAGCAATTTTCTAAGTTTTTAGAAGTGTTCAAGAAACTTCACATAAACATCCCGTTTGTAGAGGCGTTGGAGCAAATGCCGAGCTATGTCAAATTCATGAAAGACATATTGTCGAAGAAGAGGAAAATGGGAGATTATAAAATAGTGGCTCTGACTGTGGAATGCAATGCTATTCTACAGAACAAGCTCCCACCAAAACTAAAAGATCCTAGAAGTTTCACGATTCCATGCACTATCGGGGACCAATTCATTGGCAAGGCCTTATGTGATTTGGGGGCGAGTATAAATTTGATGCCTCTGTCAATATATAAGAAGCTTGGGCTAAATGAAGCCAAACCCACAAGTGTTACTTTTCAATTGGCGGATAGATCTCTCACTTACCCGAAGGGGATAGTAGAAGATGTGCTTGTCAAGGTGGACAAGTTAATCTTTCCAGCGGACTTTATTATCCTGGACTTTGAGGAAGACAGGGAGGTCCCGATAATACTGGGCAGACCATTTTTAGCAACGGGGAGAACCCTTATAGATGTACAGAAAGGGGAGCTGACTATGAGAGTACAGGATCAAGAAGTAACGTTCAATGTGTTTAGGGCATTAAAATATCCGAACACCCCTGAAGACTGCTTCCAGATTAAAATGATTGATGATGTAGTTAAGGAAGTATTCTCAGAAACATGCATGACAGACCCTTTAGTAGCTACACTAACAGGTACCAGTACGATGGAAGAGGCCACCCATGTTAAATGTGCTAACTGGCTGGATGCACCCCAGAGATCTACACAGTTCCAAAGACAGTTTGAGTCTCTGAATGATCCAGAGACATCTACTTCCAAGGCCCAACCATCAATTGTAGAACCTCCTATCCTCGACTTAAAGCCCTTGCCCAATCATCTGAGGTATGCATACTTGGGGAAATCATCCACTTTGCCTGTTATAATATCTGCATCGTTAGATGAATGCCAGGAAGAGAAGCTACTGCTAGCGCTTAAACAGTATAAAACGGCACTGGGATGGTGGATTTCAGACATTAAAGGGATCAGTCCATCCCTTTATATGCATAAAATTCTACTGGAGGAAGGATTCAAGCCGACCATTGAACATCAGAGGCGGTTGAACCCAATAATAAAAGAGGTGGTCCGGAAGGAAATCATTAAGCTGCTAGATGAGGGCATTATCTACCCTATCTCGGACAGTCCTTGGGTCAGTCCCATTCATTACATGCCAAAAAAAGGCAGAATGACGGTAGTAGCCAATGAGAATAACGAGTTGATTCCAACCAGAACGGTGACTGTATGGAGGGTATGTATGGACTACAGAAAGTTGAACAAGTCCACCTGTAAGGATCACTTCCCTCTGCCATTTATTGATCAGATGCTCGATAGACTTGCTGGGTATGCTTTCTATTGTCTGCTAGATGGTTATTCTGGATATAGTTAAATTTCTATTGCTCCCGAAGATCAGGAGAAAATAACGTTCACATGTCCGTATGGGACCTTTGCCTTTCAAAAAATGTCCTTTGGGTTGTGTAACGCTCCTGCAACATTCCAACGTTGCATGATGTCCATCTTCTCTGACATGGTCGAAAAGACCCTCGAGGTTTTCATGGACGATTTTTCTGTATTCGGGAGTTCATTTGATAACTGTCTGGTGAATTTGACTATCGTTCTCCAAAGATGTGTTGAAACTAATCTTGTATTGAATTGGGAGAAGTGCCACTTCATGGTCAAGGAGGGCATTATTCTAGGCCATAGAGTATCTGATAGTGGTATCGAGGTAGACAAGGCAAAAATCGATGTCATCAATAGTCTACCACCGCCTACATCAGTGAAAGGGGTTAGGAGTTTTCTTGGACATGCAGGATTCTATAGGCGGTTTATCAAGGACTTCTCAAGGATAACCAAACCGCTATGTTCATTATTGGAAAAGGATATGCCTTTTCAGTTTGATGAAGCCTGCCTCAGAGCATTTGAGCTATTGAAGGAAAAACTCATTTCGACTCCTATTGTGGTGGCTCCTGACTGGACTTTCCCATTTGAGCTCATGTGTGACGCCAACGATTTTGCAATTGGGGCAGTGTTGGGACATAGAAGGGACAAAGTGTTCCACACGATCTACTATGCCAGCAAAACATTAACTGATGCTCAATTAAATTACACCACAACCGAGAAGGAACTGCTGGCAGTGGTTTATGCTTTCGACAAATTCCAGTTCCTACCTCATTGGAACAAAAGTGACCATGTACACAAACCATTCGGCCATCAAATATCTGATAGAGAAGAAAGATGCAAAAGCCTAGGCTGATAAGGTGGGTCCTTCTTCTATAGGAGTTCGATCTGGAGATCCGCGACAAAAAAGGGACAGAAAACCAGGTAGCAGATCACTTGTCGAGGTTGGAAAACCCTCCTCATTCGGGAGATGCAATCAAAGACATCAATGATTTCTTCCTGGATGAACAACTGTTTGGCGTCCAAAGCAAAGCCCCGTGGTATGCGAACTTTGCTAATTTCATCGCATGTCAAGTGCTTCCTCCCATCTTGAGCTATCAACAGAGGAAGAAATTCCTAAATGATACAAAACAATACTTTTGGGACGAGCCCTTTTTATTCAAGAAGTGTTCAGATCAGATTCTGCGGAGATGTTTGCTAGAGGAGGAAATCGAAGGCGTGCTCCATCATTGTCATTCCTCAAATTATGGAGGACATTTTGGGGGACAAAGAACTGCTGCTAAAGTACTCCAATCTGGGTTTTACTGGCCTACCCTGTTCAAAGATGCACACCTATATGTGTCGCACTGCGATAGATGCCAAAGGGTAGGAACCATCTCAAAAAGGCATGAAATGCCTCTACAGAATATCCTTGAAGTAGAGTTGTTTGATGTATGGGGTATTGACTTCATGGGTCCATTCCCGTCTTCCTACAACAATCTCTATATTCTTGTTGCGGTTGATTATGTCTCCAAATGGGTAGAAGCAGTCGCCTTGCCTTCTAATGATGCTAAGGTGGTGCTTAATTTCTTAAGGAAAAATATTTTCACTCGCTTTGGCACTCCTCGGGCAATAATCAGTGATGAAGGGTCACATTTTTGCAACAAATATTTCGAAGCCCTTCTTGCTAAGTATGGGGTGACCCATAAAATAGCCACAGGTTATCATCCGCAGACAAGTGGCCAAGAAGAGATCTCTAATCGAGAAGTTAAGCGTATCTTGGAGAAGATTGTTAAACCTAATCGGAATGACTGGTCAAAGAAGCTTGATAATGCCTTGTGGGCATACCGCACCGCTTATAAAACGTCTATCGGAATGTCTCCGTATAGGCTTATTTATGGCAAGGCTTGTCATCTTCCTGTGGAGCTAGAGCACAACGCATATTGGGCTATCCAAAAGCTAAATTTTGATATGGATGCGGCGGGTGAACGAAGACTATTACAACTCAATGAATCAGATGAGTTTCGTCTACACGCGTATGAAAACGCTAAGTTGTATAAGGAAAAGACAAAGCGGTGGCATGACAAGAAAATTATCGAAAGGAACTTCGAACAGGGCCAGAAGGTGCTTCTTTTTAACTCCCGGCTGAAATTATTCCCGGGGAAGTTGAAGTTCCGATGGTCGGGGCCGTTCACAATTGCTAAGGTGTATCCTTATGGGGCTATTGAGGTCGAAGACCCTCATTCAGACAAAACCTTCAAGGTCAATCGACAACGTTTAAAACACTATTGGGGCGGCGAGGTCAACCGGCAAAACACCTCCATCACCTTGGGAGACCCGGTGTAAGGCGGGGTGAAAGTCAAGCCGACGACTCTAAATCAAGCGCTTGATGGGGAGGCAACCCCATCTCAGTATCAAAAATATCCTTATTGTTTTCATTCAGTGTTGTTTTCTTTAGTTATCATTAGTGCACTTGGTTTTCCTTAGAATTATTGTAGATGTTAAATTAGTATGTTAGTATGTAGTGTAATGGTTAGTATAATTGTTAGTATGATTACTATGTCTAGTAGTTAAAATGTGTGTTGATTCAGTGATTTGGTTGTTTGCTGCAGGAATGCAGAAATCAAATTACTCGCGCCACAGCGCCAGGGGATGAGTTGAATATCGTGCCGCAGCGCCATGTTTATTATCCCAAAATCCACTCTCGCGCCGCAGCGCCATTCCCTTTAGAAAGTTCCCGCCGCAGCTCCAGTATAAGCTGATAGCTACTGGAGAATTGCGCTGCAGCGTTGAGGCCTTCTCAATTCTTCTCGCCGCAGCGCCAGAATATAGCGCCGCCGCGCAGAAAATGACGCCGCAGCGCCAAGACAGATCTATCTCGCGCAGCAGCGCCATGCACCGCGCCGCAGCGCCAGTAGCGTGTTTTTGAGTATTAAACAAGGCTTTTGGGATTCAGTTTGCAGCAGTTCATGTTTCTCCCCTCATTTCTCTCACACACATCTCCCTTTCTTCCAAAGAGTTCGGCAAATCAACCGTCCCCCTTTCAGTTTCTGACCGTTCGGGGCCATCAACCGTCGTGTAGTTACTCTTCTTCATCCTATTTATATGTGTTATGTGGTAAAGAAATTCTTTATAGAGCCAGAGTTTGGTTTTCTTTGTTAAAACCTTGGAGTGTTGTTGGCAATGGGTTCAAAGCATCCTCGCACTAGTATAGGTCCTCCTCTGTCATCCAGAACCCCTCCTCCCCTTTGGGATGCTGTAAAATTCCCAAGCGAGGAAGCCTGGAAGCGATATGCTCAAAATTTTTCAAAGAGGAGTTTGGTGCCTGAAAGAGGGCTAAGGCCAGATGACAAGACGGACGACAATATGAATTCCATGATTATGACTATGAAATGGATTCAGTTCACCAAGCCGCCTGAGTCTGCAGTAATTTCGATCATAAAGGAATTCTACGCAAATGCTAATGTTGATGGTCCTGCAACGGTGCCGGTTCAGGGTAAGTTAATCAAATTTGACAGTCGTACCATCAATACGGTGTATGGGACTCCAAACTACGATGGTAAGGACTATCTGGAGTCTGGGATGCGGAGTTACAGTACAGATGAGATTATAACCAAGCTCTGCAAGCCTGGTACCATTTGGAAAACCAATGAATTCCACGGTGAAAAGACCTCTTTCCCCCATCAAGCCTTAATTCATTATGGTAAGGCGTGGTACTCCTTTATTTGTGCCAATATCATGCCAACACGCCACCTAAGCGATGTAACAAGAGAGAGGGCAGTTCTGCTGTATGCAATTGTCATGGGGCTGAAGGTAGATGTGGGGGTTCTTATCCAGGATTCAATTACAAAGGCCATCAAGAGAAATGTCAATTCCGGACTCCCTCACCAGTCTTTGATCACACGTCTATGCAAAAGGGCGGGTGTGGTCTGGGAGAAAGACAATATCACTCAGCCGCCTATGGCTGTCATTGATCATCACGTTATAGCCCGATATGGAGTATGGGATGGGGGACCTCCGTCGCACCCAAAGGGTTAGGGCTATTTATCGGGACCGCTGCCGCCTCCCTCATCTGAGGCTGGTACCTCTGCTCAAGCGCCTGAGCCCCCATCTTCTGAGGCTATGCCACCCGGGGCCCTGGCAGAGATTTTGAGCAGCCTTAACTTTCTCCACTGCAAGATTGATATGGTGGCTCAATGGCAGAGCCAATTCAATCACTATCATGCGGAGTTCGCGAATACAGTTTCTAGTATCTATTATGCCCAGGGAGGAGATGATGCAGAGTCCATACCCTTTCAATTTCCAGAGCCTCCAATTTTTGCGCCTTATCCACCGCCATTTCCGGCCAGAGGGGAGGATCTCGAGGAGGAGCCAGCGGGTGCCGATGATGATGGAGATGATGATGGCGGTGACAATGATGCGCCAGAGGGTGAAGGCCAGTGAGGACAATGGCAAATTTCAAGCTTGGGGGAGATTCCTTTTTAAGTATTATTATATATGAATTGCTGTTATGTTTCTTTTGGGCGGTATAGCCCAGACTATGTTTTATTTATGCTGTGTTTGTGGATATTTTTGGTTTATTATGGGATGCATGTTAAGATGCATTGGTACGTTGGTTTTATTAAATATATATATGAATGTTTTAGTTTATAATATATGAATACTTTTGCTTTATTTTGTATATAGTTTTTTTTTGCGTTCGCGTTAGCTCTCATGTCATTTTTGGTTGTTGTGTTGATAGCCATATTTTGGCGATTGTGCAGATAATTGGTTTACTTGATGCCATGTGTTATGGCTTTTCCTTATTTGGGCAGGGTGTTATTTATTTTGTTACTTCATGCCTAAAATATTTTGATTACCCCTTTTACACCGTTTTGTAACTATAAATATGTTGGGTGAGGGTGTTATAGCTGTTAATTTTTGATCGTGGCTAATGACAGGCGCCAAGTAGTTATGGCTGTCTCTTAGAGTCGTGTCAAGCATGTATGAGTTAGGGGTTGTTAAATCGATAAGTTGAGACTGTTATTGATCTGTCCTTCTTAGCAAGAACCGTCCAACTGTGTTAACTAGTTATTTTTCTATTTTAGTTCACGCGTTTATTGCTTTGAGAGTATGTTCATTCTTATAATCTTTCATTTCTACAAGGTAATAAAGAACTTAGGCGCTTTTACAGTTTTGGATCTTGGACTCTGGCATGTTGTAAAAAAAAAAAAAAATTGAAAAGGAGATTAAATCGAAAGTCTTGCGGTGGATCGAGATGGAGCGTAAAATGCACTCGCTCATAAACGCAGGACCGATGTTGAGATGGAGCATAAAATGCACTAGTGAAATAATCTTCAGATTTCGTAAAGTCTAATTTGACTTATGTTGATTACGTGGCCTTTGCTGCTCGAGTTATTAGATTCATAGGGGTGTTCCACACCTAGTGCCCTAAAGTCATCTGGCTTGGGAGTCACTGATCAAAAGCTCATTAATGGGTAGCTCTGTTTAGCCTAAGGTAATTAAGGACTGTCCGAGTCAGATTTTTCTGTCTTCATGCTAGAGCCTTTGATCTTTTCTTGTGCTTGCATCTTAGTCTTAATGTTTGTTGATTGTTTAAGTTGCAAAGTGTGCATATTGGTTTTAGAAATCGACTGTGCGAGTTTATTTGAGCTATGATTAGTTAGGATGGTTGGTCTACACACACACATAGAATGGATCGAGTACAGTCTCATGCTTGCAAATTTGATATTAAGCCCTCTTTCATGTCAGTGTTTGTCCTATTCTCGGAGAGGCTCTATAATTACGCTTAAAAGTCGTGGTATTATTCTATAGTAGTAGTTTCCATTCGCGTCTTCCAGTAATGTAGGTGTGGATGTTAGATAGTTTGCTTGAGGGCAAGCAAAAGCTTAAGTTTGGGGGTATCTGATAAGTAGTATTTATATTGCGAATCAGATTCTCTAAACCTTAAGACGCTGCTTGTTTTATGTTATTTGTTGTGCTTTTATATATATTTTGTTGTTATTATGCTTTTCCTGTATGATGCAGGGCTGTTTAGGTCATTTCCAGCTTATAGGGGAGAAATTTGTCATTTTCTACACTCTGGCGCCGTAGCGCCAGAGCCTAGCCTTCTCCTCGAGCCGCAGCGCCACCCCCTTGTCCATGCTGATGTCATCTGGCGCTGCAGCGGCCCTGGTCCTTCTTATGCTCGCGCCGCAGCGCCACCAAACAGTTATAGTCTCTGCGTCGTAGCGCCACCTCCGGTGCCTAGCCAGTGACTCGCTTTTAATGACCTAATGAAAAAAAGAAAAGGATATAGCGAGCCAGAGAGAGATAAAAAGAGTACGGCGGCTAGGATATTGGTTACAGACAGTGATAACAGAGCAGATTAATTAGATTCTAGAACAGAAAGAAGCTGTCTTTAGGGGATATAGTTACTGCATCCTACACAGCTCAGGAGTTATACGGAGAAGAGAAGACTTGGAGACAGAAAACTTCATAACAGGAGTTTTCTTATTCCAAATCTCTCAATTATTTGTGTATTACTGAGCAATGTTGAATCTTATAGAAATGTGTATTAGCACCATGGTTATGAACTAATTCCTTTTTAGGATTGCAATGTAACCTAGTGTTTAGCCTAATTAACTTTCTCTCCTATTTATATTAATGAATCATTTTGGGAATGGGTTGTTGTATTTCTTGCTTATTGACTGATTGCTTAACAGAGTTTTTGGTAGTGATATTAATGGATATTGAAAATTGGACATTAATATCTTGCTTTTAAAATACAATAACACTTGTTATGCCCTTGCCTAAGGGAATGTGTGCATAAACTGCTTAATAGGATAGACATATCTCTATTTGCCTTGTGTAGCCTTGAGACTGAGCTTAATGACCCTAGTCTAGTTATTTTCATCAATAGACATATTGTGATTCATCTAGCTAGGGATGTGCATTTGGCCTTCGACAGAAGCATATGCGTAGTTCTATTCTCGGCTGACCATTCCTTGATTTGTTTGTAATGTGGAGAGTTAGGAGATTAGGCGACGCATTAGGGGAATTGTAATCCTAACTTGTCTCCCTAGTACATCTATTTCTCTCACCTCCTTAGTTGTAATCGCATAGTTTAACATACCATCTCCAATCACTTGTTTAGATAAGACAGTATAGAACTTACATTAGTATTTGATTTGCAATTAAGACTTCGTCCTCGTGGGTACGACACTCCACTTGTCTTATATTACTTGTTGACTGAGTATACTTGCGCGTTAATTGTCGTTACATAAATCGGAGAACAACAGTTCATATATAAGTTCACATCATCACAGTATAATATAATTCAACTAACAGTTATTGAATTCATATATCAAATAGGAACTGAAAGACTTGCCTGATGCGTAGTTTAACAACTACGACTTAACTTCTTATAGATATCTGCACTTCGTGTAATCTTACACAGTTATATTAATTATAGAGATCACACTCATCAGTTATATGTATCCACACATTCTCAATGTAATAATAAAGGTTACATTATTGTCTAACTTGGTTCTTAGAACCTTCGTTTCACATTCATATCGTATTCTTAGAATAACTATGTAAGTATATGTATACTTTAACTATACGTACTTACTAACATTCTTCATATACACATGTCTGTCTACCACTAATCTATTTGCATATAGCTAGTGTAGTCCATCTTTTGAGTTAATCATTCTCATTTATCATTACTAACACATAAGACTATAACAAAGCAAATATACTCTATTAACCGTCGAAATCGGATTCAAGTATTAACATATGGTCCTACATAGCATGTATACACATTAAAGGATACTTTCATGCTCGTTTAACCTTTTCACGTTCAATTTACATGATATAGGTTCTAAGTTAATACCCATAAAAACTTAAGTCCATTCAAGGCTATAAAGTCATAAAGTCTAACATGCTCGCCTTTTAAACACATGGGGTATTCATATACTTTGTATTAGGCATACTCATGAATAATTATATCACATTCATGCAACTAACACCGTTTTGTTTTGAAAACATGCTTCGTTTGTGCTTCACTTGAATCACAACACCTAATCAAGGTATATATACATGATCGAGTCTACGAGTACTATCAAACATGTTTACAAATATCAGAATTCAAATCTCAATATACATGTCAAGACTCACGTGCAAAACGTACTTTCACTAGTAAATCTCACTAATAGGGTCTAATACGTCCATGCTATCTAGATTCATGTGTTCACATGTTCGACATGTATTTCTAAGTCATCTAAACATGCTCGCAAAATTAGAATGTATTCATGACATTTACGTGCCAAGGTTAACCTTTGAAACTTACATTCTCGTTGGAAATGTTCACTAACGAGGTCCGGCATGCTCATGTTATATTACGAAACATATATTCGTAAGTTAATACGCTTTTCATGCATTCCTAAATCATATAGTCATGCTTGAAAAATCAGAATGTCGACATGGTATTCGTATAAGTCATTTTCGTTTACAAAACTTTACGTTTACTTTTGGAAATTATAACCGTCCATTAATCATGCATAAAATCATAGTAGAACATGCCCATATTATGTCTACATATTCATATATACAATTTATTCATGCTAGTATGCTTGTTCTAGTCATATACCACATGTCAGTTCATAGCAGATTTGCAACAAAACAGAAAATAGGATCCAGGACCCTGTGTAGCTGCGCTTCGCCCAGGTATTAACCTGGCGTAGCTGCGCCGGTGTCCGGCCAGTCCAGAGATAGCTTCCTGCTCGGCTGACTGGAAACCCATCTAGGAAAATTCACATGAATTCTATTCTTGCCATGGTATAATATGGCTTTGATATAATTTCTAACATACATGTGATCTTATATACTACTAAATAAATCATATTTCAAATCAATTAACATCCCATTTCCACAAAATCAAGAACTTTAGAAAGTCACAGAGAATAAGATTTGAAAAGCATTATACCTCTGCAAGTCTGTTACATCAACTTCCTTAATTCACAGGCTCCTTGCTAATACCATGTACTACCTCTATATCTTTAATAATTTCTGAAAATTTGGGTTCTTACATCCTCTCTCCCTTATAAGGATTCCGTCCTCGGAATCACCGAAACTTCCTCAACTCGGTGCTATTCCGATTATTACATATTCTCTTGAATAATTTTTATTCACTCTTTTCGGAAGTTTTATTATTATAACATTCTCCATCGCATTCTGCCACTTTTTCCTTTCTAAGGAACATTCCACTACTACATTCATCCTTCAGAAGAATAAGAATCTTCCATGATTTTTCAATAATTGGGAAGTAGTATGAATAACTCAGATTCCAAATTATGCTGAGGGGTCACAAGACCGTGAACTCTTTTTCATTTACAAATGTCTCAACACGAGTCTCCACGCTGTAAACTAGAGTGTTTATCAATCACAAGGACTGAAACCACCTCCACTCGTACTCTAGATGGCTAGCCTATTGTACTACTACGTTGGGCCACAACGTAGCGTGTTGTAACGACTATATGCGTTATGTTCATGACCACTATCTCCGAAAATATGTTCCCGTTATAGGGTTATTCAACTCAACTTATTAACTTTTAAATTCGCACCAGAGCAATCTGGTTTGGCATAAATACACAAGAATGCTTGAATTCTATAATCTCTTTTCAACAGTCGCCTAGCCGAATCAAATAGCTTAGACTCTCATCAACAATTCGGACATCAATCGAAATAATTTAGTCAATTTTTCATAATTCGAAAGAAAACCAAAAACCGTTTTATGACGTCATGATGCCGCACCAACTTAGCAGTACGTTTAGGATTCCGTCATTTTGTGACTTTGCCATAATACATCATACCATAATGGGCTGACGATCTTACGATCACTTCCGGCACTAGGTTCGATTGCATTAATGGCTCCATCGTTTTACCATCATACACTATATCAAATGATGCACATGGTCAAAATACATTTTAAAAGATTTTCAAATTTATTTTTGTCTTAGCCGAAACAAATAGCTTAGACATTCGAATAACGGTGTCATTTTTTTTTAAACTCATTGGTTCAGTCATCTGACCCAATATTTTTCTCGAGAAAACCGAAGTGCAAACACTAGCACGAAGTCAATAAATTTTGAAAATCTAGCATAGCTAGAAGATTTAGAAAAAATCCAAATTTCTCCATCACTTCAATCTCTTACTCCATCAATGCTCACTATATCAAAACTCTAATTACTAGATATATAATATATCTATTCTCAGTATAGTTCATCAAACTTACCACACCATGGAAATTCAGGAACTTACAACAATCATATGGGTTTAGGAACTTATCCTAGTCAGACTAAAGTCGTCCATTCGTTGACGGTTCCACCATACGATTATGAGTTACGAACTTGTCATAGGCATGAGTCTTAAGAACTCGCACCTAATCTTAATATTATCTAATTACATCTTAGAAATCTCTATCTATCAAAATAAATATGAGAAATGAATCACTTCTCCGCCATATGTATAATGATACCGCGACACTAACACTCCAATGATTATCAATGTGATGCACTCAGTTCAAGCACAAAACCTCTGCCCATACAAAAGTTTGTACAACTCAGCCATCACATGAGTCCTCAATGGAAGTCCAACACTTAACTCTACCTCACTCTTAACTTACTCTTTGTTCAATACGAACTTTCTATGTTCATCATATACAACTCCTCATGAGTTCATCTCGTACCATATCATAGTACATTCTCTTATAGCATCAAGCTATACACACTTAGTCGTTACAGACTATCTACCATTTCATAACCTAATCTGATCACGTTATGATCATCGGTTTACCTTACGGTTCTTTTCCATTATCAACTAAACTCCATTCGAGTTCATTCTCTTTATCTTTGTCATATTCATCTTATAGACATCGTCTTAACATTTTTATTACCGGAGTTAGGAAACTCCTGAATTCTCATTCTCTAGATACTTCAAGATTCTTCTTTGAATCTTCACGTATATATTTTAATCTTTATTTTTCCTTCTCTCAGGTTATAGTCTAAGGTACTTTTACCTAAGGTTTATAACCTACAGCTTTGATACCAACCTGTGACGCCCCCAAATTCGGGTTCCTCTCTTTCCTCGAATCCGGTGCAGTCACGATACTACTATCGTCGAACTATTACATCTTTTATTCATAACTTAAAGAATAACTTGCTTTATTACAATTTAAAATATATATTCTTTCCATAATAGGGATCTCATATATTGACTCCAAACTTTTACAATTATAATCTTGGTCATTTACCATTCCTGTCTTATATCATGTTCGATATTATAAAAATGCGGAATAACTTAAACTTTTTCAATCTTCTTTGAATAAAATCTTTTATTGATTTCACAATCTTAAATCAATTACAAATCCTTTAATCACTATATATGATTCACTATATCCGAATTATTTTATAAACGTTTACATCTCAATTCGATATCCTTTATGTATTAACTAATACATCTTTACAATACGACAAGTATTAAACATCGTAAACAACTATCAAGTACAACTCCTAGAACCTAAACATGGTTCAAGCAATAATCTAAATAGTACTCTTCATTGCGATACTATTTAACTTTATCAATCAAGAAGCACGTAGTCTTTACCGTGAGTTCTTAACCTGCAAAAGTGGTTATTTGCAAGAGTGAGCTCAACAGCTCAGCAATTCTAACAGTTTTCATGCATCACATAGCATATAACATCATACTCAGTTCATGCATTTATAATCAATTTATATTTACTAAGCATGTTACTTCTCACATAACAAGCATATCATCAAAGATCAACTTTCAATCTCATACGTACCTCATATATAGTTCATATATAAGTTCAAATCATCACAGCAAAATATAATTCAACTAACAGTTATTGAATTCATATATCAAATAGGAACTGAAAGACTTGCCTGATGCGTAGTTTAACAACAACGACTTAATTGCTTATAGATATCTGCACTTCGTGTAATCCTAAACAGTTATATTAATTATAGAGATCACACTCATCAATTATATGTATCCACACATTCTCAATATAATAATAAAGGTTACATTGTTGTCTAACTTGGTTCTTAGAACTTTCGTTTCACATTCTTATCGTATTCTTAGAATAACTATGTAAGTATATGTATACTTTAACCATACGTACTTACTAACATTCTTCATATACACATGCCTGTCTCCCACTAATCTATTTACATATAGCTAGTGTAGTCCATCTTTTGAGTTAATCATTCTCATTTATCATTACTAACACATAAGACCATAACAAAGCAAATATACTCTATTAACCGTCGAAATCGGATTCAAGTATTAACATATGGTCCTACATAGCATGTATACACATTAAAAGATACTTTCATGCTCGTTTAACCTTTTCACGCTCAATTTACATGATATAGGTTCTAAGTTAATACCCATAAAAACTTAAGTCCATTCAAGGCTATAAAGTCATAAAGTCTAACATGCTCGCCTTTTAAACACATGGGGTATTCATAAACTTTGTATTAGGCATACTCATAAATAATTATATCACATTCATGCAACTAACAACGTTTTCTTTTGAAAACATGCTTCGTTTATGCTTCACTTGAATCACAACACCTAATCAAGGTATATATACATGTAGGATACATGATCGAGTCTACGAGTACTATCAAACATGTTTACAAATATCAGAATTCAAATCTCAATATACATGTCAAGACTCACGTGAAAAACGTACTTTCACTAGTAAATCTCACTCATAGGGTCTAATACGTCCATGCTATCTAGATTCATGTGTTAACATGTTCGACACGCATTTCTAAGTCATCTAAACATGCTCGCAAAATCAAAATGTATTCATGACATTTACGTGCCAAGGTTCACCTCTGAAACTTACATTCTCTTTGGAAATGTTCACTAACGAGGTCCGGCATGCTCATGTTATATTACGAAACATATATTCGTAAGTTAATACGCTTCTCATGCATTCCTAAATCATATAGTCATGCTTGAAAAATCAGAATGTCGACATGGTGTTCGTATAAGTCATTTTCGTTTACAAAACTTTACGTTTACTTTTGGAAATTATAACCGTCCATTAATCATGCATAAAATCATAGTAGAACATGCCCATATTATGTCTATATATTCATATATACAATTTATTCATGCTAGTATGCTTGTTCTAGTCATATACCACATGTTAGTTCATAGCAGATTTGCAACAAAACAGAAAACAGGATCCAGGACCCTGCGCAGCTGCGCTGCGCCCAGGTATTCACCCGGCGCAACTGCGCCGGTGTCCGGCCAGTCCAGAGATAGCTTCCTGCTCGGCAGACTGGAAACCCATCTAGGAAAATTCACATGAATTCTATTCTAGCCATGGTATAATATGGCTCTGATATGATTTTTAACATACATGTGATCTTATATACTACTAAATAAATCATATTTCAAATCAATTAACATCCCATTTCCACAAATTCAAGAACTTTAGAAAGTCACAGAGAATAAGATTTGAAGAGCATTATACCTCTGCAAGTCTGTTACATCAACTTCCTTAATTCACAGGCTCCTTGCTAATACTATGTACTACCTATATATCTTATACTACTTCCGTCCCATAATAAGTGTTTTTTTAGCTTGAATCACACATACCAATACACAAGCTAAAATGGCAAAAATACCCTTAATATACTTTCTTTATTTTGTTTGAGACTTTTTTTATTGTGTTTTGGTCTCTCTTTCTCTTTCTTCAACCTTTCAACTTTCCAATAAATACGCAATAAATACCATTAGTTGCATAAGGGCACATATGGAAAAATATTATAAAAATTACATTGGAATTCTAACACATCACTTATTTTGGGGAAAAATATTAAGCCTAAAAAAGCACTTATTGTGGGACGGAGGTAGTACTTAATAGAATTTCTCAGCAATTGAAATGAAGGAGGAGGAAGCTTTAGTTATAGAATTTCAAATATCCAAACAATCCAATTTCCTCATGAATCAAACACATAGATTTTAAGTTTGTATAATGGTTAAGGAATGGTGGTTGAGAGTGGGTCAAATTCATCATGAATTCCACACCCCTTGCAATTATTAGCTAGTTTTGTTGATATTGAGGAGCATCAATAGGCATAGCTTCTAGCCATTCACGTGAGGAGAAATGAGGAGGGACTCGCATTTAGGGACAAGAAGTAATCTCAGCATTTGCAACTAGCAAGTGTAATACACTAATGTCATACACTTGTACACCTTATATATACACTTAGGGTACATGATATACAAATTTCATTTTATAAACACATAGGTTATAAAATATATATACATATATACACATTCATACATATAGCTTAGGTTATGAATGTAATCTCCAATTATAATGTATCAAGTATGGTACATATATACATATCAACACATACTCCATGTATATTAACACTAAATATAATTCTATCGGGTACCATCACATGGTATTGTCTCCTTTATTATTAATTTTATTAATTCAATAATTATTTACAATATATCCATGATATATTATTTTATTGTACACTCATATACACATTGTCACACACATTTCATGTACCTCTTACAACTCAATAAGCTTTACTATATAGTTTATATTCATATATAACATAGTCGCATTGCACTTTACACTTCGTATAACATATAGTTAACTATCATACGTTGTACTTTTAATATCGCATGGTTGCACATAGAAATTAATAAATTACTTATCTTATCAATTAATTAATAATAATATTAATTAATCTCTTCCTCGCAAATCAATTATTAATCTCTATAACACTTGATTAATATAAATCTTATAATATTTATAATTTATTTATTCATTAATCAACATATTATCAAATAATTACTTGATAATAGTATATTGTCCATAACGATTATAAGACAATATATCTCATTCTTCATCAATACAATTCCGATTATATTTATAATCAATTTTCTTATTACTATACTATTACTAGCCACGATAATAAATCAACATATTATTATAATAACAATTAATAAAGATTAATTGTTTAATTAATAATTCTTCCATCCTCGAATTAATCAATTCATTACCGAATCTATTATCGTGCCACACAAGGCATTTCTCACAAGCTTAATCTCAAGCTTATTATTATTCTCATCACTTACTACTTATAACATATTCAATATAATTAGAACTATTAAGTCACAAGGTCCACATATAAATATATTACGAATAGAAATATTCAAATATTATTTATAACACTTACGGTACTATAGCAACTCAAGTTATTAAAATAACTTAGTTTCCTTTTATAAATTAAACTCCCTTGAAAAATAAATTAGAAATTATGTATTTTGCCATAACATAAATATTATGTTTTCTCCGAATAAAGACATTCATTATTAGAAAATAATTTACTTATTGTCTCATGATATTATTCTTAATATAATATCAAATAACTATATGTACGACACATGTACATATATTATATATAAAAAATAGATAATAAGTTTATTTTCTATTATAATAAATTATTTCTATCAATTTATTTACATATAGCAAATACGTTTTAATATATTTACTATATTAACCAATCACACCTCATACAAAAACATATAAGGTAATATTATTATTCAAAAATAATATTTTCTCCTTCTATTAAAATAATTCAATATTAAAAATTATTTTAATACCCTTTATTAGAAATATATAATAATTAGTTCTCTTTCTTTTCTGTAAATTGTTCCCAAAATAATTTCTTCAAATATTTATTTAAAGATATAATAATTTTCATTTCCCTTAAATAACGTATATATATATATATATATATATATATATATATTAACGTTATTCGTACATTAGACTTTCTCACATATTACCATTCTAAGTAATATATATAAAAATTAGCAACTATAATCATATATTCAACGCATATATTAATCCATTTCTTTACTCAAGTAAATTAAACCCCGTACTATATTACCATAGTTATTTATATTATTCGATAATATAATTCCCAACTATCAATTAACCAATATTTATTCTTATTAGTTAATTCCCTTAACTAACTCATGCTTCACTATCCAAACCCATTCACGGATAGTTTAAGTACTATCAATAACCTTTATTATAAACATACTACTTATTAGTATACATACACCAGAAAATGGTGATTATACATTGAAGCTATTTAATGTCACCAATTTACTATGATAGAATAATTCTATAAATTATTTAATATCGATACGAACTCTTATCCACTTCCTTTATCTCAACCGAATAACAATATATATTTATTAATCACATATTACATAGTTCATATAACCCTATGTAACACAATACTACATAACTTATATCACATAGATGTTCTCATTCGAACCCATCTCACACCTTAAGAATTTTATTTATTAAATCCTTATTTAATAATTTCTGAAAATTCGGGTTCTTACATCCCCTCTCCCTTATAAGGATTCCATCCTCGGAATCACCGAAACTTCCTCTACTCGGTGCTATTCCGATTATTACATATTCTCTTGAATAATTTTTATTCACTCTTTTTGAAAGTTTTATTATTATAACATTCTCCATCACATTCTGCTACTTTTTCCTTTCTA
Organism: Panax stipuleanatus; assembly: GCA_020205555.1. Taxonomy (NCBI): domain Eukaryota; kingdom Viridiplantae; phylum Streptophyta; class Magnoliopsida; order Apiales; family Araliaceae; genus Panax; species Panax stipuleanatus. The sequence goes on from CM035116.1 coordinate 63,860,695, forward strand.
AGGAACATTCCACTACTACATTCATCCTTCAAAAGAATAAGAATTTTCCACGATTTTTCAATAATCGGGAAGTAGTATGAATAACTCAGATTCCAAATTATGCTGAGGGGTCACAAGACCGTGAACTCTTCTTCATTTACAAATGTCTCAACACGAGTCTCCACACTCTAAACTAGAGTGTTTATCAATCACAACGACTGAAAACACTCTCCACTCGTACTCTAGGTGGCTAGCCTATTGTACTACTATGTTGGGCCACAACGTAGCGTGTTGTAACGACTATATGCGTTATGTTCGTGACCACTGTCTCCGAAAATATGTTCCCGTTATAGGGTTGTTCGACTCAGCTTATTAACTTTTAAATCTGCAGCAGAGCAATCTGGTTTGGCATAAATACTCAAGAATGCTTGAATTCTATAATCTCTTTTCAACAGTCGCCTAGCCGAATCAAATAGCTTAGACTCTCATCAACAATTCGGACATCAATCGAAATAATTTAGTCAATTTTTCATAATTCGAAAGAAAACCAAAAACCGTATTATGACGTCATGATGCCGCACCAACTTAGCAGTACGTTTAGGATTCTGTCATTTTGTGACTTTGCCATAATACATCATACCATAATGGGCTGACGATCTTACGATCACTTCCGACACTAGGTTCGATTGCATTAATGACTCCATCGTTTTACCATCATACACTATATCAAATGATGCACATGGTCAAAATACATTTTGAAATATTTTCAAATTTATTTTTGTCTTAGCCGAAACAAATAGCTTAGACATTCGAATAACGATGTTGTTTTTTTTTAAAAACTCATTAGTTCAGTCATCTGACCCAATATTTTTCTCAAGAAAACCGAAGTGCAAACACTAGCACGAAGTCAATAAATTTTGAAAATCTAGCATAGCTAGAAGATTTAGAAAAAATCCAAATTTCTCCATCACTTCAATCTCTTACTCCATCAATGCTCACTATATCAAAACTCTTAATACTAGATATATAATATATCTATTCTCAGTATAGTTCATCAAACTTACCACACCATGGAAGTTCAGGAGCTTACCACAATCATATGGGTTTAGGAACTTATCCTAGTCAGACCAAAGTCGTCCATTCGCTAAGGGGTTCCACCATACGATTATGAGTTACGAACTTGTCATAGGCAGGAGTCTTAAGAACTCGCACCTAATCTTAATATTATCTAATTACATCTTAAAAATCTCTATCTATCAAAATGAATATGAGAAAAGAATCACCTCTCCGCCATATGTATAATGATACCGCGACACTAACATTCCAACGATTATCAATGTGATGCACTCAGTGCAAGCACAAAACCTCTGCCCATAAAAAAGTTTGTATAACTCAGCCATCACATGAGTCCTCAATGGAAGTCCAACACTTAACTCTACCTCACTCTTAACTTACTCTTTGTTCATTACGAACTTTCTATGTTCATCATATACAACTCCTCATGAGTTCATCTCGTACCATATCATAGTACATTCTCTTATAGCATCAAGCTATACACACTTAGTCATTACAGACTATCTATCAATTCATAACTTAATCTAATCACGTTGTGATCATCGGTTTACCTTAGGGTTCTTTTCCATTATCAACTAAACTCCATTCGAGTTCATTCTCATTATCTTTGTCATATTCATCTTATAGACATCGTCTTAACATTTTTATTACCGGAGTTAGGAAACTCCTGAATTCTCATTCTCTAGATACTGCAAGATTCTTCTTTGAATCTTCACGTATATATTTTAATCTTTATCTTTCCCTCTCTCAGGTTATAGTCGAAGGTACTTTTACCTAAGGTTTATAACCTACAGCTTTGATACCAACTTGTGACGCCCCCAAATTCAGGGTTCCTCTCTTTCCTCAAATCCGGTGCAGTCACAATACTACTATCGTCGAACTATTACATCTTTTATTCATAACTTAAAGAATAACTTGCATTATTACAATTTAGAATATAAATTCTTTCCATAATCGGGATCTCATATAATGACTCCAAACTTTTACAACTTATAATCTTGGTCATTTACCATTCCTGTCTTATATCATGTTCGATATTATAAAAATACGGAATAGCTTAAACTTTTTCAATCTTCTTTGAATAAAATATTTTATTGATTTCACAATCTTAAATCAATTACAAATCCTTGAATCACTATATATGATTCACTATATCCGAATTATTGTATAAACGTTTACATCTCAATTCGATATCCTTTATGTATTAACTAATACATCTTTACAATACGACAAGTATTAAACATCGTAAACAACTATCAAGTACAACTCCTAGAACCTAAACATGGTTCAAGCAATAATCTAAATAGTACTCTTCATTGCGATACTATTTAACATTATCAATCAAGAAGCACGTAGTCTTTACCGTGAGTCCTTAACCTGCAAAAGTGGTTATTTTCAAGAGTGAGCTCGACAGCTCAGCAATTCTAACAGTTTTCATGCATCACATAACATATAACATCATAATCAGTTCATGAATTTATATTCAATTTATATTTACTAAGCATGTTACTTCTCACATAACAAGCATATCATCAAAGATCAACTTTCAATCTCATACGTACCTCATATACAGTTCAAATATAATTTCACATTATCACAGCATAATATAATTCAACTAACAGTTATTGAATTAATATATCAAATAGGAACTGAAAGACTTGCCTGATGCGTAGTTTAACAACTATGACTTAACTTCTTATAGATATCTGCACTTCGTGTAATCCTACGCAGTTATATTAATTATAGAGATCACACTCATCAGTTATATGTATCCACACATTCTCAATGTAATAATAAAGGTTACATTGTTGTCTAACTTGGTTCTTAGAACCTTCGTTTCACATTCTTATCGTATTCTTAGAATAACTATGTAAGTATACGTATACTTTAACCATACGTACTTACTAACATTCTTCAGATACACATGCCTGTCTACCACTAATCTATTTGCATATAGCTAGTGTAGTCCATCTTTTGAGTTAATCATTCTCATTTATCATTACTAACACATAAGACCATAATAAAGCAAATATACTCTATTAACCGTCGAAATCGGATTCAAGTATTAACATATGGTCCTACATAGCATGTATACACATTAAAGGATACTTTCATGCTCGTTTAACCTTTTCACGTTCAATTTACATGATATAGGTTCTAAGTTAATACCCATAAAAACTTAAGTCCATTCAAGGCTATAAAGTCATAAAGTCTAACATGCTCGCCTTTTAAACACATGGGGTATTCATCTACTTTGTATTAGGCATACTCATGAATAATTATATCACATTCATGCAACTAACACCGTTTGTTTTGAAAACATGCTTCATTTATGCTTCACTTGAATCACAACACCTAATCAAGGTATATATACATGTAGGATACATGATCGAGTCTACGAGTACTATCAAACATGTTTACAAATATCAGAATTCAAATCTCAATATACATGTCAAGACTCACGTGCAAAACGTATACTTTCACTAGTAAATATCACTAATAGGGTCTAATACGTCCATGCTATCTAGATTCATGTGTTAACATGTTCGACACGCATTTATAAGTCATCTAAACATGCTCGCAAAATCAAAATGTATTCATGACATTTATATGCCAAGGTTCACCTTTGAAACTTACATTCTCTTTGGAAATTTTCACTAACGAGGTCCGGCATCCTCATGTTATATTACGAAATATATATTTGTAAGTTAATACGCTTCTCATGCATTCCTAAATCATATAGTCATGCTTGAAAAATCAGAATGTCGACATGGTTCGTATAAGTCATTTTCGTTTACAAAACTTTACGTTTACTTTTGGAAATTATAACCGTCCATTAATCATGCATAAAATCATAGTAGAACATGCCCATATTATGTCTACATATTCATATATACAATTTATTCATGCTAGTATGCTTGTTCTAGTCATATACCACATGTCAATTCATAGCAGATTTGCAACAAAACAAAAAACAGGATCCAGGAACCTGCGCAGCTGCGCTGCGCCCAGGTATTAACCCGGCGCAGCTGCGCCGGTGTCCGGCCAGTCCAGAGATAGCTTCCTGCTCGGTAGACTGGAAACCCATCTCAGAAAATTCACATGAATTCTATTCTAGCCATGGTATAATATGGCTCTGATATGATTTCTAACATACATGTGATCTTATATACTACTAAATAAATTATATTTCAAATCAATTAACATCCCATTTCCACTAAATCAAGAACTTTAGAAAGTCACAGAGAATAAGATTTGAAAAGCATTATACCTCTGCAAGTCTGTTACATCAACTTCCTTAATTCACAGGCTCCTTGCTAATATCATGTACTACCTCTATATCTTATACTTATTAGAATTTCTCAACAATTGAAATGAAGGAGGAGGATGCCTTATTTATAGAATTTCAAATATCCAAACAATCCAATTTCCTCATGAATCAAACCCATAGATTTTAAGTTTGTATAATGGTTAAGGAATGGTGGTTGAGAGTGGGTGAAATTCATCATGAATTCCACACCCCTTGCAATTATTAGCTAGTTTTGTTGATATTGAGGAGCATCAATAGGCATAGCTTCTAGCCATTCACGTGAGGAGAAATGAGGAGGGACTCATATTTAGGGACAAGAGGTAATCTCAGCATTTGCAACTAGCAAGTGTAATACACTAATGTCATACACTTGTACACCTTATATATACACTTAGGGTACATGATATACAAATTTCATTTTATAAACACATAGGTTATAAAATATATATACATATATACACATTCATACATATAGCTTAGGTTATGAATGTAATCTCCAATTATAATGTATCAAGTATGGTACATATATACATATCAACACATACTCCATGTATATTAACACTAAATATAATTCTATCGGGTACCATCACATGGTATTGTCTCCTTTATTATTAATTTTAATAATTCAATAATTATTTACAATATATCCATGATATATTATTTTATTGTACACTCATATACACATTGTCACACACATTTCATGTACCTCTTACAACTCAATAAGCTTTACTATATAGTTTATATTCATATATAACATAGTCGCATTGCACTTTACACTTCGTATAACATATAGTTAACTATCATACGTTGTACTTTTAATATCGCATGGTTGCACATAGAAATTAATAAATTACTTATCTTATCAATTAATTAATAATAATATTAATTAATCATGGGCTTGACATGGCTTGAGGAGGTTTTTCCTAAAGACCAAACTACCCTTGGTCTTGCAAACCTATAAAAGGAGAGCTTGTTGGTCATTTGATGGTTTCACAAAATTTGACCAACTACTATATTGAGAGAGAGAGAGAGAGAAGAGCTTACTATAAGCAATCAAAGAGAAAAGAAAGTTAGCTACTTCTTTTGTCAAGAACAAAAGACAAAGCACTCAAGAACAACAAAAGTTATAAATGTTAAGAAAATTGATTATGATCATTTGTCTTTCAATATATAATTGATAGAGAAGTGAATTGGTGGAGCATGATATGTAAGAAGTAATAAGGATGGCCTTGTAGTGGACTTAAAACACTAATAAGCAATGAATAAAGTGGAATCATAATGGTTGATTAAGAACCGGTGACACCCCAAAATCCGTGTACTTCATTTTCACAAGATTTGGTGTTCACTGTCTAAATATAACATATCTATCTACCCATAATAAAAGAAACTCATGAAATAAATAGAAATCATCCCCTTAAGGGGTTATAACATCTAAATAAATAAATACCATGTCACCTAACCTTAAACATCGAGTGTGGAAACATAAATAACAATTAAGTCTTAACATAACATAATAAGTCTTCAAATAAAAATTCTCAAATAAATAACAAGTCTTCATCACTTATTAACTTTGCCCTTGCTTTTGTTAGTGGAAGGCTCTTCAGTTCTTTCAATCTTAGCTGCAATGTTATTATGCAAAAGTGAGCAACGATTGCCCACAAGTATAATAATATAACAATAATAATAACATGCGAGAAATCAAAGAGTTCTGAATAATAGAAAACTCGGCTTTTGAATCAAGAAATGAATACAAGAATCAAAAGTATATCTGAGGGCCATAAGACTAAGAACTATATCCCAGGTTATCAAGTATTTCTACTTTAAACCTTGAATAGTCGTAAGACTATATGGACTCTACTTCTCGTACTTAAGAGGATCAGCCCTTAGTACCATGTATGCGCACATCATCTCAACGCTAACACATAAATAATCCCCTATAAAGGGTTGTTCATCTCAGTTTGATATCAGAGTCCGCACTAAAGGAAGTTTGGTTTGGATTTGCTCAATAACAGTTCTAGAATTTAGAACGCTCATCAACTATGGACTAGTAGAATTAATAAGGGTTTGCTAGTCTTTCAAGGTTCAACAATAAAAATGATACTTAAATCAAATAATGAATCTTAAAGGTATACAATTGAATAAGCATTGTATAACTAAAGTATTGCTTTGAAAAAAATAGAATATCTCATCATAACTTGAATAAACAAGAGTAAGAACTTGTTTAATGAAAGAGTAGGATTTATAAACTTGCTCAATTAAAAGTAGAGTTAAGAAACTTCCATAACGATAACAAGTCAGGGATAGAAAACTTGCATAACGATAACAAGTCAGGGATAGAAAACTTGTCTCGTGCACAAGCTACAATTATAAATCACGTTTCTCAAGTAACCCTACATATCATTACATTCGCAATATCAATTAATTCTAAGTCTGATTATACTCGTCGAATCACAACTATCAATTCTTGAACAAGTTATTAGCCTTTCCGAATAACGAGTTACATTACGTATTTAACTTATCAATTAACCATATAAGCATCATTGACAAGTTATTAAATCTGTTTTAACATCTCAGTATAGGATTAACATGTTATCATGTTCTTTACATAATATTTTAATTTACATTTTTGAACTTTAAACACTTACATAAAATTCTCTGGGTCATTCTGCTGGTTGGCGGTGCAACGCCCAGTTTTAACTAGGGACCGACGCTGCAGCGCTGAGCCTACGTCAGCCGGCTGCTTGGCCTGGCGCTGCAGCGCTGGGTTCTTTTACAGGACCGACACTGTTGCGCCGTGCCTACGTCAACCAGCACTTGCCTGGCGATGCAGCGCTCGGTTTCTTCACAGAACTGACGCTGCGGCGCCGAGTCACAGTGAGGTCTGACAGTTCGCGAAGAACACAGAGAAAAAGCCAAAAAAATGCCAAAATTAAGCTCAAACAACAATATTACTGTTACCCATACCTTCTGAACTTAACAGAAACATCATATAACGTTTCTAGCATGTTTTTAACAATTTAAACCACATAAACAATCAAATTAGAACACATAATTTCATAATTTTGATATTTTTCATAGTTTCATTAGTTTTCATGAAATCCTTCATTACAGATTCGTTATAACACTGACTCTATCCGTTTAAATTTCGTTCTCTTCATTTTTACATGCATAATCATAATCAATCGTCAATTTTTAGTTTAATATGCAATTAAAGCATGAAATTTAGTACATATATGCCATATTCGTACTTTAACACTCTGTAGCTTATGAAACTTCAATTACAACATGATTACATGAATTTGATTACACTAAAACATGAATAAATGATATAGAACATGTTATAATCATCTCTTAACACATACATAATCATATCTCTAACAATCATCAACAAAATCAATTGCAGAGAACTTAAGTTGGCTTTGATGGAGAAAATATAAGAACGTAATTATAAACTTGGGATGAAGAGATTACCCTTGCAACTCTGTTAAGATTGATATAACTTCTTTAATTCTCCAACTTCTTTCTTAATCAATTCTTCTCTCAAACTTTCTCTCTTTTTCCCTCTAAGTTCTCTGATTGATGATTATAGTAATGAATTGATATAATATAAGTATACGTATATATGATATATAACTAATAAGTTAATGGTTGTCAGTTAATCCCATAATGGTTTTAACTGCTCCCATTATCTTAAGGCTCTGTTTGGTTGTTGCAAAAAGCTCACTTCCCATTATTTTAATTAAATGTTTAGTATATAGTTTATTTGTCACACTTTAATTAATCAAATAATGTCATTTAAATTCAATTAAATAAAAGATCTTATTACACATTAAATCACATCATCACATAATTAAAATTTTCATTTATTAATTATGACAAATTATTAAATCTCTAATTAATTATTAACTTAATTAGAATAATATTATAATTATTAAACAATTCATTTAATTTAATAACCTACATTAAATTCATACTTTGAACTATAAAATTATTCCACATTAATTTAATCAATGTAACACATATAATTAAATTAATCTACCACAATTCCATCAAATATTTATTTAACTCAATTAAGAAATCAACCAAAAATATTTATTTAATTTAATAAATATTTAAAATAAATTACAAAATTCTCGTTCGTCACATCTTTCCTCCCTTAAAAGGATTATGTCCTCAGAATCACTATTCAATTAATTCGTCCCGTTATAGAACCTAATGAAAAAGCTATCAAAATCTTGAGAGTTTTAATGATAAGTAAGTAAAACCATTAAAACATAAAAGTTTATATTGGTTAGAATCACTAATGAATAACCAATGGATTCATTTCATTTGGTTTAGAGTAAAAATCTTGAATAACGAAGTTATGGCGGAAGTTACAAGAATTAGACGTTAAATGTCGAAATCGTAAAATTTCCATAATAGAAGTCAAAAGTCACCGTTTAATTCAAAAACCTATGTTTTCAATGGCGTAACGTATAATTAGGTAAATAAGACTTGCGGGAGCAACAACGAACGAATTCGAACTTAAAACGAAGAATTGAGCGTCGAACGTTCACGAACGTTTAACGATCGCGTAAAAAAGGACTAAATGGCGGATTTCTCGTTAACAGTGTGAGAAATGAATTTCGACTGGATGGAATCGTAGAACATAAGATATGTGGACTAATGCTTTGGAACGAGCCAATTCCGAGTTGTAACGATCGTGTTACGAGCTCGGAAATCTCAAAATTTGAAAAAAAAAATCCAAGGCTGGTGGCCGATGCTGCAGCGCAGTCCAGGCTTTGGTTCCAGCACCGCAGTGCAGGGACAGAGCTGAGACACTGCAAGACAGCGCCACAGTGCTGCCTTTAAAGCTAAGGTTGGTGCTGCAGCGCCCTTAATAAAAAAATTCAGACGTGAAGGTTTGTTAACCCAACTTGTTATATCGTAATTATAGGGCAAGTATATGGTTAATATTCATGAAGAGAGAACCCTTAAATAACATGTTTAAGGATGGTTTTAAGAATTAAACATTGAACAAATGTATTTAATTTTAAAACTCGAAAACCAAAAATGTAAATCGTGAATCCTAGTCGAGTTTGATGCGCGCCTTAAGGTTATATGATATGTAATAAAGGTGCATAGTACGAGAATGTTAGGAAACAAAGATAAAACTTATTTAATTTCTATACGGAGTCCGATAACAGTAATCTGATGGAAATGTGTTCGACTTAGCGAACCGATTAGGGTTTCGTCTGTCATTGTGCCTAGCGGTGATTGACGAGAGTCAGTTTATGACATATAAATGTTAATAAGCCGTAACAAATGTTAAATAACTTAAATGGATGTTATTAGTTTAACAATTCAGCTAAGTTATACAAGAAAGAGAAGATAGGTTATACAATGTGTATCAATTGTGGTAATCTCATTTGTATGCTATGTGTTTATGTCTTGTAGAAGTTGTAAAGACCGAGTAAAGTAGACTTAACGGATTAAAGATGCAAAGGAAAGTGTTCTAATCTCTTGTCTACACGTTATGTTGGACAAGTTGTCAATATGCATGGATGCCTATGTATAAACTGTTATTGAATAGTCGATGCCATTTGATTCGGCTAGACTAAGACTTAAAGTATATTGGTTAGTTTTTCCACAAATCTTTCCAAAATATTCGTGATGTTGCTATCCTATGCCAATTGCTTTGATACGGATTCAAAGTTAAGACCGAGTATGAATATATAAAGGTTTTAACGTTGCAAAATCGATGGGCACCTGAAGTTGCCAAAAAGGTTAAACGTAAATACGTTTAAGGAATGAGTGTTGATCAACATAGAGTATTACATGCTGATCACTTGGATGTGCTAGTAAGATATATCGAACTATCGGTCTTAGTGCCGGGTTATTCTTTTATGAATGGAAATGAAAGAGAATATTCATGGTCTTTGACCAGCTCAGATTCTTAAGTGACTATAAGTCCTTAAGAATGATTTTAAAGGAATTCAAAATGCTATTTTGATTATTCACACTACTTTATAACTATTATACATTTATAGAAGATGAAGTCATATGATCTTGATTTTGTGGTTGCAAAATAAAATGTTAAACTTGCTGAGCTAGTTATGCTCATTTTTGCTTAAAATTATATGATTTCAGCTAAGAGCCAATGGACCGAATGATCTAGTAAGGATAAGGGAGAGTCCAAGATGGATAACCGTGACACCCCCAAATCCGGGTACTTCAATTTCCACAGGATTTGGTGCATGTTCACTGTAAAAATATCACATATCTATCTGCCCACAATAAATGCAAACCATGAAATAAATAGAAATTCTCCCATTATAGGGTTACAACATCTGAATAATAAATAAATTCTAGGTTGAACTAACCTTAAACATCAAATGCGGAAACGTAAATAAACAAATAAGTCTTAACCAACATCATAAGTCTTTAACAAAGTATTCTCAAATCAAATAACAAGTCTTCATCAGTTGTTAACCTTGCCCTTGCCCTTGCTAGTAGAAGGCTCGTCAGTCCTTTTAATCTTAGCTGCAATGTTATTATGCAAGAGTGAGCACGATTGCCCACAAGTATAACAATACAACAGTAATAATAACATGCGAGAAATCAAAGGGTTCTGAATAATAGAATGCTCGACTTTTGAATCAAGAATGAATAACAAGAATCAAAAGTACATCTGATGGTCATCAGACCAAGAACTATATCCCAGGTTGTCAAGTATTTCTACTTAAAACCTTTAACAGTCGTAAGACTATATGGACTCTACTACTCGTACTTAGGGGAATCAGCCCTTAGTACCATGAATGTGCACATCATCTCAATGCTAACACGCACATAATCCCATATAAAGGGTTGTTCATCTCAGTTTGACATCAGAGTCCGCACCAAAGGAAGTTTAGTTTGGATAAGCTCAATAACAGTTCTAGAATTTAGAACGTTCATCAACTATGGGCTAGCCGAATCAATAAGGGTTCGCTAGTCTTACAAGGTTCAACAATAGATGATATTTAAATCAAGCAATGAGGGTCAAAAGTATATAATTGAATAAGTATTGTATACTGAAGTAATGCTTTAAAAGGATTATAATAACTCTTACAAAATCTTGACTTGAATAATACAATAAGAACTTGCATTATGATAATGAGTTAGGAATCGAAAACTTGCTCAATTTAAAGAGTATAGTTAGAAAACTTGCCTCGTGCACAAGCAACAATTATAATTCACGATTCTCAATTAATCCTACATATCATTACATTCACAATACCAATTAATTCTGAGTCCGATTATACTCATCAAATCATAAACACCGGTTCTTGAACACGCTATTATACTTCACGGATAACGAGTTTAAATCACGTATTTAACTTATCAATTAATCACGTAAAATAAGTTAATAATTTGTTTTAACATCTCCATATATGTTTAATATGTCATCATGTTTATTACCTTAGGTTTTAAAATATATTTTTGAACTTTGAACACTTAAATAGACTTCACTGGGTCATACTGCTGGCCGGCGCTACAACGCCTAGTTTGTACTAGGAACTGGCGCTGCAGCGCTGAGCCCACGTAAGCCAAGTCTTTGGCTTGACGCTGGGTTCCTTCTTAGAACCGGCGCTATCGCGCCATGCCTACGTCAGCCACTTTCTGCCTGGCGCTGCAACGCCCAGTTCCTTCACAAAACTGACGCTGCGGCGCCGAGTCGCAGTAAAGTCTGACAATTCACGAAGAACACATAGAGAAGGCCAAATAATGCCAAATAAAGCTCAAACAACACATTATAATATTACCCATGAGTTATAACCTTAACAGAAACATCATATAACGTTTCTAGCATGTTTTTAACAATTTAGATCACGTAATCAACCAAATTAGAACACATAAATTTCATGTTTTTTGGTATTTTGCAAAGTTTCGTCAAAATTCATGAAATTTATCATTACAAATTCGTTATAACACCAAATTTGTCCGTTTGAATTTTGTTCTATTCATTTTAACATGCATAATCATAATCAACCATCAATTTAAAGTTTAATAGACAATTAAAGCATGAAAATTTGTACATATATGCCATATTCATGTTTTTCATACTCTGTAACTTATGAAACTCTGATTAAAGCATAATTACATGGTTTTGATTACTTTAAAGCATGAATAAATGATATAAAGCATGTTATAATCATCTCTTAACATATATATAATAATATCTCTACTAATCATCAACAAAATTAGTTATAGAGAACTTGAAAATAGTTTACATAGAGAAAAATATAAGAATGTGAAATTAAAAGCTTGGGTTGAAGAATTTACCATTGCTACTTGATAAGATGATTCAAAGATGAAAGAAATCTTCACTACTTCTTCTTTAATTCACAAATTCCCTCTCAATTTTCTTTTTTTCTCTAAACTTTCTAACTGATGATATATGATATAATGAACTAGTATACATATAATAATAAACTGATAGTTAATGGGTGTCAGTTAATCCCCATAATTGTTTAATTGCTCCCACTAACTTAAGGCCTTGTTTGGTTTGTCTTCTTTATTAACTCCTTTCTATTATTTTAATTAAAGTGTTTATTATATAGTTTATTTGTTAAACTTTAATTAATCAAATAATCTTATTTAAATTTCAATTAAGTAAAAGATAACATTACACATTAAATCACATCATCACATAATTAAAATTTTTATTTATTAATTATGTCAAATCATTAAATCTCTAATTAATTAGAATAACATTATAATTTTTATACAATTCATTTAATTACATAAATTCAATTAACTTCACACTTTGAACTATAAAAATTCTCCACATTAATTTAATCAATGTAACACATATAATTAAATTAATTTACCATAATTCTATCAAATGATTATTTAACTCAATAAATAAATTATCAAAAATATTTATTTAATTCAATAAATATTCAAAATAAATTACAAAATTCTCGTTTGTCACATCTTTCCCTCCTTAAAAAGATTCTGTCCTCAGAATCACGGTTTAATTAAATTCATCCCGTTACATTCTCTCCCCCCCCCCCATTACAAAGATTCTGTCCCCATAATCGCTTACACATAGATTAAGCAAATAAATGTGGGTATGTTTTCATCAAATGGTCTTCGAGTTCTCACGTAGCTTCTTCAGCGTTGTGGTTCCTCCAAATTATCTTAACAGAAGGTATCACTTTGTTTATGAGAACTTGCTCTTTCCTGTCAACAATATGAACAAGAACTTCTTCATAGGATAAGTCTTTCTCAAATTGTAGGGGTTCATATTCTATGACATACTTGTAATCGGGTTTATACGATCGTAAGACTGAAACATGAAAGACGCAGTGGATGTTATCTAATGCCGGAGGTAGGGCTACCTCATAAGCAACTTCTCCGATTCTTCGCAGCACCTCAAAGGGTCCAATGAACCTTGGGCTCAATTTTCCCTTCTTGCCGAATCTGATCTTTCCCTTCTAGGGAGAAACTTTCAAGAAAACAAAGCTACCCGATTCAAATACTACATTCTTGCGGTGTGGATCGGCGTATTTCTTCTGCCCATCTTGAGCAGCCACTAACCTTATACGGATCACTTTGATGATCTCGGCTATCTGTTGTACCAATTCTAAACCTAGCAATTGTCTTTCGCCGATTTCATCCCAGTTTAATGGAGTTCTGCACTTTCTGTCGTACAACGCTTCATAAGGCAGCATGCCAATACTTGCGTGGTAACTGTTATTGTAACCGAATTCCATAAGCGGTAGGTGATCATCCCAATTTCCCTTGAAATCCATGATGCATGCTCTCAACATATCCTCCAATGTCTGGATCGTTCTTTCCCTCTGCCCGTCTGTCTGAGGGTGATATGTCATGCTCATTCTTAACTGCGTTCTCATGCATTCCTGTAGTCTATTCCAGAAGTTGGATGTGAAGCGCGGATCTCGATCGAAAATAATCGATACTGGAACTCTGTGCCTTGAAACAATCTCTTTCACATACAACTTTGCCAACTGATCTAGGGTGAATCTGATCTTAATCGATAAGAAGTGTGCTGACTTCGTCAGTCGATCCACGATGACCCAAACTACATCAAAATCTTTCTAAGTCGTCGGAAGACCTACTACGAAATCCATTGTAATTTTCTCCCATTTCCATTCTGGGATCTCTAGTGGTTGTAAAAATCCACTCGGCCTCTGATGTTCTGCTTTCACTTTTTGACAAGTCAGGCACTTGGCAACACAATCGTCCACGTCTCGTTTCATATTCGGCCACCAGAAATGTTGTCGGAGATATTGGTACATCTTCGTACTCCCGGGGTGAATCAAATATCTTGAACTATGAGCCTCGCTCAAAATTTCCTCTTTAATCTCTTGCACTGGGGCAACCCAAATTCTGCTCTCGAATGTTAACAGTCATTCATTTCCAACTTGAATTTCTGTTCATTCCCTTCGGATATCCTCTTCCTTATCTTCTCACGTTCTTCATCTTGAAGTTGTGCTTCCTTAACCTTATCGAGTAAGTTGTACTAGCTCCCAGCTGGAACAACTTCTCGTCAGACTTCATTGGATATCTCACCTCTAATTCCAGTTTTCTACATTGCTGAAATTAGCTCCTCTTGGGCAGTCTGTAGACACTCAAAGTTTTCTTCAGTCCTGTCGTAGACACTCGAATTTTGCATTCCTGTTACTAACCATGCAGGAGGGCAAAATTGTTTATTTTAACTCAGCCTCGGTCTCAACCTGAGAGGTAAAAGCCAGCCCCGGTCTCAACCCAGGAAGTACAGGTCAGCCCCGGTCTCAACCCGAAAATTACAGGTCGAGCTTTGGTCACAACCCGGGAGGCCAACTTAACTTCGAAGACAACCCCGAAGCCTCACATCATCTCTAGAGACAAACCTGGAAGAACCAAGTCAGCCTCAGAGACAACCCTGAGGACAAACAGAATTAGTTGCGATCCAAACCTCGGTATAAACCCCAGGAAGTCAGCCGAAGGTCATGCCAGCACTGAAGACAACCCCAGGAGGGGAAAAATGGTCATTTTACCGACTTAAATCAGATTTGGCCAAACTTGAGCAGAATTAATGCCACTAAGGTCAGAAAGAACTATAACAATGATCCCATGTAGAAACAGCACAAGACAGCTCAACGGACAAACTGCGAGCAATCGAAGACCTGGTTATGAACCCATCTTTTTGAACTCAGAAAAGGTTTACACTCATGTCATTACGACACTCTCGGCGAGGGCTTTCCGGAAAGGTATAGCACCCCTCAAACGGACGCTCCCATCAAAAGTTAGAAAGTTTCAAATCTGACCTCTTATTGCTTGGAGTGCACGTACTTTGATACAACGGGACCCGCCACGTGGGCCCTGCCATGTGGAGCCGCACCTCTACTTGCGACTGCCGTAGGTAGAGCCGCTTCCACCGGGTCTATATATATGAGTGCACCCCTAGCTCATTTTATATAGAAAAAACGCTCTGAACCTCTGCCCGTTTCATTTCTCAACCATATTATTTTACTCCAAACCCAAATTTTATTACTCTAACACGTAGGTATACTCATATACTATCACATATCAAAAATTAACTGATAGAAATAGACGTTTGAAGCCTATAATTTGGCAAAAAGCCCGTGTAGCATTCCATTGTGAGTCTTTTTATGATCAGAAAGTTCATACTACTTCATTGCACTTTTATACACTTGCACGTTAGGTTTTATTTCCTAATTATGCCCAGAACTCAGTTTCGTGGCCCTTTTTGCTTACGTTTTTGTACATTTTAATACATAAACACGTTTTATGGCACTTCCACAGCTCGGATCGTTGATCAGTCACATTTAACAGCATATATATATATATATATATATATATATATATATATCTACGTCTATAGCAACTCTGCCGGACTGGGTTATCTTCCCAGTCCGGGTTTGGCTTTTTTTTCTATATATTTAACTATATATATACTAACATTTCAATTCTGTCAAGCCCGGATGTCAAATCCGTGACAGTTTACTGCTTTTATATATATAACTATATATATATATATATATATAATTTTTCTGACTTATTTGGGCTTGGATTTCTACTTCGTGGCCTTTTTATTGCTTTGATATATATATATATATACTAACTATATATATTAACTTTTTACATTTCTGTTTGGTCTGGATCATTCTGTGGCCTTTTTACTGCTTATATATATATATACTTACTTTTCTGTCTGGGAAAAGGATAGAATGTCCGTCGCCCTTTACAGTTTTATATATATAGATATTTACTTTTTGCTGAGCTTGGACAATTTTGTAGCTCATTTACAGCCTTTATATATATATATATATATATTTCAATTCTGTCGAGCCTGGATCATTCTGTGGCTTTTTTACAGCTATATATGTATATATATTTCAATTCTGTCAAGCCTAGATCATTTTGTGGCTCTTTTACAGCTTATATATATATATATATATATATTTCAATTTTGTCAAGTCTGGATCATTCTGTGGCTCTTTTATAGCTTTTATATATATATATATATTTTTTCATTATGTCAAGCTTGGATCATCCCGTGGCTTTTTACAGCTTTTATAAATATATATATTACGATTCCAGTTCGGACGTCGGAGTGAAAACCCACCGCCCTTTACAGCTTTCATATATATATATATATATATATATATATATATATATATATATTTTATTCATTGTGATTAAATTGCTGCTGTAAATATTCATTTGATATGAATTTGCACTGACATTTCTGCGGGCGAACTAGATTTCTTTAAATCTCGCCAACTCTAGCTTTCAAACGGTTCAAAATAGGTCCAGACGGAACCGGAAAGCTAGAATGGTTGAGATTTACTTAAATCTAGCAATTTTTCTAGTTTCATTCTTGAAAGCAATCTCGCGGCCCTTACATCGCTATCTAGTGGGAACGAGACGCTTTGGCTATACGCGAGCCAGGATTTACTGATGAATCCTTGGTTCTGGCAACATTTGGATGTAAATATATATTTTCTGTACATATTTGAGCTGTGCAGGTTTTATTGGCTTCCCTCTTTGAGCCTAGGAATCATGGGATTCATGATCAAACTGATCATAATCTGATTCCCACGATAGACAAATTTTACTTTACAAATGTACCCTGCTAGTTTTTCTGTAAAATGTACATCCAAAAGACCTTAAAACGTTTATCCGGGTTTAAGGTTTCAACATAATGAGAATATGGTTTGCCATGTCAGAGTCACTCCGATGGCTGTCATGCCCATGAGAAGACCGACACTTATTTATATTTTGTGGTCGAGGATGCTTCGCAACCAAACAATCACCATTCAAATTGAGCCAAAAGGCTGAAAAGATAAAACTGAAGTATCGATATGTTTCAATTCCTATGTTAGCGTAAGGGTTTGAAAACCTACTTTCAAAACATCATTTTAATAATCTTGTCTAAAAGAGAGACTTTTGCAAATCAAATCAAACCCTTCGTATATAGGTTCAATGAAGCACGTCCATACTTTCAAATTAATCAAACATAGGCCCAATTTCTTTCAGCATTTACACACACACACATTTCAGATTTAAAAGGGAAATATTAAAAAGATGTGGTACCATGTTTTCATGGGAGTTGTGGGTTGCCTAACACCTTCCCCACACTTAACCAAGCTTCTGAACTTAGAACTTCGGTTTCAAAGATTCAGCTTTGACAGTGTCCAGTAATTGGGCCTCTTTTCAAAATAAATTCGATTGAGTTGATACAACCATTTAAAATCTACCAACTAGCGACTCTATAAAACGTTCAAATCGTTGACATGATACATGTTGGCATTTTCCTAAAAACCCTTCAAAACCTTTTTCAAATAAAAAGAATAAGCGTAGACAAACATTAGGAAGAGAGAAAGATTCGGGTCCAACTCGACTCGCAATTTTTTCCCGACGTCGACAAGTGGCGACTCTGCTGGGGATAGTAGAGGGCTTAGGCCGCGTTCAAATCTTTTCAAAATTTCCAATTCATATCCGCATATGTGTGAATGCTGATTCTTTACATTGAATTAATGCGTGAATGCTGCGTCTTTACATTGAATGAATGTGAATGAATGCTTTCCTGCTTTATAGTAGTGCTTCGCACAATTATTAGTGCTTCACATTAATGTCATCATATACATACGGTGAGAAGCGATGTATGTGAATCTATGCTGTGTGATTCCTCAACCAGGACGCAAACCCATCGATGACAGAGTAATGTCTTCGAGGACGGCTAAGTCTTCGGGGCTCATGAAAAAGCACCACTCAGATCCGCTCCAGTAGAAAGATCAGATTAATTTCCCCTCTAGTAGATTGCGATGATCTGGGGACCTTCATGCCGAAAAGCCGCGAGAGTAGGCTAAGATAGGTCAGCCTCTAATTAACCAAATCCGATGGGAAGCCTCTTCATGCCTTCCCCCTTTCAATTCAATGTCAAGTTTTTAATTCCAATGTAAATGTCATAATGTACATTCTATGTCTTGTAAATCCTGTCATATTATCCTGTCATCAAAACAACTGACTTCTATTTTGCAGGATAAGATTAAAAAACCTTAAAAATACATCATGGAATTCATTCTTATCCATACCTACCTCAGGAAATTGACACACCTACATTTGTTGTAGGTAAAAAATTTGTCTTGTCACTAGATCTAAATCTAAGAAAGCACTATGTCCATCTCCGGACATGACTTCCAGTGCTTAGCCAGAATCCACCCCTGTCTCTAGGGAAGAGTTTGAAGGACTAATGAACCAGATAGCCGAATTGGTTCTTTTCCTAAGAGTGCAAAGTAAATCCCGTAAAGGGAAACAAGCACAGGGCCACACAGAACCAGGAACACCCGGTGGCAGTGAAGAGACCAGAAAGATAGATACTCAGATTCTTGGACCACAGAATCATGATACTACCAACAAAGCCCCTGAAATCACCATCCTTAATAAAGAACAGGAAGCTGGTGACATTCTGAAGAAAGCCCAACAGATGGAAGAGACCATCAGGTCCATCAAAAGGACTGGGGCCTTTGGCAGTGTCAATTATTCAGACTTATGTATTTTCCCTGAGGCTCGTTATCCCGAAAAATTTCGAGCTTCTGATTTTGAGAAATATGATGGATTGGGAGATCCCTACACTTATTTGAAAGTATTCATTGCAGAGCTCGGATCCTATGCAGAGGACGAGAAACTCCGAATGCAATTATTCCAGAAAAGTCTGAGCGGAGAGGCTAGAGCTTGGTACGCCTGTTTGGACAACTCTAAAATTCACAACTGGGAAGAGCTGGCACATGCCTTCCTCAATCAATATAGTTTCCAGTCTCAACTGGCTCCAGACAGATATCAAATAACCAAAATAGTGAGTCATTCAGAGAATATGCTCATTGCTGGAGATGAATGGCAGCACAAGTCACACCACCTATGACTGAGTCTGAGATAGTCATGACCTTCATCGACATTCAAGAAGCTTCGTATTATGAAAGGGTCCTAGCAGGCATAGGAAAACCATTCTCGGAGATGATCAAACACGTCGAAATTGCAGAAATGGGGCTGAAATCTGTGAAGATAAAGGATTTGACCGCCTTAGAAGCTGTTGCCAAGCATATCTAGTCCGGGAGTTATGGGAATAATCCCCGGAGGACACACAAGAAGAAAGAGGAAGAAGTATCCTTGGTAATGCAAGGACAGAATCAAAGGAGCGAGTCGAGCAGTGTGCCCATTCAAAGGAGGAACTATTCCCCTTTTCAAGCTTCAGCACAACCTTCAAACCCGCCATTCCAGAAAAATTTAGAGGCCAGACTTCGAAGAACGTTTACCCCCTTAGGGGATTCACTCGAAAATGTGCTAAAACTGTTGATGGCACAGAAAAAGATTGTGCAACTCCTTCCACCAACCAATACCAGTGGAAGAAATTTTGACCCAAGCAAAAAGTGTGCCTACCATTCCGGATCTCAGGGCCATGATACCCAAGATTGTTGGTCGCTCAAGCAAAAAATCCAGGACTTAATAGACTATAGAGAGATTGTGGTGACCAAACCGGAGAAACCGCATGTGCAAGATAATCTCCTCCCTTAGCACAAAGAGGAGAGTGTCAACATGATTAGCACGCAAAATGGAGAAGGATCCAAATACCTCCGATACGTCGGAGAATCAACTTAATCCAGTAACAATAGCCAAGAAAGTTGGGAGTTATCAGAAAGGCGATTCCTGATAGAACAGGAGATCAAGTCTATCAAGGAACAGATTAGACAATTGGCAGAGCTGGTTATATACCAACATCAGATCACTAGACAGCTGATAAACCAGACCAACCAGTTTAAAGCAAGTCCTCCTACACCGGAGATCAGCCCCATCGCTATAAGGGACCATTACCGATTTCATGAGCATGAACCTTGGGAAGATAAAGTGGCCAAGGAGGAAAAGTTTCAAACTGATAAGGAATTTGCTTTTCAGAGGAATTTCACTAACTTAAACCAGCCGATGAAGGAGATCCTCCAAATGTTAATCAATGAAGGAATGGTTACAAACCTGTTACCCCTAGTAAATCCTCGATCCATGAAATTCAAGCTTGACCGAATTTATTAGTATCACTCTAATGCACCCGATCATAACACCGAAGATTATTAGGGACTTCGTTACTTAATTCAGAATCTGATTAAAAATGGTGACCTGATAAAAGGGAATCAAGATTATGGCCTCCCAGATGAAGAAACTGTCTTTATTCCCACTGCGTGGAGTCAGGATACAGTGGCTGTGATTTTCTGTGATAAGGAGCCAACCCTCACACCCCTAATGCTACCAGGAAAAGGGGTCCAGGAAACACAAAAACCTTTGAAGTTGGCAGCGCCCGAACCTTTAATATTATCATTCAGACCCCAGTATGCAATGATCATTCTGAAGAGAGTTCCCTAGAACTATGGAAAGGATGAAGGGTTAACTTCAAACAACATTGCCATCGTACCAAAGGAGAATCCATTGTACCTGCCTCAGCGGGTGATCAAAACAGTCATCAAGGCCAAAGAAAAAGTGGCTGAAGAGAAAATCGAAGAGTTTCTCAGTAAAATGGGACACAATGAAATCAAGGTGGTGCAAAGTTTGAAGGATGCACCCAAGAAAATGTCCATCCTAGATTTGGTTTTATCCTCTGTGGATCATCGCAACATTCTGGTGAAAGTACTTGAGGAGGCCCACCTGCCAAAGACAGTGGATGCTGAGAAATTCCGTCATGTGGTAGAACACATCTTTAATAGCAATGTGATATCTTTCACTAACGATGATATACGCACAGAGGGGACGGGTCATCGTAAGTCACTGCACATAGCGGTGATGTCATCAGGGTATGTGATCGGAGGTGTGCTGATAGATGGAGGATCATCCCTAAACATCTATCCTTATGACACCTTGGAGAGAATAAAGATCAACCCGAATCGGATCAAGACCAGTCATGTGGTTATCCGGGCTTTCAATGGATCTCGTCGAGAAGTCGTGGGAGAAATTGAGCTTCCTCTAGATATCGGTCCATACACTTTCTATGTATCTTTCCAGGTGCTCAACATCACCACCGCATACAACTTGTTGCTGGGAAGGCCATAGATCCACATGGCAGGAGTCGTTCCATCTACCCTTCATCAGTAACCCAAATACATTATCAATTACAACCTAATCACGGTGAATGCCGAACCAGAACATCCTGCCTACATACAGTGGGATATGTCAGTGATCAGCCTGGATGCAGGGATTGAACCTGCTAGTTTTCAAGCGTTAGAGGTGACTAATACTCAATATCTACCAGTGGGGGTCCAGCTCTGAAACTAAAGGTTTCTCTTGAAGTGATGACAGTGGGCTAGGAGATGGTATCTTTGGGTTTCAGTCATGGAGAAGGGTTAGGAAAGAATCAACAACGAATCAAGAGCCCGGTGCAAATTCTGAGTCAGTCATGGAGAGCCAGATTAGGTTATTTATCCGAGTCAAACCACCGAAACCCACACAAGCATCCAAAAGCTCATGCTGCCACCATACTATTGCCAAACCTCACGGATGCTAGATTTGTGAAACTAATGAGGAAGATCCCTACTGTGGTATCAGCTATGTTGTTTCCTCCAATCATACCGGTAGGTGAGACAAAGACCCCAAAGCCTGAAGGGGAGAACAAAAAGGAAAAAGAAAAGTTCTTGTACGAAGGACAAGACCCATTTGCTAACATGAGTATTCTCATACACTACGAGGGAATAAATGATGATATCCCAGATAGTGACGAGGAGGATCAAATCCAAATTCCTCGCATTAAGAAAGAAAAGGGATGCAGTTCAAAGAAAAGCCCTGGCCCTATTTTGAAGTATGTCTTAGTCATCATCTAAGATGAGGCAGGCGAGCACAATTCCTTGATCCTCCCGATTCATGAGGATCTGACCCTGGATAACTGTAGCAGCGTCCCTTGCCTCATTCAAAAAGGGTAAAAGGGCAGAGAATCTGTCTTCCCTGTAACATGGTTTTATTTACTGCTTATTTTGATTGCACAGCTATAGCAGTAACTTTTTTCATGCTTTGCCAAATGCTTTGTATGTTTAAATAGTTGTATATATTAAAGTGAAAGCATTTTGTTTTCAGGACTCCAAGATTGGATGTGTTTGTCCGTGCTGATGAGATGCCAACATGTCACAGTGACTACAACTTTGATGTAAAACTGAGCTTCGACTTGATGGAAATTGATCAAGAGGAGAAGATGACTATGAGGTGCCTGAGGAAATTAAAGAATGGGTCGAAGACAAACCCAAACCAAACCTCGACCAAATCACCACTATCGACATAGGAACCTCAGAAAACCTCAAAGAAATCTAGATAGGCATAAACCTCACACCAGATCAAAAAGCCGACCTGACTGAACTCTTAACATAGTTCCAAGATGTGTTTGCATGGTCGAATGAAGACATGATTGGCCTGTCTACTGATATTGTCATCCATCGAATGCCCATCAAAGATGGATTCAATCCAGTTAAGTAGAAGCTCAGGCAATTGAAACCTGGATGGAGTCCAAAAGTCAAAGAAGAAGTTGTTAAACAATTCAAAGCCGGCATCATCATGGTTTCAACATACCCGGAGTGGCTGTCAAAAATAGTCCCCGTGCCTAAGCCCAGGGGGGGGGGGAAAGTATGAATATGCGTGGATTATATGGATTTGAACAAATCCTGTCGCAAGGATAATTTTCTGGGACTTTTCATCCACATCCTGATAGACAATACAACGCAGTATGACATATATTCCTTCGTGGATTGCTTTGCTGGTTACCATCAAATCATGGTTGCTGAAGAAGACCAGGAGAAAACAGCTTTCATTACTCCTTGGGGAACTTTCTACTACAGACATTTGTCCTTCGACCTCATCAATGCTGGTGCCACATACCAGCGAGCCATGATGGCTCAATTTCATGACATGATGCATAAGGAGATAGAGGTCTATGTGGATGATATCATCATCAAATCCCAGAAAGAGGACGATCACATTGACCACCTCAAAAAGCTATTCAACAGGCTACGTAAGTACAACCTCAAGCTAAATCCAGCCAAATGTGCTTTTGACGTCAAATCAGGCTAGTTGTTAGGATTCCTAGTGAGCAATAGAGGCATTGAGTTGGATCCTGCCAAGATAAAAGCCATCACTGAGATGCCCGTATTTGACGTCCCCAAAATAGGTTCAATACCAACCCATTCTGAGTCGCCAAATACATGGTACAGAATTCCAAATACAAATCTTTTATAACAAAAGGTCGTGAGAAATACGACCATACAACTATGAATTTCAATGCAATCGTATATAATACGAAATATAAACATTCAAATTCATTCCTTATTCATTACAATTATTATCCCACTATTTTATAGAATAGTGGGGACTTCTACAGATCTAACTCTGATCATCACACTGTTCTCCGACTAGTCCCCGTAACATTCTCATTCCCTGAAGAGGACGATAGATGAAAAGGGTGAACTCAACTAGCCCAGTAAAGAATATTATGACTAAGATAATAGAAAATAAATTATCGTTAGTCTTCAACAATTCAGATAAAATATTATTGACAACAAGTTTTAGATCAAAATTCGCAGCTGAAATAACAATTCATTAGAAGAGTTAAGTAGAGAATGAAGTCTACTATCTTCTATGATTTAAAAGTCCATCATCAATATTTTATCCCTGTAGCATCAATCAATATACATCTCGAATCAGATATTCATCTTTGCACTACGGGCCAAAGATATTCATTTGTATCACCAGTTGGTCATGTTCATCTCAACACCTGTCCATCTTTGCACTACGGGGCAAAGATATTCATCAGGTAATCATTCATCTTTGCACTACAGGCCAAAGATATTCAGTTATATCACCATTTAGGACTGAGGATGATGAAAAATATTTTAAAGAACGAATCTAGCGAGATTAAGGACAAAGATTAAGAATTCGTATTTTAGTTTATCCAAGTTTAATAATACTCCGTAATAATCAATTGTGGAGCAAAATTCAAGAATGAAGATCAAAACTTGGATCCAATCAAAGATAGGAATCTTAACAAGCAACTTGGACAAATAGAAGAAAATTTAATTTTTCCGTGAACAGTGCCGTATACGTGAATAGTGCCGTATACATGAATAGTAACCCCGACGAAAAAAGTAAGAATTTCATAATAAAATCCATGACAATATTTTGGTATAATGATATTGAAAAGAATAACATCATTTACGAAAGAAAATAATATTCCTTACCTTAATAGGAGAGTAGTTTTGGCTAGAATATCGGATATTATGTGGACGAAAACTTGCACGGTTATCAACACTCAAAGTATCTAAATACTCACAAGAAATACGCTCGATATTATAGAGAGAAAATTTTCTGATTCTGGTGTGATTTTCATTTCTAACTAAGCACCCTATTTATAGAAAAGAGGTAGCACACAATGGTTGACAAAATAACATTCACGGAGCAAATTAACAGCACACAAGCTTTGAAATTCTGTAGGCTCCTCTTTTGAAAAAAAAACTTTCCCACATATTATATAATATATATATATATATATATATATATATATATTAAAATATTTATTTCCGAAGCTTCAATAATTCATAATAAATAGCCCCTTTATCAGAAAAATACGAATCTTATGTCCTTTCTATATGAAATTTAATTCTCTACAACTTTGTAGAAGAATGTTTTTCTAAATTCCGAACAAAAATTGGCTGAAAATTCACAAACGGATGATTTTCCACACCAAAATACTGATAAAAACACCTCAGCACTAATTCCTTCTTTTATATCCACAAAAATAAATATTTCCTTATCATATAAATTAATAATTAATTATTCACAAATAATATTACAGAAGTACAATATTGACAACCAGATTGTTCTCAGGAAAGAGGGGGCCTTCCGATAAAGATTTCTCCTTACTGGCGCGCAATTAAACAACCCCTCCTAGACAGAACTTCCTTAGACATTGCCAATAATGCTATCTTATAATATTATTCAAATAATATGAATTATTGATTTGATAATTTAAAATATTGTGCAATGACAATTATTGAATCAATAAAATATTATGCAATTATCAATGTAGCAATTATTGAATCAATAATATAAAATATTGAACAGTAATTACTGTAACAATTATTGAGTAGTGACTTCATACGTAAGAATCAATAATTTGAATTACTGTGCAATACCGTGTGCTACTGTGCAACACCTCGTATTACTGTATTTTAACCACCGGCTATTTCAACAGTTTTAACGGTAACAACCACGCTGTTATTTTTAGAAAACTCATTCTTGTCGTTTTCTTCATCTGACAGTTATTCCGTTATGGGGCCCATAAATAGTTGCGCCGGCGTACGAATATTCCCTGACAATAAGAATATTCCACGACCAAACGAATATTTCCCGACACAATGAATATTTTATTACCACTTGCTAACTTTGAAAATTTTGCACATTTCTCCCATAGCTTACCACATTTATCAAATGAACCCATACTATTTCAAATATATATATAAAGAAAATTAAATCTTTATTTATAAAATTTGGGGTCTTACAACGTACTTCGAACAAAGAAAGAGATACGTGGGTTCCTAGGAAGGATCAATTTTATAAGTAGATTTATTTTCCAGCTCACAGCAACTTGTGAACCCATCTTAAAGCTACTAAGGAAGAATTCCTCCACCAAATGGAATGAAGATTGCCAAAAAGCCTTCCTTACCATCAAGAAGAAGCTGATCGAAGCACCAGTCTTGGTACCCCCAAGGGACAGAGTTCCGTTGTTTATGTACTTGGCTGTCAATGCCAACACCATGGGTTGTATGCTGGGACAGAAAGATGATAGTAGCAAGGAGAGTGCCATCTACTACATCAGCAAAAGATTCAGCAGCGGTGAGCAAAAGTACACCCTGATCGAGAAGACATGCTTTATGTTAGCATGGGCCGCCATGAGGTTACAACACTATCTGCATGGGCGTACGACCTATCATATATCCCGCATGGATCCGCTGAAATACGTATTCAACAAGCCAATATTGAATTGTCGATTGTCCAAATGGCAGTTGATCCTTCAACAGTTTGACATTGTCTGTATGACTCAATAGTCCATTAAAGGTCAAGGCATTGCAGATCAACTAGCCGAAGCACCATCAGGAGGGTTTGAACCTCTAGAAACTTATTTCTCGAATGATGGGACCATGACAATTCAACAAATCCGACAAGAGGATATAGTCCAACCATGGAGAATGTATTTCGACGGAGCGGCGAACATGGAAGGTGCCAGAGCTGGGGCAGTCCTCATCTCTGGTATAGGAGAAAAATATCCTGTGGCTACCAAGTTGCACCTTGACAACACCAATAACACAGCTGAGTATGAAGGCTGCATAATGTGGTTGAAATTAGCCCAGTCCATGGGTATCCAACGTTTATTAGTCTTTGGAGATTCTGAGTTGGTTATCATACAAACCACTGGGGCATATCACACCAAAGAGCTACATTTGCTACCCTATCATCAGCAGGTCATCAAAATATCTATGGAGTTTGAAGAGATAACCTTCATCCACGCCCCTCGGGGAAGGAACGACTTCGCTGATGCATTGGCAACTTTAGCTTCCCTGATCAACGTATCGGGTAGGAGGGGAATTCCCGACATCAAATTCACAAACCAAAAGACCCCAATATACGGGAATTACATTGGAGAAGTATCAGATGAAATACCTCTTAACAAACAGCCTTGGTATCAAGACATCAAGAAGTATCTCCGAGATAGATCTACACCCGCTGGGGAAAGCCAAGCTTAATAAAAGAGGATTCACAAGATGACCCTGAAGTTCTATTTGAGCAGAGATGCACTCTATAAAAGAGATGCTAGAATAGGCCTGTTAAGGTGCCATGATAAAGAGTAAGCCCAGAGATTGATGGATGAAGTCCACAGTGGAATCTGTGGTCCACACATGAGCGGTCATCTGCTGGCCAAGAAAATATTAAGAACATGGCATTAATGGATCTCTGTCAAAGCTGACTGTAATGATCATGTCAGAAGATGCTATCAATGCCAAGTATATGAAAATGCCATCCACGCTCCTTCTAATAAGCTTCATAACATGGGTTGGCCATGGCCTTTCTCTTTGTGGGGAATGGATGAGATTGGACCAGTTGAACCCAATGTCAGCAACGGACATCGCTTCATCTTCACCATGATCGATTACTTCACTAAGTGGGTTGAAGAGGCCTCTTTTCCCAAAGTCACCAAAGAGGTAATCATTAATTTCATCAGAAACAATGTTGTCTGTCGATATGGACAACCGGAGGTGATGTATCAGACAATGCTAAGAACCTAAATAATTAGATGATGAGAGAACTATGCAATAAGTTCCACATCAAGCATCTCAATTCCGTCATTTATAGGCCCAAGATGAATGGTTCTATCGAAGCGGCCACTAAGAATATCAAAATGATCATGCAGAAAATGTCCGCCAATCACAAAGAATGGCATTACCTATTGCCTCTAACCCTGTTAGCATACAGGACGTCAATGCATACCACTACTGGGGCTACACCCTATTCATTGGTCTATGGCATGGAAGCAGTCCTTCCCATAGAAGTAGAGAATGAGTCCTTGCGAGTTTTAATAGATGCTCAGATGGATTAAGATCAGTGGTTGCAAGAGTGGTACCACCAGTTGTCCCTGATAGATGAAAAGAGGGCTACAACCATTTTCCATGAGAAGTTATATCAGCAAAGGATCGCTCGATCATACAACAAGAGATTCCGAATCCAGCAATTCAAAGAGAACGACTTGGTATTGAAAAAAGTCCTGGCCAATCAGGACAAAGCTAAAGGCAAGCTCGCCCCTAATTGGGAAGGCCCTTTCATTATCAAGGAGGTGTTGACAGGAGGAGCTATCAGATTACAAGAAATGGACGGGAACAAATTTCCCTAACTCATCAACTCAGACACCATAAAAAGGTACTATGTCTGAAGCATATGCCAGCCATCATCCTGGTCCTGCGAATCGATCAAATCAGTTTAGATTTTCACTAGACACTGAACTACGAATGACCTGATCTCCCTCAACCTGGGAGTACATAGCCAACCATTCCTGGTGCGGTCAAACCAAACAACAAAACTCAAAAACTCATCAAACCAAACTCAAAAGAGACAGTTCTCAAGCCTCTCTCACACATAAACTAAACTACGAATGACCTGATCTCCCTCATCCCGGGAGTACGTAGGCAGCCATTCAAGGTGCAGTTTGACCGTCAAAAAATAACAAAAAACCAATAAAACCACTCCCAAGACATTGAAACCATATAAAACCTAAATCCTATCTAGTTTCCTTGGTCAAAAGGCCCATCTAAAATATTCTCCGACATCTCAATATCAATCCTTCAAGGAGAAGCTCAGGATACATCAACAACAGCAAGTCATGAAAGAAGTGGTAATCATTCAGCAATGACAATATATATCCAACAGGGAAGTAAATCAAAATATATTTCTCTAACAATAATACTATTTGATATATACACTATGTTCTGTACATGACAAAAATGGCTGATCTAGTATGTGCAGAGAAAATAAAGCTAGTCTATGGACCCATGGACAAGCGGGATAGAAATGCCAACATGGCATCTCTCTCTGAAGATGGAGGAGCAGCTGTAAGTGCAATACCCTCAGCCTCCATACGAGCAAGCACATCCACAGCCACCTGCATAGTGGCGCTGTGACAGTCGATGAAAGCACTCATCTCTCCAACCAGGCTGTCTGTATATGACCTAAGGGCTGTGCTTTCAGTAATATATACATCTCGAGTGGCTATAGCCTCGTCCCTCTCCACAAAAGCAGTATCTCTAGAAATCAAAACCTCCTCAATCTCCTTAAATGCTGCATCTCGGGTGGATCAAGCCTCGTCTCTCTCAACCAATGCTACATCTCGAGTAGCTCGAGCCTTATCTTTATCAGCAAAAGCTATATCTCTACTGGACAGGGCAGTCAACATCAACGCCTTAGCCTAATCTCTCTCGAAGGTCATCCGAGCTAATGAATCTGCCATAGTTTGATCTATCCCGGCAGGAATGATCGGCGGGTCACTCACTAAGGCTGCTGCCAGACCCATAAATAACTCATCCTCCGTAGGAGAATTAGGATCCTCCATAGGCTCTTCCTCATATGAATCCACAACCAAAGCTGACTGGATGACTGCGACCACTGCTATATCAGCCTCCAACCATGCTGAATACTCTAAAGAGCAATCCGGATGACTAGTAGAGAAATCAGCCCTCTCCCTAGGAGTCCAACACTCATAAATCCTGATCAGGTCGGTAGACGACATAGAAGAACCTGACATCCGTTGATCAATAGCCCCCTCAAACTGGTGCAGGCTTTGAAACTGATCAAACTAACCCATAACTGCCAACAGATGGTAAGTGGTCACCCCTCTCAATCCCGCCAGGGGCAAGTAGTCCATGCCAGAGGCATGGGTGATGAAGCTATAAGGGGAAACTATCTCTGAGCATGGCAAAATTGAAAAAGGATGCTCAATATTTGAATGAAAAGATGACCATGTCTCTGCATCCGAACACTCCACTGGCTAAAAGGAGTAAGACGTAGCTATCTCTTGGGTGAAGCAGTACCCCTGATGTCTGAAGAAGTATTGGGTACTGACCGATGATAGTTTAGCCGTTGGCACAATCCCAATGAAGCATCAGGTACTGACCGATGATAGTTTAGTCGTTGGCATAACCCCAACGAAGCGTCTGTTACTGACCGATAATAGTTCAGCCGTTGGCACAACCCCAGCGAAGCATCGGGTACAGACCGATGACAGTTCAGCCATTGGGATAACCCTAGAGAAGCGTCAGGTACTGACCGATGATAGTTCAACCGTTGGCACAACCCCAGCGAAGCGACGGGTACTGACCGATGACAGTTCAGCCGTTGGCACAACCCCAGTGAAGCGTCGGGTACTGACCAATGATAGTTCAGCCGTTGGCACAACCCTAGCGAAGCTTCAGGTACTGATCGATGATAGTTCAGCCATTGGCACAACCCCAACGAAGCGTCGGGTACTAATCAATGACAGTTCAGCCGTTGACACAACCTTAGTGAAGCGTCGGGTATCGATCGATGACAGTTCAGCCTTTGGCACAACCCTAGCGAAGCGTCGGGTACTGACCGATGACAGTTCAGCCGTTGGAACAACCCCAGCTAAGTGTCGGGTACTGACTGATGACAGTTCAGCCGTTGCACAACCCCAATGAAGCGTCGGGTACTGACCGATGACAGCTCAGTCGTTGGCGCAACCCCAGCTAAGCGTCGGGTACAGACCGGTGACAGTTTAGCCATTGGCGCAACCCCAACAAAGCTTCGGGTACTGACCGATGACAGTTCAGCCGTTGGCACAACCCCAGCGAAGCATCGGGTACAGGCCGGTGACAATTCAGCCGTTGGCTTAACTCCAACAAAGCATCGGGAATGATCCAGTAGCAAAAAAAATATATCAATCTATCCCCATAAAGGACAGATGATGGAATCTATTATACACATCCTCAGAAGGAGCACCAAGAAGGATTGGTAATTCAACCCCCTGTTGCAAACTACCGACAAACTATCGGTGTAAATTATCGTCAAGATAGGCATCGAAAGCATCCATTAAGGTAACTCGATAATCGAGACATATCCCCAATGGAGGAGCCCTTAGAAATATACAACGACATCAGCCGAAGGGAAATATGCCTTACGGAGAGTATTGACAGACGTGGGAAACCATTGGTCTCAAACCAAGGTAGCATCAATAATGTTATCCCTATCAGAGTCGACAAGGGTTATCATAAATGACGTCATCCCCATCAAAAAGTGAGAAGGAAAATTGGAGATAGTCTATTGTAGGGTTTTCGGCACATAAACGCAGCGGAAATTAAAAATTTGTTGAAACCCTAAAACAGGATCCATGCGAAAACATATTAATTCAGAGGTTAAGATGTGTTTTACAGATTATTCAAGCCTGAAAGGAGACGATGGAGATTCTGGAACTGCTTCGAATCCTCAACGCAATCCAACGGAACTGCGCCTCTACGGTATCCACACGAACGTCACGCGAATCGTCACACGATCTGCAGCAAGGAAAGCTGCGGTACTAGCCGCCAAGGATCTGGACTTTTCGAAATTTTTCTCTAGTCTCTCTCTAAGAGCGGCTAGGGTTTTGATATCGATGATACCCTAAACGGCTGATATATCATATATATAGCAGTTAAAGGAATTAACCAAAACCTCATCTAATTAGAAAAATAAAATCCAAATTTATATATATATATATATATATATATATATATTATATCTTAATTAAGTCTTACTTAATTAATATACATATATATATATACAAATTATCCTATTAATTTAAATTCATAATTTAAATACTATCAATCATATTGATATATTTAAATCCATACAATTTAAATTAATTCCCTTTTAATTACGTTCTAAGTGTGTGACCCTATAGGTTATTATTATGTTGGCAATAATTTTAAAATCATATTATAAAATTATAAACAGTGAGCGACATCTAGTAATGCATCACTGCTACCCAAATAATAATAAGATCGGTGATTCGATACAACCTTTTCGTGACCAATGTTTCAATGTAATTTAATCCTTTTAACCTTGACATCCTAGATTAAACTCAAGGCATGGAATGTGTCATCCTTTTCATAATTTAATCTGAGTTTTCTTGATCGATGAGTAGACTATATGAAACAAATCACTATTTGAGCATGGCCATGCATTTCATAGTCCTACTCAATCAAGAGGCCTATGGATATCACCCCTAATATATAGGAGGGTTAAATTCCATCTAGATCACTCATATTCCTCACACGATTCATGATGTACCCAATAATCACCTTTATCATCCACCTATTAAAGGTGGCCTTTGATGATATCAAAGTACATAAATTCTCGGGTAGTAATATAGTGATTTCAGGTCGGAGGATCATTACATCATTGTCACTATGAGAATTGCTTATGACACTTTGCATAATGCTCCACGTAGAATTCTCATGGTGGGTCTGCCCAGTACATTGTTCTCTAACATGTACCTATGCATTGACTCAATATCTCATATATTTATGACCAATGAGATTTGACCATCAGTCAATCCACATACTAGTCTCAATGTATCATTGTTGTCCCATTAACAATGACACTCGACTAGGGACATTTAAGAGTAATGATACTAATTGTAACTATATGATCTCATGTTCAAGTCACATACTTGAAGCCATATAATTTGTATCACTATTCTAAGGACTTTTATTATGTTAACATTTATATAACGCAGTAAATAAAACCATAATAAAATAATTCATTTATTTAATCAAATATAATATCAAAAATGTTTAAGCAATTACATCAAAGAATTAGCCTCTAGGGCATAAACTCTAACAGTCTCCCACTTGCACTAGAGCCAATCACTCATGTATCTAATACCCATGGAACTAGTGTGACCTTCGTACTTATGCTGCGATAAAGCTTTGGTCAGTGGATCTGCAACATTATCATCTGTTGGCACTCTGCTTATATGTACATCTCCTCTATCAATGATTTCACGGATGAGATGGTACCGCCTAAGTATATGCTTGGATCATTGGTGAGATTTGGGTTCCTTAGCCTGTGCAATGGCTCCATTATTATCACAGTATAGCTCAACCGGATCAACAATGGTTGGAACAACACCAAGTTCAGTGACGAACTTTTTAATCCATACAGCCTCCTTGGCCGCACTAGAAGCAGCAATATACTCAGCCTCAGTAGGATTATAGAAATAGTATCCCACACTTTCTTTAGGATATCCCACGAATGTGCACTTATCAGATCTTGTCCCAAGCTTATCATATTGAAACCTTTTCACATAAGATGGACATCCCCAAATCTTAACATGCTGAAGATCAGGTTTCCTCCATGTCCACATCTCATATAGAGTCTTGGGGACGGATTTCGAGGGGACCTTATTTAGAAGATATGTAGCCGTTTCTAGGGCATGACCCCAGAATGAAATTGGAAGATCGGTAAAACTCATCATGGAACGAATCATGTCCAATAATGTTCGATTTCTTCTTTCAGATACTCCATTTCTCTGTGATGTACCTGGTGGAGTCCATTATGAAATTATACTATTATCTTTGAGACAATTGAGAAACTCACCGCTTAAGTATTCTCCACCTCGATCTGATCGAAGAATCTTAATACTCTTGCCCGTTTGTTTCTCTACTTCACTTCTAAACTCTTTAAACTTTTCAAATAATTCATATTTGTATTTCATTAAATACACATATCTATATCTTGAGTGATCATCAGTGAAAGTAATAAAATAAGAATATTCTCCCCTTGCATTCGTTGTCGTAGGTCCACAAACGTCTGTGTGAACCAACGCTAACAACTCTGTAACTCTTTCTCCTTTTTCACTAAAAGGAGATTTAGTCATTTTACTCATGACGTAAGATTCACAAGTTGGATATGATTCATAATCGGATATCTCTAAGAGCCCATCCTTATGCAACTTGGATAATTTGTTTCATTGATATGACCGAGTCTACAGTGCCACATATAGGTATAATTTGTTGGGTTTGCTAGAAACATAAGCATCCAATCAAATTACATAAACGCAGTGGAAGGGATGAAAAATCAGATTTTAAAATTTTCTTACAAACCCTTAACCATGATCTTTCTTGTTCATCAATTATCAGTCAATACATAGAAGGAGATGATAGAATTATACCTTTGAAGATCCAAGCTTCCTCAGGTACAAGTTCTACTCCTTTGATTCATTTGATTCCTCTGTAGTGGCTCCCTCCCTTGATTAATGTCAGCCACCCAAATATTTGGCCTCTAACGGTGATCCACCAAGGAAGATGAAGAACTCAGGAAGATGGGTTATTGGCTTAACCCTTATTTCTATCTCTATAGCATATGTGTACTCCCAACCCTTGGAAAACTTCACGTACCTTATTTCTGATATAAGACTCTCTTATATAGATATTAGGTTAACCCTCCTAATCCAATTAGAATAGGATTTTATTTAATTAATTAATTAAACACTTTTAATTAATTTATATCCTAATCTTATTAGGATTGAGAGAGAGTACTGATATTATATTAATTCCTAAACTCCTTTAGAATTAAAATAATAATAAGAATAATAATAATATTAATAAGACTCCTCTTATTAATTTATATTTAATATTTCTAAAATATTAAATAATAAACATTAAGCTATTTAATTTATTCTATCACCGTAGATTAAATTAATTACACTTAATGCATTATTACTATTATGTCATTTTCTTCTTAATTAATTCTTCTTTCTTTTATGGTGTGACCCTTTAGGTTCTCCATATTAAACCGGTTGTGAATAAATCAATTAGAACAATTCTAATGTTATTTAAATAAATAAATTAAACTAATAATCTATTTAATTAAATAACATTTATTCTACAATAGGGATAAGCCTCTCTAGCGATCAACGACTTTCCAGATAATATAGATTTCAACATTAATCATAAAAGAATCTGTGAGTTAATAGTTACCGTACAATTCAATCCTTACACCATACAATGTCCCAATTAAATATAAGACATGAATTTACTGTCAAGTCTAAATTTATTTAATCATATGTATTTCGATTAGAAAATGTACAACTCCAAATAATGCAAATTAGAAACCTCTTTCTAATTTCATTCTACATTGGCCAAGGATTCCTGGGTTGTCATTTAACGAATCACGTAGGACATATCTCCTCTTTTACTAGAGGTGGTAGATTCTTTATTGATCATACATTATCTTTATATGTAACTCATTATACCCAAGCATACCCTATATATGCCTTAAAAGGCCTTAAGGAATAAGTCAAAGTATAATTTGTTACATACAAGATACTATGATGATCTCAAGTCAAAGGATCACTTGTACTACTATCACATTAGGAATTCCTATTGACAGGCGAGTAAAACTACATTAGGTATTCCATAGCGAGTCACGTTCAGTGAACTTATTCTCCAATAAGCACCTACATACCTGCTTTAGTGTCTCCACACAAATGACCATGAGATCAGTCATTCTCATCCAATGAGCAAGCAACATATGTACCAATCTATCCGGATTTACTAATCCCCATTTTAGAAATCCCACGATGGAGAACTATTTTAGTTTTTAAGCATTCTAAGAATTTAGATCTCATTAGCATGATCTCATCATGATTCTAAAAGCATTGCTTAAAACTATGGGTTATTTACATATTATAAAAAACAGCACCATGTAGATAATGAAATTCCTTAAAATAATATTTTATTAATACATAAATAAGATTGTTTACAAAGTATGTGCTTTATCATCATACATGATTGGCTTGTATGCACACTACTATCAATCTCCCACTTGTACTAAAGCCAATCACCATGGTATCTCATACCCATCTTCTCTAAGTGACGATCAAACTGCTGTTGTGTTAGAGATTTAGTATATGGATCTGCAATGTTATCTTGAGAGTCCACACGCTCCAAGGTGACGTCTCCTCTTTCAATGATCTCCCTGATCAAGTGAAATCGCCGCAACACGTGTTTGGATTTCTGATAAGACCTAGGTTCCATAGCCTGTGCAACCGCTCCGGTGTTGTCACAGTATACGGGAACTACTTCTCCAATGCTAGGAACCACACCAAGTTCAGTTATGAACTTCTTCATCCAAACAGCTTCCTTTGCAGCTTCACTTGCAACTATATACTCTGCCTCTGTCACTGAATCAGCAACTGTTTGCTGCTTGGAACTCTTCCAACTCACTGCGCCTCCATTCAAGGTAAACACATACCCTAAAACATATTTACTGCCATCTTGGTCTGTTTGAAAACTTGAGTCCGTGAATCCCTCGAGTTTTAATTCAGACCCACCGTAGACAAGAAAAATATCTTTAGTCCTTCTTAAGTACTTCAGGATATTCTTCACTACCTTCCAGTGCTCTTCTCCTGGATTCGATTGGTATCTGCTCGTTACACTAAGTGCGTGAGCAACATCCGGTCTACTACATATCATACCATATATGATAGATCCTATTGCAGAAGCATAAGGGATCTTACTCATACGGTCTCTCTCCTCAGGTGTCTTTGGGGCCTGTTTCTTGGAGAGATGTATTCCATGGCTCATCGGTATGAGACCTCTTTTGGAATCTTCTATGCTAAACCTCTTTAGCATCGTATCAATGTACGTTCCTTGGGATAAGCAGAGCATCCTTTTAGATCTATCTCTATAGATCTTTATTCCCAAAATATAGGATGCTTCACCCAAGTCCTTCATGGAGAAGTTTTTAGATAACAAGATTTTAATTGATTGTAACATAGGAATATCATTCCCTATCAGTAATATATCATCAACATATAATACAAGGAATGATACTGCGCTCCCACTACCCTTCTTGTATACACATGGTTCATCCTCATTTTTGATAAAATCAAACTCTTTGATTGTCTCATCAAAACGAATGTTCCATCTACGAGAAGCTTGCTTCAACCCATAAATGGATCGTTGTAGCTTACAGACTTGATTTGTTCCAACTTTTAAAATAAATCCCTCTGGCTATGTCATATACACATCCTCCTCAATTTTCCCATTAAGGAAGGCCGTTTTCACGTCCATCTGCCAGATCTCATAGTCGTTATAAGCTACAATCGCAAGCAAAATCCGAATGGACTTAAGCATGGCTACTGGTGAGAAGGTTTCATCATAGTCAACTCCTTGTCTTTGTTTGAAACCTTTTGCAACTAGTCTGGCCTTATAGGTCTCTACCTATCCGTCTGCTCCAGTCTTTCTCTTAAAAACCCATTTACACCCAATAGGCTTAATACCTTCAGGTGGTGAAACCAAAGTCCATACTTTGTTTTCATACATGGAGTCCATTTCGGATTTCATGGCTTCAAGCCATTTTCCTGAGTCTTTATTACTCATAGCCTGTTCATAATTCAATGGATCATCATCATTCATAATGTGTACCTCATCGTCATCCTCTAAAATGAATTCATACCTCTCAGGTATCTTCGGTACTCTTCCAGATTTACGAATAGGGTGTGGTACAGTAGGTTCTTCTACTTGGTTAGGTACCTGACTTTGATCTGTGGTAATTTGTGATTCTTGAACTTCTTCAATATATATCTTACTCCCACTGACCCCTTCATGGATAAACTCTTTCTACAAGAAGGTAGCATGTTTTGCAACAAACACCTTTTGATCAGTAGGATAATAGAAATAATACCCTACGTTTTTTAGGGTATCCCACAAATCTACACTTATCGAATTTAGTCTGTAGCTTATTATTTTCAAACTTTTTGACATAAGCTGGACAACCCCAAGTCTTAACATCCTTAAGATTTGGTTATCTCCCTTTCCACATCTCATATGGAGTCTTTGGGGTGGATTTGGTAGGTACCTTGTTAAGTAGGTATGCAGCCGTTTCTAGGGCATAACCCCAGAAGGAAATTGGAAGGTCGGTAAAACTCATCATGGATCAAACCATGTCCAACAGTGTTCGATTTCTCCTTTCAGATACTCCATTTAACTGTGGTTTACCTGAAGGAGTCCATTGTGAGATTATACCATTTTCTTTGAGACAATTGAGAAACTCATCGCTTAAGTATATTCTCCACCTCGATCTGATCGAAGTATCTTAATACTCTTGCCCGTTTGTTTCTCTACTTCACTTCTGAACTCTTTGAACTTTTCAAATGATTCTGATTTGTATTTCATTAAATACACATATCCAAATCTTGAGTGATCATCAGTGAAAGTAATAAAATAAGAATACCCACCCCGTGCACTTGTTGTCATAGGTCCACAAACGTCTGTGTGAATCAATGCCAACAACTCTGTAACTCTTTCTCCTTTTCCACTAAAAGGAGATTTAGTCATTTTACCCATGAGACAAGATTCACAAGTTGGATCTGATTCATAATCGGATAGCTCGAGAAGCCCATCTTTATGCAACTTGGATAATCTTGTTTCATTGATATGATCGAGTCTACAGTGCCACATGTAGGTATAATTAATATCATCTCTTTTCCTTTTCTTAGTTTGTTCATTTTGAAATATATTTTCTTATAAGTCAAGTGTATAAAGTCCATTTCGCAAATTTCCAATACCATATAAAACATCATCTTTATAAATAGAACAACCATTGTTCTTTATAATAACGTCAAAACCTTCCATATCCAATACAGAAATTGAAATAATATTTTTAATAATATTCGGAACATAATAACAGTTATTAAGATAAATGGACTTGCCCGAAGGCATTGCTAAACAATAAGTTCCTACAGTTAATGCAGCAACCTTTGCTCCATTCCCTACTCGTAAGATCATCTCTTCATTGTTCAGCTTTCTACTTCTGACCAGTCCCTGCATAGTGTTACATATGTGAGACCCACAACCGGTATCCAATACCCAAGTAGAATTATGACTTTCAAAAAAGTTAATTTCAATCATAAACAAACCTTGATTGGAAGTCGAAGCTTCTCCAAGCTTCTTCTCTGCTAGAAACTTCTTGCAGTTCCTCTTCCAATGTCCCGGCTCGTTGCAATGAAAGCACATTCCTTTAGCTGGTTCAGGTTTCTTTTGTTCCTTTTCTTTCCCCTTTCCCTTAGCCTTCTTGGATTTCTTCTTTTCAGAAGACACCTTGGGCCTCTTCTTTTTATTGGAAGAATCCACCATCAAGACATGGTTCTTCTTGGATGAGAAGTGACCTTCTGCAGTTTTCAGCATGTGAAGCAGCTCAGGCAAGCTGACATCTAGCTTATTCATGTGAAAATTAACCACAAAATACGAGAAGGTCTCAAGGAGTGGCTGCAAGACCAAGTCTTGACTCAACTCCCCATCCATGACGAACCCAAGCTGTCCAAGGCGTTCAATCAAATTGATTACCTTCAGAACATGAGTTTCGACGGCAGTGCCCTCGGTCATCCGAGATCGGAAGAGCTCCTTAGATATCTCATATCTAGCAGTCCTACTCTGTTCACCATACAACTCCTTGAGGTGAAGCAGCATAGCAGGAGCATCCATATTTACGTGCTGACGCTGAAGCTCGTTATTCATAGATGCGAGCATGATGCATTGAGCCACAGATGCATCATCTTGCCACTTATTGAAAGTGGCAATCTCTTCCTCAGAGGCTGCTTCCAAAACAGATTCAGGGATAGTTGAATTTAAGACATAAGAAATCTTTTCAGCAGTGAGAACAATTCTCAGATTTCTTAGCCAGTCCTCATAATTCGGCCCGGTAAGCTTATTTGCATCAAGTATGCTTCGTAGTGAGATTAGTGATTTTGACATTTTTGAAATTTTGCATGTGAAAAGACAATATTTTTAGCAAACATTCATTATATTAACTTTACATACCAAAATAAATTTAGGTCTTTATTTTAAATTGGTATCTCCCACTATTTTCATCAAACTATATTACCCTCACTTATATAGTTCAGCAACATCTAATTAAAGATTTGCTAGTGAGATTAAGGATCCCATTTCAAATGTATATAACCTTGTGGATAGCACAACAAGAGATATACAAATAAATAGGTAGACAACTCATGTCAAACATCACCATGTAACTCCTTTTATTTTGCCTCTCAAATCATAATGGTCATGTGTGTGCACATCCGAACTAAAATGATTTAAGTTAAGTCCAACCTAGCACTTCCATAAATTCAAAAAAGAAAAATGTTCGTCCTTGTGGATAACACAACAAGACTAGATCGTTCAATTTTCTTGATAAGCATCAAATGTGATTAATTAACATCTTAAATACTCAATACTCGCCTTGTGGATAGCACAACAAACTCATATTAAATATTTAATATTCTATTAATTAATCATGCTAGAAGGCGACGTTTGATATTCCAAATATCATTTGAACGCTTCAGACTTAATATTATTTTTTTGAGGGGTTTGTTATTATTTGTCTCATCTTGTTTAGCGCGCATGCACATATATATATAAAATACGCATCATTTTATTAAACATGCGAAGCATGTGTGCATAAAATATAATATATATAATATATAGCATGCAATATAGAATACTATATTCTACTCGAATTGATTATGAACTTTTATTCTAGTTTGGTTCACTAGAACCACCAAGTGAACCAAAAGGTCAAACCTAGGAGTGCAAGAATTTAAATTTTAAATGTAACTATTACATTTAACCCGGGCTCCATACAAACGGGTTTTCACGCGCTCCTTGCTCCTTGGTCTCCAGTTTCTTCAAGATAATTCTAACTATCTCTATTACATAAACTATTTATAATTAAATAGAAACCTTGATCAGCAGTCAAGAGGAAGTACATAGGAGGGAGATAGAATTTTACACCGAGAATATAACCAGAGAAGACGAGGTATGTAGACCCCATTTTATAAAACCCATACATTCAAGCATTCATCAAAAATAAAATCCAATCACATTGGTCATAGTCCATAATCAATCCCTTTTATTAACATACATATCATCATACGTATCAATAAAACTTATTCATCTCATGAAAGTAAATTCATTCCATATATATATTAATATCAGTTAATAGGCAAAAGTTTGCTAAACTTTGTTTTTGGAAAAATAAACTCCTTTATTTCATTCAAAAATAATTCCAAATTAAACTCTTTAATTTTAGCAATTCTGAAATATCATTTCATAAAAAATAAACATCTTTATTTTAAACCTTTATTAATTAAATAAACCATTCATTTATTTAAATAAAACAAAAAAAAATTCAGTTCCTGTCCAGTGGCGCAGCAGCGCCAGGAATATAAAGGGAACCGGCGCAGCTGCGCAGCACGAAAACCAGGACAAGACACCGGCGCAGCTGCGCAGCAAGAAGGCCTTGCACCGCCGCAGCTGCGCAGCTTCGCAGAATCAGAAAAAATTTTATTGCCCAAGAACTCGATCCAATCGCATATTATACATGTATGGAATCACATAAACTGATAATTAGCACAAGATTGGCTCTGATACCACTGTTGAGTTTGCTAGAAACATAAGCATGCAATCAAATTACATAAACGCAACGGAATGGATAAAAAATCAGATTTTAAAATTTTCTTATAAACCCTTAACCATGATCTTTCTTATGCATCAATTATCAGTCAATACATAGAAGGAGATGATGGAATTATACCTTTGAAGATCCAAGTTTCCTCAGGTACAAGTTCTACTCCTTTGATTCCCCTGTAGTGGCTCCTTCCCTTGATTAATGTCAGCCACCCAAATGTTTGGCCTCTAACAGCGATCCACCAAGGAAGATGAAGAACTCAGGAAGATGGGTTATTGGCTTAACCCTTATTTCTATCTCTATAGAATATGTGTACTCCCAACCCTTAGAAAAATTCACGTACCTTATTTCTGATATAAGACTCTCTTATATAGATATTTAGTTAACCCTCCTAATCCAATTAAAATATGGTTTTATTTAATTAATTAATTAAACACTTTTAATTAATTTATATCCTAATCTTATTAGGATTGAGAGAGAGTACTGATATTATATTAATTCCTAAACTCCTTTAGAATTAAAATAATAATAATAATAATAATTAATAAGACTCCTCTTATTAATTTATATTTAATATTTCTAAAATATTAAATAATAAATATTAAGCTATTTAATTTATTATATCACCATAGATTAAATTAATTACACTTAATGCATTATTACTATCATGCCATTTTCTTCTTAATTAATTCTTCTTTCTTTTATGGTGTGACCCTTTAGGTTCTCCATATTAAACCGGTTGTGAATAAATCAATTAGAACAATTCTAATCTTATTTAAATAAATAAGTTAAACTAATAATCTATTTAAATAAATAACATTTATTCTACAATAGGGATAAGCCTCCCTAGCGATCAACGACTTTTCAGATAATATAGATTTCAACATTAATCATAAAAGAACATGTGAGTTAATAGTTATCGTACAATTCAATCCTTCCACCATACAATGTCCCAATTAAATATAAGACATGAATTTACTGTCAAGTCTTAATTTATTTAATCATATGTATTTCGATTAGAAAATGCACAACTCCAAATAATGCAAATTAGAAACCTCTTTCTAATTTCATTCTACCTTGGCCAAGGATTCCTAGGTTGTCATTTAACGAATCACGTAAGACATATCTCCTCTTTTACTAGAGGTGGTAGATTCTTTATTGATCATACATTATCTCCATATGTAACTCATTATACCCAAGCATACCCTATATATGCCTTAAAAGGCCTTAAGGAATAAGTCAAAGTATAAGTTGTTACATACAAGATACTATGATGATCTTAAGTCCAAGGATCACTTGTACTACTATCACATTAGGAATTCCTATTGACAGACGAGTAAAACTCCATTTGGTATTCCATAGCGAGTCACGTTTAGTGAACTTATTCTCCAATAAGCACCTACATACTTGCTTTAGTGTCTCCACACAAATGACCACGAGATCAGTCATCCTCATCCAAAGAGCAAGCAACATATGTACCAATCTATCCGGATTTACTAATCCCCATTTTAGAAATCCCACGATTGAGAACTATTTTAGTTTTTAAGCTTTTTAAGAATTTAGATCTCATTAGCATGATCTCATCATGATTCTAAAAGCATTGCTTAAAACTATGGGTTATTTATATATTATAAAAAATAACACCATGTAGATAATTAAATGCCTTAAATTAATATTTTATTAATAAATAAATAAGATTGTTTACAAAGTATGTGCTTTATCATTATACATGAGTGGCTTATATGCACACTACTATCATAATTAACAACATCTCTTTTCCTTTTCTTAGTTTGTTCTATTTAAAATATAGTTTCATGCAAGTCAAGTATGTAAAGTCCATTTCGCAAATTACCAACACCATAAAAAAATTATTTTTTATAAATAGAACAACCGTTGTTCTTTATTATAATTTTAAATCCATC
Organism: Panax stipuleanatus; assembly: GCA_020205555.1. NCBI lineage: Eukaryota > Viridiplantae > Streptophyta > Magnoliopsida > Apiales > Araliaceae > Panax > Panax stipuleanatus. The sequence continues at coordinate 63,904,561 of CM035116.1, forward strand.
CATATCTAATACAGAATTTGAAATAAGGTTTCTAATGATATTCAAAACAAAATAACAATTATTTAAATAAATGGACTTGCCGTAGGCAGTACTAAATAATAAGTGCGTACAGCTAATGCAGCAACCTTTGCTCCATTTCCACTCATAGGACAACCTCATCCTTGTTCAGCTTTCTACTTCTGACCAGTCCCTACACAGTATTACATATGTGAGAACCTCAGCTGGTATCCAATACCCAAGTAGAATTTTGACTTTCAGAAAAATTAATTTCAATCATGAACAAACTTTTATTGGAAGTCGTAGCTTCTCCAAGCTTCTTTTCTGCTAGAAACTTCTTGCTGTTCCTCTTCCAATGACCCGGATCGTTGCAATGGAAACACATTCCTTTGCTTGCTAGATTAGGTTTCTTTTGATCCTTTCTGTTCACATTGCCCTTAGCCTTCTTAGATTTCTTCTTTTCAGAAGATACCTCGGGCCTCTTTCTTTTCTTGGAAGAATCCACCATTAAGACATGGTTCTTCTTGGATGGAAAGTGACCTTCTGCAGTTTTCAACATGTTAAGTAATTCAGACAAGCTGGCATCTAACTTATTCATGTGGAAATTTACAACGAACTGCGAGAAAGTCTCAGGGAGTGACTGCAAGACTAAGTCTTGACTCAACTCCCCATCCATGACGAGCCCAAGTTGTCCAAGGAATTCAATTAGATTGATCATCTTTAGGACATGAGTCTCAATGGTAGTGCCCTCGGACATTCGAGATCGGAAGAGCTCCTTAGATATCTCATATCTAGTAATCCTACTTTGTTCACCATACAACTCCTTGAGGTGAAGTAACATAATAGGAACATCCATGTTTTCATGCTGACGCTGAAGCTCGTTATTCATGGATGCGAGCATGATGCATTGAGCCACATATGCATCATCTTGCCACTTTTCAATGGTGGCAATCTCTTTCTCAGAGGCTGATTCTGGAACAGTTATAGGGACTGGTGAATTTAGGACATAAGAAATCTTTTCAGCAGTGAGAACTATTCTCAGACTCATTAACCAGTCCGTGTAATTTAACCCGGTTAGTTTATTAGCATCAAGTATGCTACACAGTGAGATTAGTGATTTTGACGTTTTTAAATTTCTGTATGTGAAAGATAATATTTTAATAAACATTAATTTAATTAATTTTATATAGCAAAATAAATTAGGTCTTATTTTAGATTGGTATCTTCCACTATTTTTTTTCAAACTATATCACCCTCACTTATATAGTTTGGCAATATCTAATTAAAGATTTGCCAGTGAGAATAAGGATCTCATTTCAAATGTATATAGCCTTGTGGATAGCACAACAAACGATATATAAATAAATAAGTAGACAACTCTTTGTCAATTACATCAACATGTAACTCCTTTTTATTTTGCCTCTTAAATCATAATGGTTAAGTGTGTACATATCCGACCAAAAATGAGTTAAGTTAAGTCCAACCTAGCACTTCCATAAATTTTTTAAAAAAATATTGTCCTTGTGGATAGCACAACAAAATAATATTGTTCAATTTTCTTGATAATCATCAAATGTGATTAAATTAATATCTTAAATACGCAATACTTGTCTTGTGGATAGCACAACAAACTCGTATTAAATATTTAATACTCTATTAATTTATCATGCTAGAAGACGACGTTCGATATTCTAAATATCTCTGAACGCTTTAGACTTAATATAATTTCTTTGAGCGGTTTGTTATTATTTGTCTCATTTTGTTTAACGCGCATGCACACACACACACACACACACACACACACACACACACACACATATATATATATATATATATATATATATATAAAATACGCGTCATTTTATTAAAACTTGCGAAGCATGTTTGCATAAAATATAATATATATAATAATAGCATGCACTTATACAATAATATATTCTACTTGGATTGATTATGGACTTTTATTCTAGTTTGGTTCACTAGAGCCACCAAGTGAACCAAAAGGTCAAACCTAGGAGTGCAAGAATTTAAATTTAAACGTAACTATTACATTTAAACCCGGGCTCCATACAAACGGGTCTTCACGCGCTCCTTGCTCCTTGGTCTCTAATTTCTTCAAGATAATTCTAACTAATCCCATTACATAAACTATTTAAATTAAATAAAAACATTGATCAACAGTCAAGAGAAAGTATATAGGAGGGAGATAGAATTTTATATCCAGAAAAAAACCAGAGAAGATGAGTTACGCAGACCCCATTTACTAAAACTCATTCATTCAAGCATTCAACTAAAATAAAATTCAATCACATTAGTCAATAGTCCCATAATCAATCCTATTTATTAGCATACATATCTCCATATGCATCAATAAATAAATATTCATCTCATGAATTAAAACATTCCATATATATATGAGTATCGTTTAATGGGCAATTTTAAATTGCATGAAATCCAATTTCAAGATTAAAATAAACTCTTTATTTTAATTATAAAATTATTAATTAAATTATTAAAAATAATATATATATATATATATATATATATATATATATATATATATATATATAAGTGACTAGCCCCCCCCCCCCCCCCCCCCCCAAAAAAAAAAAAAGAAGAAGAAGAAGAAGGAATTTTCGCCAATTGAAAGCATTTTTGTAATTTGAATCACTTTCTTAAAACCATCATGCTGATTACCACATTTGAAATCCTTGGGTCACTTTAAAAAAGTGACGTGATTAGTCTTTTGTAGAAGGAATTCGCCCCTTTTGAAATCAGAGTAGGAATTCGCCCCTTTTGAAGCTTTCGGATTTTTTTTTCTATTCTTTCAAAATAATAATAATAATAATAATTTTATACAAGTAATTATGCCCAATAAATTATTCTACATACATATCTATACATATATTGAATCAAAACAATTAATAATTGCATAAAAGTTTGACTTTGATACCACTGTTGGGTTTGTACGAAATTGTGGCGCAATCAAATTACAAAAATTAACAGAAGCATAGTATATTAGAGTTTAAAATTTTCTACAAAATCATTACCCGGATCATCCTTTATGCAAATTATTAATTTAAAACGATAAACAAGAAGTTATTGAATCATACCATTGTAGAACGAAGTTTCCACAGGTACGAGTTCAACTCCTAGTTCTTCGTGATCTCCTTAAATTTTTGGGTTAGATTCCTTCCTTTGATCAACGTTAGCCACCCAAGTGTTTGGCCTCTAGAGATAATCCACCAAGGAATATGAATTATTCAAGAAGGATGGTGGTTGGCTAAACCCCAGTTTTCTATCCACTATAAGGCGTACTCTCCAACAATTAGAATTTCATCAACTGATATCTAAAATAAGACTCCACTTATATAGATATTGGTCAACCCTTCTAATCCTATTAGACATAGATTTTAATTTAATTAATTAAACTTCTTTAATTAATTAAGCTTTCCAACATATTGGGATTTAATTAATTAAACTTCTTTAATTAATTTGCCTCCTAATCTTATTAGGAATAAATGAGAGTACTAATATTAAATTAATTCCTAAACTCTTTTAGAAATTAAAATAATAATAATTATAATAATATTAATAAGACTACTCTTATTAATTTATATTTAATATTTCTAAAATATTAAATAATAAATATTAAGCTATTTAATTTATTCTACCACCACAGATTAAATTAATTACACTTAATGCATTATTATGATTATGTCATTACCTTCTTTAATAATTATTCTTCATTTTATGGTGTGACCCTTTAGGTTCTCCATATTAAACTGGTTGTGAATAAATCAATTAGAACAATTCTAATCTTATTTAAAAATAAATAAATTAAACCAATAATATATTTAAATAAATAATATTTATTCTACAATAGGGATAAGCCTCCCTATCGATCAACGACTTTCTAGATAATATAAATTTCAACATCAATCATAAAAGAACCTGTGAGTAAATATTTACCGTACAATTTAATCCTTCCACTATACAATATCCCAATTAAATATAAGACATGGAATTACTATCAAGTCTTATTTTATTTAATTATATGTATTTCGATTACAAAATGCACAACTCCAAATAACACAAATTAGAAACTCCTTTCTAATTTCATTCTACCTTGGCCAAGAACTATTAGGGTTGTCATTTAACGAAACACATAAGACATATCTCTTCTTTTACTAGAAGTGGTAGATTCTTTATGGATCATTCATTATCTCCATATGTTACTCATTATACCCAAGCATACCCTTTTATATATACCCTAAGGGCCTTTAAGGAATAAGTTAAATTATAATTCATTACACACAAGATACTATGATGATCTCAAGTCCAAGGATCACTTATACTACTATCATATTAGAAATTCCTATTGACATGCGAGTAAAACTCTATTAGGTATTCCATAACGAGTCACGTTCAGTGAACTTATTCTCCAATAAGCACTTACATACTTGCTTTAGTGTCTCCACACAAATGATTATGAGATCAATCATCCTCATCCAATGAGCAAGTAACATATGTACCAATCTATTCGGATTTACTAATCCCCTTTTTAGTAATCCCACGATTGGAAACTGTTTTAGTTTTAAGCTTTCTAAGAATTTAGATCTCATTAGCATGATAATCATCATGATTCTGAAAGCATTGCTTAAAACTATGGGTTATTTATATATTATAAAAATAGCATCATGTAGATAATTAAATGCCTTTAATAAGTTAATACTTTTATTAATAAATAAATAAGATCGTCTTCAAAGTAGATGATTTATCATCATACATGATTGGCTTGTATGCATACTACTTTCTTTTTTCTGTAAAATGTACATCCAAAAGACCTTAGAACGGTTATCCTGGTTTAAGGTCTCAACATAATGAGAATATGGTTTGTCGTGTCAGAGTCACTCCTATGGCCGTCATGCCCATGAGAAGACCGACACTTGTATATATTTTATAGTCGAGGATGATTCGCAGCCCGACAATCACCATTCAAATTGTGACAAAAGGCTGAAAGGATAAAACTGAAGTATCAATATATTTCAATTCCTATGTTAGAGTGAGGGTTTGAAAATCTACTTTCAAAACATCATTTTAATAATCTTGTCTAAAAGAGAGACTTTTGCAAATCAAATCAAACCCTTCGTATATAGGTTCAACGAAGCACGTTCATATTTTCAAATCAATCAAACATAGGCCCAATTTCTTTCAGCATTCACACACACATTTCAGATTTAAAAGGAAAATATTGAAAAGATGCGGTACCGTGTTTTCATGGGAGTTGTGGGGTGCCTAACACCTTCCCCACACTTAACTAAGCCCCCGAACTTAGAACTTCGATTTCAAAGATTCAGTTTCGACAATGTCCAACAATTGGGCCTCCTTTCAAAACAAATTCAGTTGAGTTGATACAACAATTTAAAAGCTATCAACTAGAGACTCTGTAAAACGTTCAAATCGTCGGCATGATACATGTTAGCCTTTTCCTAAAAAAACCCTTTGTCGACGTCGGAAAAATAAATCGGTGGGTCAGGTCACAACCCAGATCTTTCTCTCTTCCTCAGTTATCTCTACCCTCAGTCTTTTTATTTCAAAAAATGTTTTGAAGGGTTTTTTAGAAAAAGGCCAACATGTATCATGTCGACGATTTGAACGTTTTACAGAGTCGCCAGTTGGTAGATTTGAAAATAGTTGTACCAACTCAATCGAGTTTTGTTTGAAAGAGGCCCAATAGCTGGACACTGTCGAAACTTGATCTTTGAAAACAAAGTTTTGAGCTCGGGGGCTTGGTTAAGTGTGGGGAAGGTATTAGGCACCCCACAACTCCCGTGTAAACATGGTACCGCATCTTTTTAATATTTCCCTTAAAACTAAAATGCGTGAGTGAATGCTGTTTTGAAAATTGGGCCTATTGATTTGATTGATTGAAAGTAGTGCTTTGCTTCGTTGAACCTATATACTAAGGGTTTGATTTGATTTGAAAATTAGTTTTTGATTTGATTTGCAAAAGCATTTAATTTGATTTACAAAAGCTTTTCTTTTGATTGAATTGAAAATGATGTTTTGAAAGCTGGTTTATCAAACCCTTACGCTAACATAGGAATTGAAGCCTGTTGATACTTCTAATTTTATCTTTATAGCCTTAAGGCAGCATGTGAATGGTAATTTGTCGGGTTGTGAAGCATCCTCGACCACAAAAAATATACAAGTGTTAGTCTCCTCATGGGTATGAAAACCATCGGAAGGACGCTGACATGACAATCCATATTTTTTCATTATCTTAAGACCTTAAATCCGGATAACTGTTTTAAGGTCTGTTTACATGTACATTTCTACCACAAAACTGGAAGGGTACATTTGGAAATCGGAGTTTGTCCATCGTGGGAATCAGATTCCGATCGTTTTGATCGTGAATCCCACGATTCCTAGGCTCACATATGAATAGCCAAAACCTGCACAGTTTAAATTTGTACAGAAACAGATATATATCCCAAAATTGCCAAAATTGAGGATTCATTCAGTAAATCCCGGTCCGCAAGGCCAAAGTGTCTCGTTCCCACTAGATAGCGATCTAAGGGACGCGAGGTTGCTTTTGAAGCTGAAACTAGAAATAAGAGAGAGCTAGATTTAAGGAAATCTCAGCCATTCTAGCTTCCCGGTTCAATCTGAAGGTTTTGAACTGTTTGAAAACTAGAATCGGTGAGATTTAAATAAATTTAGTTCGCCCGCAGATATGTCAGTAACAATTCATATAAGATGAATATTTACAGCTGTAATTGAATAAAATGAGCAAAACATTATATATATAGTTATATATATGCAAAAAACTGTAAAGGGCGATGGGTTTTCACGCGCAAGCCAGAACTGAAATTTAAATATATATATATTTGTAAAAGTTGTATAAAAGCAACGAAATGATCCAGGCTTGACAGAAATGAAATATATATATATATATATATATATATATATATATATATACAGAAAAACAGTAAAAAGGGCGATGAATTTTCACGTCGGTACCCGTACTTGAATTTAATTTAACATAAAAGTAGTCAACTAGTGACTGAAAAGATCACCCAGTATGGTGAGGAGTGCAAACGCATTAAAAAGGCCACGAAATAGTTTAGGCCAGACTGAAATGTAAATTATAGAAAGTAGTCAACCAGTGACTGGGGAGATCACCCAGTATGGCGAAGTGTGCAAAAACAGCATAAAGAGCGATGAGTTTTCACGCCGGTGCCCGGACTGGAATTGAAATATATATACATATATATATATTGACAAAAATATAGTCAACCAATACTGGGAAGAGAACCCAGTTATGGTGAAAGTCGCTTATATATGCGTAAATATATATAAAAGCAGTAAACTACCTCGGATTTGACATCCGGGCTTAACAGAATTGAAATGTTAGTATATATACAGTTAAATATATATAAAAAAGGGCCAAACTCAGACTGGGAAGATAACCCAGTCTGGCAAAGTTGCCAAAACGTAGGTGCTAGTGCATTGAAGCTGCTGGAGCTGACGGATAATCAATCTGAGTTGTAAAAATGCCAGAAAATCAGTTTATGTACAAAAAATGTACCAAATTTTGACAAAAACGGCCACAAAACTAAGTTTCGAGTATTTTTAGAAAACGAAACTTAACGTGAAAGTGTATGAAAGTATGAAGAAGTAATATTCACTTTCTGATTGTGAAAATACTTAAAATGGACTGCTACACGGGCTTCTTGCCAAATCGTAGGCTCTATACATCCAAATCTACTGATTATTTTCTGATACGTGGTAGTATTTGGGTATATCTATGTGTTAGAGTGAAAATATTTGGGTTTGAAAGAGGTGTAAAAGTCAGAAAATTGAACAGGCAGAACTTCGCTGCGTTTTTGAATTCTTGAAAATGAAGGGGGGCAAGTTTATTTATAGGCCAGGGAGCCTTCACTCTACCTGCTGCTGCCGCAGGTAGAGGTGCGGCTCCCCTGGTGGGGCCCACGGTGCTGGTTTCTATCGTCTCAAAGTACGTGCACTCTGGACAACGCGCAGTCAAAGTCGAAACTTTTTAACTTTTGATCGGAGCGTCCGTTTGAGGCATGCGATACCTTTTCGGAAAGCCTTCGCCGAGAGTGTCACAATGACATGGGATAAAATATTTTCTAGGCTAAAGAAGACAGGTTCATAACCAGGTCTTCGATTCCCCGCAGTTTATCCGTTGAGCTGTATTACGCTGTTTGCACTCGGGATCGTCGTTATGGTTCGTTTTGACTTTGTTGGCATTAATTCGGCTTAAATTTGACTGAATAGGTTGAGAGTTGATAAAATGATCATTTTTCCCCTCCCGGGGATGCCTGTAGTGTCGGCACGACCTTTGGTCGACTTTTGGGACTTGTTTCCAAGATTTGGATCCCAATCGAGCCTGTTCGTCCTCAATATTGCACCTGAAGTTGACGTGGTCATTCCAGGTTTTCTTCTGGAGGTGTTGTGATGCTTCAGGTTTGTGCCTGAGGTTGTCCTGGCTTCCCAGGTTGCTGCCGAGGCTGATCTGCACTTCCTAGGTTGTTGCCGGGGTTGATCTGTACCTTCCGGGTTGAGACCGGGGCTGAGTTGACATCTCGATATGATTGATCAGGGTTGTGGTTGTCTCAATATTGGTGATCAGGTTTGAGCTGACTTCTCAATATTGAGATCGGGGTTGATCTGACGGTCCGATTGGATATCGGAGCTGGATAAACGGTCAGATTAACGATCAGAGCTAGATAGACGGTCCGATTGGAGATCGGAGCTGGATAGACTGTCCGATTGACGATCGAAGCTGGATTAACTGTTTGATTGATGATCAGAGCTGGATTGACAGTCCGATTGATGATCAGAGCTGAATGGAGTACCGATATTGGTGATCAAATTTGACTGGAGTACCGACATTGGTATTTGAATTTGACTGAAGTACCAACATTGGTGATCGGATTTGACTGGAGTACCGACATTGGTTATCAGATTTGACTGGAGTACCGACATTGGTGATCGAATTTCAGTTTATCGATATTGGGGATCGGATTTAGGTTTATCGATATTAGGGATCGAATTTAGGTTTATTGATATTCGGGATCGAATTTAGGTTTAACTATATTGGGGATCAGATTTAGGTTTACCGATATTGGGGATCATATTTAGGTTTACCGATATTGGGAATCGAATTTAGGTTTATCGATATTGGGGATCGGAATTAGGTTGACCGATATTGGGGATCGAATTTAGCTTGGCCGATATTGGGGATCGGATTTAGGTTGACCGATATTGGGGATTAATTTTAGGTTGATCAATATTGGGAATCTAATTTAGGTTTACCGATATTGGGGATCGGATTTAGGTTGAAGGACCAGCATTGGTGGCAGATTTTGAACCGGAGGACAGGCATTAGGGCCGGGTTTGGATTGAAAGCCCGGTGTTGGGACCGGGGTTGATTTTATTGACGGCTTTTCCCTCCTTCAGTGTTAGTATTGGGGCAAGAAAAATTTCGAGTGTCTACAGATTCCCCTCTTTATCATGTTCATGCAATGTAATGGAATTAGCAGGATAAAGATTCCTAGACACTTGAAATGTGATCGTTGACAGGCTTGTTGTGCAGGTTAGATACCTTTGAGGAGGTAGAGTCAGCAGGGATTACTTCAGGTCATTAACTGCTGGGCTAACGCTATCCAAGATGACCCTCGAAGTTCATAAGATTGTAATTGATTGACCTCTCTGATGGGTTATTAGAGTTAGGCTATAAAAGTCGGCTTTCGTCACTTTCTGCTGGGGATGACGATATTCATGATAGCCTTCTTGATTCTGATGGGGATAATATTATGGATGCTTCCTTGGTTTGAGACCAATGGTTTCCCCACCAATCAATGTTCTGCGTAGGTGCTATTGAACATTTTTAAAGTTCGTCCATGGGGATATCTTTCGGTTATCGAGTTACCTCAACGGAAGCTTCTAACGCCTTTCTGGATGATAGTTTGCACTAGTAGTTTGCCACAGAAGAATGCATCATCAATCCTGGCTAATAATCCATTTGAGGATGTGTATAACAGATTCCATCATCTGTCCTCTGTGGGTATGAAGTAATATATGCTTTTCACTCCTAGATTATCTCCAGATGTCTCATGGGGCTAATCCAACGGTTGAAGCGTTATTGGGGTTGAGCCAATGGCTGGACTGGATTTCGGTTTGTACCCAAACTTCACTGGAATGGAACCAACGGTTGACTTTGACTTCGGTCAGTACCTGAACTTCGCTGGAGTTGAACCAACAGTTGAACTAGACTTTGATCTATACCCGAACTTCGCTGGAATGGAACTAACAGTTGAACTAAACTTCTGTCTGAACCCGAACTTCATTGGAATGGAACCAATGGTTGATCTTGGCTTCGGTCTGTACCTGAACTTCGCTGGAGTTGAACCAACGGTTGAACTGGACTTCGGTCTGAACCCGAACTTCGTTGGAATGGAACCAACAGTTGATTTTGGCTTCGGTCTACACCTGAACTTTGCTGGAATTGAACCAACGGTTGAACTGGACTTCGGTCAGTACTCAAACTTCGCTAGAGGTGAACCAACGGTTGAACTAGACTTCGGTCAGTACCCGAACTTCGCTGGAGTTGAACCAATGGTTGAACTGGACTTCGGTCTATACCCGAACTTCGCTGGAATGGAACCAACGGTTGCGCTGGACTTTGTTCTATACCCGAACTTCACTGGAATCGAACCAACGGTTGAACTGGACTTCGGTTTGTACCTGAACTTCGCTGGAATGGAACCAACGATTTGAACTAGACTTCGGTCAGTACCCGAACTTCAAAAATGGTAGTTTTTGGTAGTTTTACGTAGTTTTTATGTATTTTGCTTTGTTGATCCTCGGACACGGCTCTGAGATGAATATCAAGGGTCTCCGTGGGGTTTCCCATTCTGTCAGATTCCCGCTGCTTAAACGTAGATTTTCAGGACAAACCGCTCAATCGTGTAGTGATTTTTCTTCAGATTTGACTTGGCAGCTTAGTTATACTCCGTTTTGACCAGAATAAAACTGAGCCTGGGGGAGTGGGACCCACCCTGGGCTACCACAGGTGGAGGTGCAATAGCCGCATGTGGAGGTGCGACCACCTGGGCTTTAAATTGTGCTGCGGGATTTTTATTTTTTAAGTTTCCCATTTGAGTTCCAAACAGATTCTCGATCTTCTTTTTTAGATCTACGGAGTTCTGGCAGCTTTTTTCTAATTCATACCATTTCTGAGGTGATTTGGAGTATTGGTGTATGCGATGGATCGCGATTGATCCGGCTGCTCCAGCAGGGTATCCTCAGGTATCAGACGGAGGAGGGCTTCTGATGTTCCTCAGCCTCGCCCAGCTCGGATGCCTCGTAGATTGGTGGAGGCGGTGATTTGTCCAGCACAGGACAAGTAGCCACTTGATATTGACGATGAGGAGGCTCCTTTTGCTACTCCTGTTCCAGCTCAGGCTCCATGTGCGGAGGTCCCCGGCATTGTTGTGCAGACGCAAGAGTTGTTGGGCGACTTGAGTCGCCATCCATTGAGGTTTCTTCATGCCAATGAGGTGACTTGAAGTTTTTCTCTTCTTAGATTCTTTTTCTTTCTTTTTGCCATTCTCGGGGCTTAGGTTTTTGACATGGGTTGGTTTTTGATGCAGGTTACCGGCTTTACGCAGCCTCGAGGGAACTGGTTTAGTGTGCATTCCCTGTATCTTTGCACGAGGATTACAAGGATATCGTAAATGGCTGGGGCTTTTAGACCTTTTTCTCGATCCTTCCCCGCCGTTACCCCTGGGGGTATATGAGGGCTTTATCTAAGCGCTGGTTCCATCAGACTGAGTCCCTTCATCTTTTAGACTGTGAGGTGACGATGACTCCTATGGATTGGAGGTTTATCATCGGCATTGAGTTTGAGGGCGAGCCATTGCCTGTCTTGGCTGACATTATGCCCACTGTCGTTTGGTCCCTGCTGAGAGTTCCTACGACGGCGTTCAAGGGTCGAGCAGTCCGATCCAATCCCTTGAGTATAAATGCCCAGGATGGGACTTTACAGGAGCCCTTGCCTGATGATCAGAGGGCTAGAGATCGCATTCTGAGGCGATTGTGTTCGTCGATCATCAAGGGTTATTTTGTGGTGGACAACTCGTCTACTATTTCCTTCGCCTTGATTAACGCCACTTGACATGTAGAGCGCCTCAGTGACTATGATTGGGGCTCCTATACCTTTGCCTATTTTCTCCGTAGCATGCGCATACTTTCGGAGGGTGTGACGGAGGCTTGGTTAGGATTTTACCCATTTTTGCTGGTGAGTACATCTTTCTGTACCTTTTTGATTTTAGCATTCATTTTGGTCAGTCTTGGTCACTGAGGACTTTTGATATTTGCATGATCAACTTTGGGCATTTTAGAGGCTTCCTTGCATACAGCCCGCTTTTGCCTTAGGTCTGGAAACCTATCCTCGAGGTCGACGATGGCATCACTCCACTTTGACGGAGGTCCCTGTTGCTGAGCGATTCACTCATGCCCGTCTACAGTTGGAGCTTTTGACGGCTGGTTCGATCACCTTGACGTCATATACCTTAGAGTTTTTGACCGTTGGATTTGAGGGAGGCGTCCTTACAAGTCAGGAGTTTATATTGTCGACCTGTAGAGTCCTTTTATTGATGGTGGGAGGTTGGGAGCTCTATCTTGGAGAGCGTGCTATCAGGAGCATTACAGGGGAGATTTGCATTCCCATTGCCCCTCCTGCTTGGCATCATTGGCTGTTGACCGTGCCATTGACAGATATCCCTATGGAGGGCATATATGGCTTTGCCTTATCAGAGGGCCCGTACAGCTAGGAGGCATTTAGCAGCTGGTGGAGTCCTCGCACGATTGGAGCTCAGACTCGTGCTACCCTATCTATGGCAGACATGGTGCCAGGGTCCGTGATGATGATGGATTGGATAGCTTACCTCAGGTAGCCCACTCATGCAGACCAGATAGCAGATCTGACCAGGGAGTTGGAGAGAGCTCGTTTCTTTATTAGGCACCTTGGCCGAAATCTGTCAGAGGCATCTTCATTTGACCCGTCTAGCTCTGGAGTAGGCCCTTCTTCAGGTCCATTTAGCAGCAGCTTTGCAGGGGCAGATCCTCCCTTATACTGCCCAGATATGCCTGATAGTAGCGATTTTGTATCCACCGAGGAGATGGAGTAGGTCGATCACTTTGACATTGATGTCATCGACTTCCTTTGATAGCTGTTGTAGCTATACTTTTTCGCCAGCCACTATTTTGGCTATTTGGCGGTTGTGCCATCATTTTGATAGACCACTGTATTAGTTGGGTGGTGGTGCCCCATTTCCTTGTATTCTTCATTTTGCTTTGTATTATCAGACAGGGATGATGCCTGCAGTAGATAGCTGGTTGTAGATATTCATGATCTTTTCTATCTATCGCATCATGTTTATATTTGTCATCATGCATATATTATGTCATGTGTATGCATTCAGACAGTTGTGGCTTGATTTGACCTCTAAATGGTCTTGTGGTACGGCGCTACAGATGACGTCGTCTGCGGTCAGTCGTATTGAGCATTCACCATCGTCTGAGTTGGCCACATCATTGAGGTCTTGGTATGAGAGCTTGCCCTACCCAGTCAGAGGGACAATGGACCACATGTTGTGGCATTCGTTGGCCCTCGCAGATTTTCAGGTGCCATTTGGATTTGTTGATGGCATTTTACCCTTCTGGATACCCGAGAGACAGGTGTTTCACTTCGGGCGGCATGAGCTGACCCCGACTCTCGAGGAGTACGAGCGATTTACTGGGTTGGCTCTGGATTTGTCGTGTGCTCGTACGGCTATTATTGATATGAGGAGATCGTTTACCCGTATGTCTGGTCTCCGTCAGAGCGTGATCAGGGACGAGATTGTATCTGGACATGTGATCTCGATTGACTTCCTGATCGATCGATTCGGCGAGCTCAACAGCTATGATCGCCATGTCAGAGATTTTATTATTTTAGCAGAGGCATGACATCTGGCCAGAGTAGACATTCTGCTGATGTGTATTGTGGCATACATCTATATGCCGCTTCGCTTGGATCATTTGGATGTGGGATTAGTAGTTGTGGTTCAGGCCCTTAGACAGGGTAGTACCATCGTCCAGATGATATTGGCTGAGACATTTAGATCCGCCACACATTATAGTACCCATCCAGAGGGGTTTTTAGGGGCAGCTCGGTCTTGCTATATATATGGCTGATGTCCCATATACGACCGATTGGATTCTTCAGGCCTTGGGGTTTTTGCTTAACTCATGAGACATCCACAGTTTACTCTTTCAGCTTGCGGAGTGCATTGATGCAGAATCTGTCGAATATTGAGCATCCGTTCTCGATCTTGCCATGCTCAGGGCTAGTGTCCCATATAGCTTTATCACCCATGCTTCTGGCCTGGATTATTTTCCCCTGGCGGGATTGAGGGGAGTGACTACCTATCATCCCCTGGCAGTCATGTGTCAGTTCGATCAGCTGCAGAGTCTGCACCACTTTGAGGGGGCTACTGATGAGAAGATGTCAGCTTCGTCTATGTTATCCGCCGACTTTGTTAGCGTATATGAGTGTTGGACTCATCGAGAGAGGGCTGATCCGAGCCATTCTCTGGAGTATTTTGCCTGGTTGGAGGTAGAGACAACAGTTGCAGCAGTAGAGCCTCATTTATCTCCGATTGTGGACTCCGACGAGGAGGAGCTGATAGTAGTGTGCATACAAGCCAATCATGTATGATGATAAAGCACATACTTTGTAAACAATCTTATTTATTTATTAATAAAATATTTATTTAAGGCATTTAATTATCTATATGGTGCTGTTTTTAATAATATGTAAATAACCCATAGTTTTAAGCAATGCTTTTAGAATCATGATGAGATCATGCTAATGAGATCTATATTCTTAGAAAGCTTAAAAACTAAAATAGTTCCCAATTATGGGATTACTAAAATGGGGATTAGTAAATTCGGATAGATTGGTACATTTGTTGCTTGCTCATTGGATGAGGATGACTGATCTCATGGTCATTTGTGTGGAGACACTAAAGCAAGTATGTAGGTGCTTATTGGAGAATAAGTTCACTGAACGTGACTCGCTATGGAATACTTAATGGAGTTTTACTCGTCTGTCAATAGGAATTCCTAATGTGATAGTAGTACAAGTGATCCTTGGACTTGAGATCATAATAGTATCTTGTATGTAACAAATTATACTTTGACTTATTCGTTAAGGCCTTTTAAGGCATATATAGGGTATGCTTGGGTATAATGAGTTGTATATGGAGATAATGTATGATCAATAAAGAATCTACCACCTCTAGTAAAAGAGGAGATATGTCCTATGTGATTCGTTAAATGACAATTCTGGAATCCTTGGCCAAGGTAGAATAAAATTAGAAAGAGGTTTCTAATTTGCATTATTTGGAGTTGTGCGTTTTCTAATTGAAATACATATGATTAAATAAATTAAGACTTGACAGCAAATCCATGTCTTATATTTAATTGGAATATTGTATGGTGGAAGGATTGAATTGTACGATAACTATTAACTCAAAGGTTCTTTTATGATTAATATTGAAATCTATATTATCTGGAAAGTCGTTGATCGCTAGGGAGGCTTATCCCTATTATAGAATAAATGTTATTTACTTAAATAGATTATTAGTTTAATTTATTTATTTAAATAAGATTAGAATTGTTCTAATTGATTTATTCACAACCGGTTTAATATGGAGAACCTAAAGGGTCACACCATAAATGGAAGAAGAATTATTTAAGAAAAAAATGGCATGATAGTAATAATGCATTAAGTGTAATTAATTTAATCTATGGTGATAGAATAAATTAAATAGCTTAATATTTATTATTTAATATTTTAGAAATATTAAATGTAAATTAATAAGAGGAGTCTTATTAATATTATTATTATTTTAATTCTAAAAGAGTTTAGGAATTAATATAATATCAGTACTCTCTGTCAATCCTAATAAGATTAGGATATAAATTAATTAAAAGTAATTAATTAATTAATTAAATAAAACCCTATTCTAATTAGATTAGGAGGGTTAACCTAATATCTGTAATACCCGAGAATTTTTTAATATTATTAAATAAATATATTAATGGAAATGAGAATTCATTAGAATATAAATGATTTTGTGTTATGAGAATGATTAATTCAATTATATTAAAATGAATAATTATAATAATTGAGAAATTGATGGAGTTTGCGATAAACTCGTTGATAGCCTTGTGTGGCACAGTAATGTAATATAAGAATGATTATATTAATTTAAGCGAACAATTAATCTATATTAATTGTTATTGTAGAATATTAATTAATTGTTATTGTAGAATATTAATTAATTGTTGTGGAATATTAACTGTGATTGATTAATAATATGTGATTATTATTATTGCAAGAAATATAATAATAATAATGAGCAACGTGTTTATAAATATAATAAGATTTATATTAAAGTGATAATTAATCATATAAGGGTTAATTAAATTGTTATGGAGATTAACAATTATATTGATTGATGAAGGATGTGTGTATGTTATTAATTAATATTTAATTAATAAGATGAGTAATTCTATGTGCAAGCATGCGAATTAAATGTGTAACGTATATTAGCTAACTATGTATTATGTGAAGTGTAATATGACACTATTATATGGTAAGGCTTATTGAATTATGGGAGTTACATGATAATGCCTATGTGACATGTGAGTATACAGTAAAAGAATATGACATGGATTATATATGTGTAAATTAATTGTACCACATTGCCATGTTAAAAGTACATTGTGACTTAAAAGTATATATTATATAATCTAAGTGGACTTATATAATATAAGTATGTGTGTATAGTTTAAGTATATAAATAATTAATAAAGTTCCTTCATTCATTGAATAAGGCAACATGTGTTGTGACATTAAAATAGCCTATGTGACAATATGTATGTAAGTATACATTAAAATAGTGTATCATGAATATAAATAATAATTGATGATTATTTATATATATAATGAAATAATAAAATTTAATAAAGGAGATAATGTGATGTGATTATATCCGAGTAAATTATATCCGGTATTAATAAATGTACATGGATGATATGTATGTTACATTGTCATATCACATCTACTACCTTGAAATATTAAGCATGTGACTTACATTATAATGTTAATTATAATCTAAATATATAGTATGAATATATATGTAATAGCCTAAGTGTATGATATATGTATATATGGCCTTAGTGTTAATACACTTCATGTTGTAAAGTGCTGGATACTTAGAAGCTTGGCCCATATTGACAAACACAATCCTTGTACACGTGAATGCTCCAAGCTAGTCTACTCCCTATTTCTTCCTCAAACTCAGTATTTCATAGCTCATGATGAGCAAGGGAGTGGGAATCATGATGGGTTCTAACAACCAATTACCTACCATCTCTTAACCTCCATACAAATTAATTTTTCGTTGGTTTGATTCATGGGTAGATTGCATTGTCTAGTTATGAAATTCTTCTATAAATAATGGCTCTTCTCCGCTCTATTCATTTGCTGAGATTTTTGTCTAAGTATTGGATTGAGAGTATACTGTGAGTTGATAGCAAGAGAATTCACAGAGAGTTGGGAATTCAAATTTAGCAAGCTTAATTCATAGCAAAGGTATAATTCCATGATTCATGTTCTTCATTTTCATTTCTGTCAAAACTCCATTTCTTATTTTTTGTCAAAGTCCAAATTCTTGACTATGATGAATAAGATTGCAATTGGATTAAAGGATGTTTATTTAGTTATTATATAGTCTTATACATGTGTTAATGAGACAATGTGACTGATCACAATCAAGTTCGTGAAGTAATTTTGTGAATTGGGCTGATAACTGCCGAAACAGACTGCAGTCCGGCCAGAACCAGTGGTGGCGCAGCTGCGCCGGTTTGGCCTTGGTATGCTGCGCAGCTGCGCAGGACACTATCTGCAGTTTTTGATTTTCTGCTTGCTTTCTGCTACGTGATAGTTTCTTGCATTGACTTAGATGAAGCATGCTAGCATGAGTAACTTACATGTATAGATACGTAGACCTAAAATGAGCATGTTCTATTACGCTTGTGTTCATGGTTGATGAAAAGTATAGTTTTCTAAAACAAACTTAGAACTTTAATAAAAGACTTTGACATGTGTGTATGATATCAATGTTCTGACTTATGTCGGTATTTTGACCTTGCAAGCATATTATTATGATCTAGGAAGGCATGAAAAGCATGTTAATAGATGTATACATGTTTCGTATGGTAACATGAGCACGTGGATCGCGCTAAATGAACTTTACTAGTGAAAGTATAAGTTTTGAACGTAAATCTTGACATGTTATATCGAAGTCTAGATTCTGATCATTGTGAACATGTTGGATAATGTTTTTAAACCTCACTATTGTGTCATACATATATATACATGTGTACATACCATGTTAGGTGCCATAAAGACTAAATGAAGCATGATTTCAAAACCAATAGCAATGCTAGTAATATGTATGTGGTAAAGATATTCATGAACATGCCTAGAACATGTTACACGGCCACCTTATGTGTGTACATGACAAGTATGATAGCTTCGTGATTTCATGACCTTAAATGACTTTAAGTTATTGAAAGTATTGACGTAGAATCTATATCACATATATTTGAAACGAGAAAAGGTTGTACAAACATAAAAGTATCTTTTAATATGTTTATATGCTATGTGGTATTATTGGCTTGCATGACCGGACAGAAACCATAAGGCACAGCTCAGCCTTGGCTTGGCCAGAGGGCTGCGCAGGCCCTAGGCTTAGCCATGGCCCAGTTGCGCCAATCTGGAATCTAAATTGTTGAAATCTGCTTGTTCTGGTCATGTCAGTTAGCGTAAATTGTTGTTCAAAACTGCTAGAAATGATTTGTACCCTACTGGTGTGTATATATGTGATGATTAAGTAACAAGATAATGTTTAACTTATATAATGGAAGCCCATGGGTCAAAGGATCATAGCTACTTGAACATGATGAGTTGCTATAGTATCATTTATGTTATAACTATGTACTTGATTCGTAATAACATATAATCTGATTTCATAGCATATGAGTATAAGTATGACATGTGACTAAGGTAGCAACATGTATGTATATTGAGTAACAAGTTTGTGTAATGAATGAGTTAGCTAATGAAAATCCTATACTTATAATACGCTATAAATAGGATTCAAAAGTGTTGAATTACTTTACTTGGATAAACTACACTAAAGGCAAGTATCTAAACCTTATCTCTTTGAATGCAAGTTTCATAACTTACACTTTTTTACGGTGCAAGTATTCTATCCTTGTATATTGCGAACTAGTTTCTTTACTTAATCGTTTGAATTAAATTAGCATACTTGAACTCTTATTTCATTAAAGCTATTATTCATGTTGAACTTGGTATTATTCTTGAATATTGTTAAAGTGTCTATGCCATTTGATTCGGTTAGACTTATATTATTGAAAAGCGACCCAAACTAATTGATTGGTGCGGGATCTTGTATTTGACTGACAAAATATAACTGTCGGGGAACCGATGCGCGCACTTGAGTATGATTGATTGTTATGCATAACGATGGTACTTTAGGCTGATCACCTGTTGTACTTGTTTTTGTTGGATTTTTAGTTTATTACTGTTAATTCTAGTAGAAGTTCATGGTCCTTAGTGACTGCTCAGTATTCAGTTATTTGAAATCTTAAATTGATTTATTATTGAATCACATTGATAGTCTTCTGTCCTTAGCGACTGTTATTGAAAACTGTTGATATTCTTGTTATCCTTGAATTATCAAACCTTGATATACCCTTTTCGAGAATTGAGAATTATATTACAAACCCTTATTGTATATTACTTGCTGAGCAATTTGTGCTCATTCTTGCTTTTCCCTAAAATATTTCAGTTAAGGCAGAGCACGGCTAACCTTTGGGCGTTGATAAGGGCAAGAGCAAGGCTACCAACTAGCTTGTCTCTTTTATGTTTTTAAATATTTTAATGTTGTATTAAGATGATGTAGCAAGACTGGATTTGACTATGTTTAAGCTTAAGTTAGATTATGTAATAAGTCGTTAATTGATATTATTATGTAATCTATTAAGTACTGTAGGTTGCGAGACTTGGGGGAATAATTATAATAAATCACTGTAAATTATTCTAGTTAGATTTTCTTCTGTGATTGTGTGATTTTTAGTTATTATTATTGTGATGTATTACCATGAGCACGTGACGAACCGAATTCGAGCGACCAAGTGGCGGTCCCGAATTTGGGGGCGTCACAATATCTATATAAGAGAGTCTTATATCAGAAAGAAGGTACGTGAATTTTTCCAAAGGTTGGGAGTACACATATTCTATAGAGATAGAAACAAGAGTTAAGCCAATAACCCATCTTCCTAAGTTCTTCATCTTCCTTGGTGGATCACCGATAGAGGTCAAACATTTAGGTGGCTGACATTGATCAAGGAAAGGAGCTACTACAGAGGAATCAAAGGAATCAAAGGAGTAGAACTTGTACCTGAGGAAGCTTGGATCTTCAAAGGTATAATTCCATCCCCTCCTTCTATGTATTGACTGATAATTGATGCACAAGAAAGATCATGGTTAAGGGTTTGTAAGAAAATTCTAAAATCTAATTTTTCATCCCTTCCACTGCGTTTATGTAATTTGATTGCATGCTTATGTTTCTAGCAAATCCAACAGTGGTATTAAAGCCAATCTTTTGCTAATTATCAGTTTATGTAATTCCATACATGTATGATATGCGATTAGATCGAATTCTTGGGCAACAAATTTTTTTCAGATTCTGCGAAGCTGCACAGCTGCGCCGGTGCAAGGCCTTCTTGCTGCGCAGCTGCGCCGGTGTCTGTTCCTGGTTTTCATGCTGCGCAGCTGCGCTGGTTCCCTTTACATTCCTGACAGGAACTGGAAAATTTTTCTTTTGTTTTGATTAATTAAATAAATGGTTTATTTAATTAATAAAGATTTAAATTAAAGATGTTTATTTTATATGAAATATGATTTCAGAATTGCTAAAATTAAAGAGTTTAATTTGGAATTATTTTTGAATGAAATAAAGGAGTTTATTTTTCCAAAAACAAAGTTTAGCAAACTTTTGCCCATTAACTGATATTAATACATATATGGAATGAATTTACTTTCATGAGATGAATAAGTTTTATTTATACGTATGATGATATGTATGTTAATAAAAGGGATTGATTATAGACTATGACCAATGTGGTTGGATTTTATTTTGGATGAATGCTTGGATGTATGGATTTTATAAAATGGGGTCTACGTACCTCGTCTTTTCTGGTTTTCTTCTTATTATAAATTTTATCTCTCGCCTATTTACTTCCCCTTAACTGTTGATCAAGATTTCTATTTAAATGAAATAGTTTGTGTAGTAGGATTAGTTAGAATTTTTGAAGAACTAGAGATCAAGGAGCAAGGAGCGCTTGAAAACCCATTTGTATGGAGCCCGGGTTTAAATGTAATCGTTATGTTTAAATTTAAATTCTTGCACTCTTAGGTTTGACCTTTTTGGTTCACTTGGTGGCTCTAGTGAACCAAACTAGAATAAAAGTCCATAATCAATCCGGGTAGAATATAGTATTCTATATTGCATGCTAAATATTATATATATTATATTTTATGCAAACATGCTTCGCATGTTTAATAAAATGACGCGTATTTTATATATTTATCTGCATGCGCGCTAAACAAGATGAGACAAATAATAACAAACCCCTCAAAGAAACAAGATTAAGTCCGAAGTGTTCAAAGATATTTGGAATATCGAACGTCGCCTTCTAGCATGATAAATTAATAGAGTATCAAATATTTAATATGAGCTTGTTGTGCTATCCACAAGGCGAGTATTGAGTATTTAAGATGTTAATTAATCACATTTGATGCTTATCAAGGAAATTGAACGATCTAATCTTGTTGTGCTATCCACAAGGACGGACAATTTTTTTTGAATTTATGGAAGTGCTATGCTGGACTTAACTTAAATTATTTTAGTTCGGATGTGCACACACATGACCATGATGATTTAAGAGGCAGAATAAAAGGAATTACATGGTGATGTAATTGACAAGAGTTGTCTACCTATTTATTTGTATATCGTTTGTTGTGCTATCCACAAGGTTATATACATTTAAAATGGGATCCTTATTCTCACTAGCAAATCTTTAATTAGATGTTGCCGAACTATATAAGTGAGGGTAATATAGTTTGATGAAAATAGTGAGAGATACCAATTTAAAATAAAACCTAAATTTATTTTGGTATGCAAAGTTAATAAAATAAATATTTGCTAAAATGTTGTCTTTTTCACATGCAGAATTTTAAAAAAGTCAAAATCACTAATTTCACTACGAAGCATACTAATAAGCTTACCGGGCCGAATTATGAGGACTGGCTAAGAAATCTGAGAATTGTTCTCACTGCTGAAAAGATTTCTTATGTCCTAAATTCAATTGTCCCTGAATATATTTTAGAAATTGCCTCTGAGGAAGAGATTGCCACTTTTAATAAGTGGCAAGATGATGCATCTGTGGCTCAATGCATCATGCTCGCATCTATGAATAACGAGCTTCAGCGTCAGCACAAAAAAATAGATGCTCCTGCCATGCTGCTTCACCTCAAGGAGTTGTATGGTGAACAGAGTAGGACTGCTAGATATGAGATATCTAAGGAGCTCTTCTGATCTCGGATGACCGAGGGTACTGCCGTTGAGACTCATGTCCTGAAAGTGATCAATTTCATTGAACGCCTTGGACAGCTTGGGTTCATCATGGATGGAGAGTTGAGTCAAGACTTGGTCTTGCAGTCACTCCTTGAGACCTTCTCGCAGTTTGTGGTTAATTTTTTCATTAATAAACTAGATGTCAGCTTTCCTGAGCTGCTTAACATGCTGAAAACTGCAAAAGGTCACTTCTCATCCAAGAAGAACCATGTCTTGATGGTGGATTCTTCCAATAAAAGGAAGAGGCCCAAGGTGTCTTCTGGAAAGAAGAAATCTAAGAAGGCAAAGGGAAATGGGAAAGAAAAGGAACAAAAGAAACCTGAACCAGTTAAAGGAATGTGCTTTCATTGCAATGAGCCGGGACATTGGAAGAGGAACTGCAAGAAGTTTCTAGCAGAGAAGAAGCTTGGAGAAGCTTCGACTTCCAATCAAGGTTTGTTTATGATTGAAATTAATTTTTTTGAAAGTCATAATTCTACTTGGGTATTGGATACCGACTGTGGGTCTCATATTTCTAACACTGTGCAGGGACTGATCAGAAGTAGAAAGCCGAACAATGAAGAGGTGATCCTACGAGTGGAGAATGGAGCAAAGGTTGCAGCATTAGCTGTAGGAACTTATTGTTTAGCAATGCCTTCGGGCAAGTCCATTTATCTTAATAACTGTTATTATGTTTTGAATATTATTAAAAACATTATTACAATTTCTATATTGGATATAGAAGGTTTTGACGTTATTATAAAGAACAATGGTTGTTATATTTATAAAGACGATGTTTTATATGGTATTGGAAATTTGCGAAATGGGCTTTATATACTTGACTTGCAAGAAAATATATTTCAAATTGAACAAACTAAGAAAAAAAAGAGAGATGATATTAATTATACCTACATGTGGCACTGTAGACTCGGTCATATCAATGAAACAAGATTATCCATGTTGCATAAGGATGGGCTCCTAGAGCTATCCGATTATGAATCATATCCAACTTGTGAATCTTATCTCATGGGTAAAATGACTAAATCTCCTTTTAGTGGAAAAGGAGAAAGAGTTACAGAGTTGTTGGCATTGATTCACACAGACGTTTGTGGACCTATGACAACAAGTGCACGGGGTGGGTATTCTTATTTTATTACTTTCACTGATGATCACTCAAGATTTGGATATGTGTATTTAATAAAATATAAATCAGAATCATTTGAAAAGTTCAAAGAGTTCAGAAGTGAAGTAGAGAAACAAATGGGCAAGAGTATTAAGATACTTCGATCAGATCGAGGTGGAGAATACTTAAGCAGTGAGTTTCTCAATTATCTCAAAGCAAATGGTATAATCTCACAATGGACTCCTTCAGGTACACCACAGCAAAATGGAGTATCTGAAAGAAGAAATAGAACACTGTTGGACATGGTTCGATCCATGATGAGTTTTACCGACCTTCCAATTTCCTTCTGGGGTTATGCCCTAGAAACGGCTGCATACCTACTTAATAAGGTACCTACAAAATCCGCCCCAAAGACTCCATATGAGATGTGGAAAGGGAGGAAACCAAATCTTAAACATATTATGACTTGGGGTTGTCCAGCTTATGTCTAAAAGTTTGAAAATGATAAGCTACAGACTAAATCCGATAAGTGTAGATTTGTGGGATACCCTAAAGAAACCGTAGGGTATTATTTCTATCATCAAACTGATCAAAAGGTGTTTGTTGCAAAACATGCTGCCTTCTTACAGAAAGAGTTTATCCATGATGGGGTCAGTGGGAGTAAGATATATCTTGAAGAAGTTCAAGAACCAGAAATTTCCACGGATCAAAGTCAGGTACCTAACCAAGTAGAAGAACCTACTGTACCACACCCTGTTCTTCAATCTGGAAGAGTACCGAAGATACCTGAGAGGTATGGATTCATTTTAGAGGATGACGATGAGGTACATGTCATGAATGCTGATGATCCATTGAATTACGAACAGGCTATGAGTAATAAAGATTCAGGGAAATGGCTTGAAGCCATAAAATCCAAAATGGACTCCATGTATGAGAACAAAGTATGGACTTTGGTTTCACCACCTGAAGGCATTAAGCCTATTGGGTGTAAACGACTTTTTAAGAGAAAGACTGGATCAGACGGGAAGGTAGAGACCTATAAGGCCAGACTGGTTGCAAAAGGTTTCAAACAAAGAAAAGTAGTTGATTATGATGAAACCTTCTCACCAGTAGCTATGCTCAAGTCCATTCGGATTTTTCTTGCGATTACAGCTTATAAAGACTATGAGATCTGGCAGATGGACGTGAAAACGGCCTTCCTCAATTGGAAACTTGAGGAGGATGTGTATATGACACAGCCAGAGGGATTTATTTCAAAAGTTGGAACAAATCAAGTATGTAAGCTACAACGATCCATTTATGGGTTGAAGCAAGCTTCTCTTAGATGGAACATTCGTTTTGATGAGACAATCAAACAGTTTGATTTTTTCAAAAATGAGGATGAACTATGTGTATTCAAGAAGGTTAGTGGGAGCGCAGTATCATTCCTTGTATTATATGTTGATGATATATTAGTGATAGGGAATGACATTCCTATGTTACAATCAATTAAAATCTGGTTATCTAAAAACTTCTCCAAGAATGACTTGGGTGAAACGTCTTATATTTTGGGGATAAAGATCTATAGAGATAGATCTAAAAGGATGCTCGGCTTATCCCAAGGAACGTACATTGATACGATGCTAAATAGGTTTAGCATAGAAGATTCCAAAAGAGGTCTCATGCCGATGAGCCATGGAATACATCTCTCCAAGAAACAGGCCCCAAAGACATCTGAGGAGAGAGACCATATGAGTAAGATCCCTTATGCTTCTGCAATAGAATCTATCATGTACGGTATGATATGTACTAGACCTGATGTTGCTCACGCACTTAGTGTAACGAGCAGATACCAGTCGAATCCAGGAGAAGAGCACTGGAAGGCAGTGAAGAATATCCTAAAGTACTTGAGAAGGACTAAAGATATTTTTTTTGTCTACGGTGGGTCTGAATTAAAACTCGAGGGATTCACGGACTCAAGTTTTCAAACAGACCAAGATGACAGTAAATCTGTTTAAGGGTATGTGTTTACCATGAACGGAGGCGCAGTGAGTTGGAAGAGTTCCAAGCAACAAACAGTTGCTGATTTAGTGACAGAGGCAGAGTATATAGCTGCAAGTGAAGCTGCAAAGGAAGCTGTTTGGATGAAGAAGTTCATAATTGAACTTGGTGTGGTTCCTAGCATTGGAGAAGTAGTTCCCGTATACTGTGACAACACCGGAGCGGTTGCACAAGCTATGGAACCCAGGTCTCATCAAAAATCCAAACACGTGTTGCGGCGATTTAACTTGATCAGGGAGATCATTGAAAAAGGAGACGTCACCTTGGAGCGTGTGGACTCTCAAGACAACATTGCAGATCCATTTACTAATTCTCTAACACAACAGTAGTTTGATCGTCACTTAGAGAAGATGGGTATGAGATACCATGGAGATTGACTTTAGTACAATTGGGAGATTGATAGTAGTGTGCATACAAGCCAATCATATATGATGATAAAGCACATACTTTGTAAATAATCTTATTTATTTATTAATAAAATATTCATTTAAGGCATTTAATTATCTACATTGGTGCTATTTTTAATAATATATAAATAACCCATAGTTTTAAGCTATGCTTTTAGAATCATGATGAGATCATGCTAATGAGATCTAAATTCTTAGAAAGCTTAAAAACTAAAATAGTTCCCAATTGTGGGATTACTAAAATGGGGATTAGTAAATTCGGACAGATTGGTACATATGTTGCTTGCTCATTGGATAAGGATGACTGATCTCATGGTCATTTGTGTGGAGACACTAAAGCAAGTATGTAGGTGCTTATTGGAGAATAAATTCACTGAACGTGACTCCCTATGGAATACCTAATGGAGTTTTACTCCCATGTCAATAGGAATTCCTAATGTGATAGTAGTACAAGTAATCCTTGGACTTGAGATCATCATAGTATCTTGTATGTAACAAGTTATACTTTGACTTATTCCTTAAGGCCTTTTAATGAATATATAGGGTATGTTTGGGTATAATGAGTTGCATATGGAGATAATGTATGATTAATAAAGAATCTACCACCTCTAGTAAAAGAGGAGATATGTCCTATGTGATTCGTTAAATGACAATTTTGGAATCCTTGGCCAAGGTAGAATAAAAATAGAAAGAGGTTTCTAATTTGCATTATTTGGAGTTGTGCGTTTTCTAATCGAAATACAAATGATTAAATAAATTAAGACTTGACAGTAAATCCATGTCTTATATTTAATTGGGACATTGTATGGTAGAAGGATTGACTTGTAGGATAACTATTAACTCAGAGGTTCTTTTATGATTAATGTTGAAATCTATATTATCTGGAAAGTCGTTGATCGCTAGGGAGGCTTATCCCTATTATAGAATAAATATTATTTACTTAAATAGATTATTAGTTTAATTTATTTATTTAAATAAGATTAGAATTGTTCTAGTTAATTTATTCACAACCGGTTTAATATGGAGAACCTAAAGGGTCACACCATAAAAGAAAGAAGGACTATTTAAGAAGAAAATGGCATGATAGTAATAATGCATTAAGTGTAATTAATTTAATCTATGGTGATATAATAAATTAAATAGCTTAATATGTATTATTTAATATTTTAGAAATATTAAATGTAAATTAATAAGAGGAGTCTTATTAATATTGTTATTATTATTATTATTATTATTATTATTATTATTATTAATTCTAAAGGAGTTTAGGAATTAATATAATATCAGTACTCTCTCTCAATCCTAATAAGATTAGGATATAAATTAATTAAAAGTAATTAATTAATTAATTAATTAAAACCCAATTTTAATTAGATTAGGAGGGTTAACCTAATATCTATATAAGAGAGTCTTATATCAGAAAGAAGGTACGTGAATTTTTCCAAAGGTTGGGAGTACACATATTCTATAGAGACAAAAACAAGGGTTAAGCCAATAACCCATCTTCCTGAGTTCTTCATCTTCCTTAATGGATCACCGTTAGAGGCCAAACATTTGGGTGGCTGACATTGATCAAGGGAAGGAGCTACTACAGAGGAATCAAAGGAATCAAAGGAGTAGAACTTGTACCTGAGGAAGCTTGGATCTTCAAAGGTATAATTCCATCCCCTCCTTTTATGTATTGACTGATAATTGATGCACAAGAAAGATCATGGTTAAGGGTTTGTAAGAAAATTTTAAAATCTGATTTTTCATCCCTTCCGCTGCGTTTATGTAATTTGATTGCATGCTTATGTTTCTAGCAAATCCAACAGTGGTATTAAAGCCAATCTTGTGCTAATTATCAGTTTATGTGATTCCATACATGTATGATATGCGATTGGATCGAGTTCTTGGGCAACAATTTTTTTTCAGATTCTGCGAAGCTGCGCTGCTGCACCAGTGCAAGGCCTTCTTGCTGCTCAGCTGCGCCGGTGTCTGTTCCTGGTTTTCATGCTGCGCTGGTTCCCTTTACATTCCTGACAGGAACTGGAAAATTTTTCTTTTGTTTTGATTAATTAAATAAATGGTTTATTTAATTAATAAATATTTAAATTAAAGATGTTTATTTTATATGAAATATGATTTCAGAATTGCTAAAATTAAAGTGTTTAATTTGGAATTGTTTTTGAATGAAATAAAGGAGTTTATTTTTCCAAAAACAAAGTTTAGCAAACTTTTGCCCATTAACTGATATTAATACATATATGGAATGAATTTCCTTTCATGAGATGAATAAGTTTTATTGATACGTATGATGATATGTATGTTAATAAAAGGGATTGATTATGGACTATGACCAATGTGATTGGATTTTAGTTTGGTTGAATGCTTGAATGTATGGGTTTTATAAAATGGGGTCTACGTACCTCGTCTTTTCTGGTTTTCTTCTTATTGTAAATTGTATCTCTCTTCTATGTACTTCCCCTTGACTGTTGATCAAGATTTCTATTTAAATGAAATAGTTTATGTAGTAGGATTAGTTAGAATTTTTGAAGAACTGGAGATCAACGAGGAAGGAGCGCATGAAGACCAATTTTTATGGAGCCCGAGTTTAAATGTAATCGTTACGTTTAAATTTAAATTCTTGCACTCTTAGGTTTGACCTTTTTGGTTCATTTGGTGGCTCTAGTGAATCAAACTAGAATAAAAGTCCATAATCAATCCGGATAGAATATAGTATTCTATATTGCATGCTAAATATTATATATATTATATTTTATGCAAACATGCTTCGCATGTTTAATCAAATGACACGTATTTTTATATATATATCTGCATAGCGCGCTAAACAAGATGAGACAAATAATAACAAACCCCTTAAAGAAACAAGATTCAGTCCGAAGCGTTCAAAGATATTTGGAATATCGAACGTCGCCTTCTAGCATGATAAATTAATAGAGTATCAAATATTTAATATGAGCTTGTTGTGCTATCCACAAGGCGAGTATTGAGTATTTAAGATGTTAATTAATCACATTTGATGCTTCTCAAGGAAATTGAACGATCTAATCTTGTTGTGCTATCCACAAGGACGGACAATTTGTTTTGAATTTATGGAAGTGCCATGCTGGACTTAACTTAAATTATTTTAGTTCGGATGTGCACACACATGACCATTATGATTTAAGAGGCAGAATAAAAGGAATTACATGGTGATGTAATTGACAAGAGTTGTCTACCTATTTATTTGTATATCGCTTGTTGTGCTATCCACAAGGTTATATACATTTAAAATGGGATCCTTATTCTCACTAGCAAATCTTTAATTAGATGTTGCCGAACTATATAAGTGAGGGTAATGTAGTTTGATGAAAATAGTGAGAGATACCAATTTAAAATAAAACCTAAATTTATTTTAGTATGCAAAGTTAATAAAATAAATATTTGCTAAAATGTTGTCTTTTTCACATGCAGAATTTTAAAAAAGTCAAAATCACTAATTTCACTACGAAGCATACTAATAAGCTTACCGGGCCGAATTATGAGGACTGGCTAAGAAATCTGAGAATTGTTCTCACTGCTGAAAAGATTTCTTATGTCCTAAATTCAACTGTCCCTGAATCTGTTCTAGAAATTGCCTCTGAGGAAGAGATTGCCACTTTCAATAAGTGGCAAGATGATGCATCTGTGGCTCAATGCATCATGCTCGCATCTATGAATAACGAGCTTCAGCATCAGCACAAGAAAATGGATGCTTCTGCCATGCTGCTTCACCTCAAGGAGTTTTATGGTGAACAGAGTAGGACTGCTAGATATGAGATATCTAAGGAGCTCTTCTGATCTCGGATGACCGAGGGTACTGCCGTCGAGACTCATGTCCTGAAAGTGATCAATTTGATTGAACGCCTTGGACAGATTGGGTTCGTCATGGATAGGAGAGTTGAGTCAAGACTTGGTCTTGCAGTCACTCCCTGAGACCTTCTCGCAGTTTGTGGTTAATTTTCTCATGAATAAACTAGATGTCAGCTTGCCTGAGCTGCTTAACATGCTGAAAACTGCAAAAGGTCACTTCTCATCCAAGAAGAACCATGTCTTGATGGTGGATTCTTCCAATAAAAGGAAGAGGCCCAAGGTGTCTTCTGAAAAAAAGAAATCTAAGAAGGCTAAGGGAAAGGGGAAAGAAAAGGAACAAAAGAAACCTGAACCATTTAAAGCAATGTGCTTTCATTGCAATGAGCCGGGACATTAGAAGAGGAACTGTAAGAAGTTTCTAGCAGAGAAGAAGCTTGGAGAAGCTTCGACTTCCAATCAAGGTTTGTTTATGATTGAAATTAATTTTTTTAAAAGTCATAATTTTACTTGGGTATTGGATACCGACTGTGGGTCTCATATTTGTAACACTGTGCAGGGACTGATCAGAAGTAGAAAGCCGAACAATGAAGAGGTGATCCTACGAGTGGGGAATGGAGCAAAGGTTGCTGCATTAGCTGTAGGAACTCATTGTTTAGCAATGCCTTCGGGCAAGTCCATTTATTTTAATAACTGTTACTATGTTCTGAATAATATTAAAAACATTATTTCAATTTCTATATTGGATATAGAAGGTATTGACGTTATTATAAAGAACAATGGTTGTTCTATTTATAAAGACGATGTTTTATATGGTATTGGAAATTTGCGAAATGGGCTTTATATACTTGACTTGCAAGAAAATATATTTCAAATTGAACAAACTAAGAAAAGGAAAAGAGATGATATTAATTATACCTACATGTGGCACTGTAGACTCGGTCATATCAATGAAACAAGATTATCCAAGTTGCATAAGGATGGGCTCCTAGAGCTATCCGATTATGAATCATATCCAACTTGTGAATCTTGTCTCATGGGTAAAATGACTAAATCTCCTTTTAATGGAAAAGGAGAAAGAGTTACAGAGTTGTTGGCATTGATTCACACAGACGTTGGTGAACCTATGACAACAAGTGCACGAGGTGGGTATTCTTATTTTATTACTTTCACTGATGATCACTCAAGATTTGGATATGTGTATTTAATGAAATACAAATCAAAATCATTTGAAAAGTTCAAAGAGTTCAGAAGTGAAGTAGAGAAACAAACGAGCAAGAGTATTAAGATACTTCGATCAGATCGAGGTGGAGAATACTTAAGAAGTGAGTTTCTCAATTGTCTCAAAGAAAATGGTATAATCTCACAATGGAACTCCTTCAGGTACACCACAGCTAAATGGAGTATCTGAAAGGAGAAATAGAACACTGTTGGACATGGTTCGATCTATGATGAGTTTTACCTGACCTTCCAATTTCCTTCTGGGGTTATGCCCTAGAAACGGCTGTATACCTACTTAATAAGGTACCTACAAAATCCGCCCCAAAGACTCCATATGGGATGTGGAAAGGGAGGAAACCAAATCTTAAACATATTATGACTTGGGGTTGTCCAGCTTATGTCTAAAAGTTTGAAAATGATAAGCTACAGACTAAATACGATAAGTGTAGATTTGTGGGATACCCTAAAGAAACCGTAGGGTATTATTTCTATCATCAAACTGATCAAAAGGTGTTTGTTGCAAAATATGCTGCCTTCTTAGAGAAAGAGTTTATCCATGATGGGGTCAGTGGGAGTAAGATATATCTTGAAGAAGTTCAAGAACCAAAAATTACCACGGATCAAAGTCAGGTACCTAACCAAGTAGAAGAACCTACTGTACCACACCCTGTTAGTCAATCTGGAAGAGTACCGAAGATACCTGAGAGGTATGGATTCATTTTAGAGGATGACGATGAGGTACATGTTATGAATGCTGATGATCCATTGAATTACGAATAGGCTATGAGTAATAAAGATTCAGGGAAATGGCTTGAAGACATGAAATTCGAAATGGACTCCATGTATGAGAACAAAGTATGGACTTTGGTTTCACCACCTGAAGGCATTAAGCCTATTGGGTGTAAACGGCTTTTTAAGAGAAAGACTGGATCAGACGGGAAGGTAGAGACCTATAAGGCCAGACTGGTTGCAAAAGGTTTCAAACAAAGAAAAGTAGTTGATTATGATGAAACCTTCTCACCAGTAGCTATGCTCAAGTCCATTCGGATTTTTCTTGCGATTACAGCTTATAAAGACTATGAGATCTGGCAGATGGACGTGAAAACGGCCTTCCTCAATTGGAAACTTGAGGAGGATGTGTATATGACACAGCCAGAGGGATTTATTTCAAAAGTTGGAACAAATCAAGTATGTAAGCTACAACGATCCATTTATGGGTTGAAGCAAGCTTCTCTTAGATGGAACATTCGTTTTGATGAGACAATCAAACAGTTTGATTTTTTCAAAAATGAGGATGAACTATGTGTATTCAAGAAGGTTAGTGGGAGCGCAGTATCATTCCTTGTATTATATGTTGATGATATATTAGTGATAGGGAATGACATTCCTATGTTACAATCAATTAAAATCTGGTTATCTAAAAACTTCTCCAAGAATGACTTGGGTGAAACGTCTTATATTTTGGGGATAAAGATCTATAGAGATAGATCTAAAAGGATGCTCGGCTTATCCCAAGGAACGTACATTGATACGATGCTAAATAGGTTTAGCATAGAAGATTCCAAAAGAGGTCTCATGCCGATGAGCCATGGAATACATCTCTCCAAGAAACAGGCCCCAAAGACACCTGAGGAGAGAGACCGTATGAGTAAGATCCCTTATGCTTCTGCAATAGAATCTATCATGTATGGTATGATATGTACTAGACCTGATGTTGCTCACGCACTTAGTGTAACGAGCAGAAACCAGTCGAATCCAGGAGAAGAGCACTGGAAGGCAGTGAAGAATATCCTAAAGTACTTGAGAAGGACTAAAGATATTTTTTTTGTCTACGGTGGGTCTGAATTAAAACTCGAGGGATTCACGGACTCAAGTTTTCAAACAGACCAAGATGACAGTAAATCTGTTTAAGGGTATGTGTTTACCTTGAACGGAAGCGCAGTGAGTTGGAAGAGTTCCAAGCAACAAACAGTTGCTGATTTAGGGACAGAGGCAGAGTATATAGCTGCAAGTGAAGCTGCAAAGGAAGCTGTTTGGATGAAGAAGTTCATAATTGAACTTGGTGTGGTTCCTAGAATTGGAGAAGTAGTTCCCGTATACTGTGACAACACCGGAGCGGTTGCACAAGCTAAGGAACCCAGGTCTCATCAAAAATCCAAACACGTGTTGCGGCGATTTAACTTGATCAGGGAGATCATTGAAAAAGGAGACGTCACCTTGGAGCGTGTGGACTCTCAAGACAACATTGCAGATCCATTTACTAATTCTCTAACACAACAGTAGTTTGATTGTCACTTAGAGAAGATGGGTATGAGA
The DNA here is from genome assembly GCA_020205555.1 of Panax stipuleanatus. Lineage (NCBI taxonomy): Eukaryota > Viridiplantae > Streptophyta > Magnoliopsida > Apiales > Araliaceae > Panax > Panax stipuleanatus. The sequence goes on from CM035116.1 coordinate 63,938,352, forward strand.
TACCATGGAGATTGGCTTTAGTACAATTGTGAGATTGATAGTAGTGTGCATACAAGCCAATCATGTATGATGATAAAGCACATACTTTGTAAATAATCTTATTTATTTATTAATAAAATATTTATTTAAGGCATTTAATTATCTACATGGTGCTATTTTTAATAATATGTAAACAACCCATAGTTTTAAGCTATGCTTTTAGAATCATGATGAGATCGTGCTAATGAGATCTAAATTCTTAGAAAGCTTAAAAACTAAAATAGTTCCCAATTGTGGGATTACTAAAATGGGGATTAGTAAATCCGGACAGATTGGTACATATGTTGCTTGCTCATTGGATAAGGATGACTGATCTCATGGTCATTTGTGTGGAGACACTAAAGCAAGTATGTAGGTGCTTATTGGAGAATAAATTCACTGAACGTGACTCGCTATGGAATACCTAATGGAGTTTTACTCCCCTGTCAATAAGAATTCCTAATGTGATAGTAGTACAAGTGATCCTTGAACTTGAGATCATCATAGTATCTTGTATGTAACAAGTTATACTTTGACTTATTCCTTAAGGCCTTTTAAGGCATATATAGGGTATGTTTGGGTATAATGAGTTGCATATGGAGATAATGTATGATCAATAAAGAATCTACCACCTCTAGTAAAAGAGGAGATATGTCCTATGTGATTCGTTAAATGACAATTCTGGAATCCTTGGCCAAGGTAGAATAAAAATAGAAAGAGGTTTCTAATTTGCATTATTTGGAGTTGTGCGTTTTCTAATCGAAATACATATGATTAAATAAATTAAGACTTGACAGTAAATCCATGTCTTATATTTAATTGGGACATTGTATGGTGGAAGGATTGAATTGTAGGATAACTATTAACTCACAGGTTCTTTTATGATTAATGTTGAAATCTATATTATTTGGAAAGTCGTTGATCGCTAGGGAGGCTTATCCCTATTATAGAATAAATGTTATTTACTTAAATAGATTATTAGTTTAATTTATTTATTTAAATAAGATTAGAATTGTTTTAATTGATTTATTCACAACCGGTTTAATATAGAGAACCTAAAGGGTCACACCATAAAAGGAAGAAGGATTATTTAAGAAGAAAATGGCATGATAGTAATAATGCATTAAGTGTAATTAATTTAATCTATGGTGATAGAATAAATTAAATAGCTTAATATTTATTATTTAATATTTTAGAAATATTAAATGTAAATTAATAAGAGGAGTCTTATTAATATTCTTCTTCTTCTTCTTCTTCTTCTTCTTCTTCTTCTTCTTATTATTATTAATTCTAAAGGAGTTTAGGAATTAATATAATATCAGTACTCTCTCTCAATCCTAATAAGATTAGGATATAAATTAATTAAAAGTGTTCAATTAATTAATTAAATAAAACCCTATTCTAATTAGATTAGGAGGGTTAACCTAATATCTATATAAGAGAGTCTTATATCAGAAAGAAGGTACGTGAATTTTTCCAAAGGTTGGGAGTACACATATTCTATAAAGATAAAAACAAGGGTTAAGCCAATAACCCATCTTCCTGAGTTCTTCATCTTCCTTGATGGATCACCGTTAGAGGCCAAACATTTGGGTGGCTGACATTGATCAAGGGAAGGAGCTACTACAGAGGAATCAAAGGAATCAAAGGAGTAGAACTTGTACCTGAGGAAGCTTGGATCTTCAATGTATAATTCCATCCCCTCCTGCTATGTATTGACAGATAATCGATGCACAAGAAAGGTCATGGTTAAGGGTTTGTAAGAAAATTTTAAAATATGATTTTTCATCCCTTCTGCTGCGTTTATGTAATTTGATTGCATGCTTATGTTTCTAGTAAACCCAACAGTGGTATTAAAGCCAATCTTGTGCTAATTATCAGTTTATGTGATTCCATACATGTATGATATGTGATTGAATCGAGTTCTTGGGCAACAAATTTTTTTCAGATTCTGCGAAGCTACGCAGCTCCGCCGGTGCAAGGCCTTCTTGCTGCGTAGCTGCGCCGGTGTCTGTTCCTGGTTTTCATGCTGCGCAGCTGCGCTGGTTCCCTTTACATTCCTGACAGGAACTGGAAAATTTTTCTTTTGTTTTGATTAATTAAATAAATGGTTTATTTAATTAATAAAGATTTAAATTAAAGATGTTTATTTTATATGAAATATGATTTCAGAATTGCTAAAATTAAAGAGTTTAATTTGGAATTATTTTTGAATGAAATAAAGGAGTTTATTTTTCTAAAAATAAAGTTTAGCAAACTTTTGCCCATTAACTGATATTAATACATATATGGAATGAATTTACTTAAATGAGATGAATAAGTTTTATTGATACGTATGATGATATGTATGTTAGTAAAAGAGATTGATTATGGACTATGACCAATGTGATTGGATTTTATTTTGGATGAATGCTTGAATGTATGGGTTTTATAAAATGGGGTCTACGTACCTCGTCTTTTCTGGTTTTCTTCTTATTGTAAATTTTATCTCTCTCCTATGTACTTCCCCTTGACTGTTGATCAAGATTTCTATTTAAATGAAATAGTTTATGTAGTAGGATTAGTTAGAATTTTTGAAGAACTGGAGATCAAGGAGCAAGGAGCGCTTGAAGACCCATTTGTATGGAGCCCGGGTTTAAATGTAATCGTTACGTTTAAATTTAAATTCTTGCACTCTTAGGTTTGACTTTTTTGGTTCACTTGGTGGCTCTAGTGAACCAAACTAGAATAAAAGTTCATAATCAATCCGGGTAGAATATAGTATTCTATATTGCATGCTAAATATTATATATTATATTTTATGCAAACATGCTTCGCATGTTTAATAAAATGATGCGTATTTTATATATATATCTGCATGCGCGCTAAACAAGATGAGACAAATAATAACAAACCTCTCAAAGAAACAAGATTAAGTCCGAAGCGTTCAAAGATATTTAGAATATCAAACGTCGCCTCCTAGCATGATAAATTAATAGAGTATTAAATATTTAATATGAGCTTGTTGTGCTATCCACAAGGCGAGTATTGAGTATTTAAGATGTTAATTAATCATATTTGATGCTTATCAACGAAATTGAACGATCTAGTCTTGTTGTGCTATCCACAAGGACGAACAATTTTTTTTGAATTTATGGAAGTGCTATGCTGGACTTAACTTAAATTATTTTAGTTCGGATGTGCACACACATGACCATGATGATTTAAGAGGCAGAATAAAAGGAATTACATGGTGATGTAATTGACAAGAGTTGTCTACCTATTTATTTGTATATCGCTTGTTGTGCTATCCACAAGGTTATATACATTTAAAATGGGATCCTTATTCTAACTAGCAAATCTTTAATTAGATGTTGCCGAACTATATAAGTGAGGGTAATATAGTTTGATGAAAATAGTGAGAGATACCAATTTAAAATAAAACCTAAATTTATTTTAGTATGAAAAGTTAATAAAATAAATATTTGCTAAAATGTTAACTTTTTCACATGCAGAATTTTAAAAATATCTAAATCACTAATCTCACTACGAAGCATACTAATAAGCTTACCGGGCCGAATTATGAGGACTGGCTAAGAAATCTGAGAATTGTTTTCACTGCTGAAAAGATTTCTTATGTCCAAAATTCAATTGTCCCTGAATCTGTTTTAGAAATTGTCTCTGAGGAAGAGATTGCCACTTTCAATAAGTGGCAAGATGATGCATCTATGGCTCAATGCATCATGCTCGCATCTATGAATAACGAGCTTCAGCGTCAGCACGAAAAAATGGATGCTCCTGCCATGCTGCTTCACCACAAGGAGTTGTATGGTGAACAGAGTAGGACTGCTAGATATGAGATATCTAAGGAGCTCTTCTGATCTCGGATGACCGAGGGTACTGCTGTCGAGACTCATGTCCTGAAAGTGATCAATTTGATTGAACGCCTTGGACAGCTTGGGTTCGTCATGGATGGAGAGTTGAGTCAAGACTTGGTCATGCAGTCACTCCCTGAGACCTTCTCGCAGTTTGTGGTTAATTTTCACATGAATAAACTAGATGTCTGCTTGCCTGAGCTGTTTAACATGCTGAAAACTGCAAAAGGTCACATCTCATCCAAGAAGAACCATGTTTTGATGGTGGATTCTTCCAATAAAAGGAAGAGGCCCAAGGTGTCTTCTGAAAAGAAGAAATCTAAGAAGGCTAAGGGAAAGGGGAAAGGAAAGGAACAAAAGAAACCTGAACCAGTTAAAGGAATGTGCTTTCATTGCAATGAGCCGGGACATTAGAAGAGGAACTGCAAGAAGTTTCTAGCAGAGAAGAAGCTTGGAGAAGCTTCGACTTCCAATCAAGGTTTGTTTATGATTGAAATTAATTTTTCTGAAAGTCATAATTCTACTTGGGTATTGGATACCTACTGTGGGTCTCATATTTGTAACACTGTGCAGGGACTGATCAGAAGTAGAAAACCGAACAGTGAAGAGGTGATCCTACGAGTGGGGAATGGAGCAAAGGTTGCTGCATTAGCTGTAGGAACTCATTGTTTAGCAATGCCTTCGGGCAAGTCCATTTATTTTAATAACTGTTACTATGTTCTGAATAATATTAAAAATATTATTTCAATTTCTATATTGGATATAGAAGGTTTTGACGTTATTATAAAGAACAATGGTTGTTCTATTTATAAAGACGATGTTTTATATGGTATTGGAAATTTGCGAAATGGGCTTTATATACTTGACTTGCAAGAAAATATATTTCAAATTGAACAAACTAAGAAAAGGAAAAGAGATGATATTAATTATACCTACATGTGGCACTGTAGACTCGGTCATATCAATGAAACAAGATTATCCAAGTTGCATAAGGATGGGCTCCTAGAGCTATCCGATTATGAATCATATCCAACTTGTGAATCTTATCTCATGGGTAAAATAACTAAATCTCCTTTTAGTGGAAAAGGAGAAAGAGTTACAGAGTTGTTGGCATTGATTCACACAGACGTTTGTGGACCTATGACAACAAGTGCACGAGGTGGGTATTCTTATTTTATTACTTTCACTGATGATCACTCAAGATTTGGATATGTGTATTTAATGAAATACAAATCAGAATCATTTGAAAAGTTCAAAGAGTTCAGAAGTGAAGTAGAGAAACAAACGGGCAAGAGTATTAAGATAATTCGATCAGATCGAGGTGGAGAATACTTAAGCGGTGAGTTTCTCAATTGTCTCAAAGAAAATGGTATAATCTCACAATAGACTCCTTCAAGTACACCACAACTAAATGGAGTATCTGAAAGGAAAAATCGAACACTGTTGGACATGGTTTGAACCATGATGAGTTTTACCGACCTTCTAATTTCCTTATGGGGTTATGTCCTAGAAACGGCTGCATACCTACTTAACAAGGTACCTACAAAATCCGCCCCAAAGACTCCATATGAGATGTGAAAAGGGAGGAAACCAAATCTTAAATATATTAAGACTTGGGGTTGTCCAACTAATGTCTAAAAGTTTGAAAATGATAAGCTACAGACTAAATTTGATAAGTGTAGATTTGTGGGATACCCTAAAGAAACTGTAGGGTATTATTTCTATCATCCAACTGATCAAAAAGTGTTGTTGCAAAACATGTTGCCTTCTTAGAGAAAGAGTTTATCCATGAAGGGGTCAGTGGGAGTAAGATATATCGTGAAGAAGTTCAAGAACCAGAAATTACCACGGATCAAAGTCAGGTACCTAACCAAGTAGAAGAACCTACTGTACCACACCCTGTTCGTCAATTTGGAAGAGTACCGAAGATACCTGAGAGGTATGGATTCGTTTTAGAGGATGACGATGAGGTACATATCATGAATGATGATGATCCATTGAATTACGAACAGGCTATGAGTAATAAAGATTCAGGGAAATGACTTGAAGCCATGAAATCTGAAATGGACTCCATGTATGAGAACAAAGTATGGACTTTGGTTTCACCACCTGAAGGCATTAAGCCTATTGGGTGTAAATGGGTTTTTAAGAGAAAGACTGGAGCAAACGGGAAGGTAGAGACCTATAAGGCCCGACTGGTTACAAAAGGTTTCAAACAAAGACAAGTAGTTGACTATGATGAAACCTTTTCACCAGTAGCTATGCTCAAGTCCATTTGGATTTTGCTTGCGATTGCAGCTTATAAAGACTATGAGATCTGGCAGATGGACGTGAAAACGGCCTTCCTCAATGGGAAACTTGAGGAGGATGTGTATATGACACAGCCAGAGGATTTATTTCAAAAGTTAGAACAAATAAAGTCTGTAAGCTACAACGATCCATTTATGGGTTGAAGCAAGCTTCTCGAAGATGGAACATTCATTTTGATGAGACAATCAAAGAGTTTGATTTTATCAAAAATGAGGATGAACCATGTGTATACAAGAAGGTTAGTGGGAGCGCAATATCATTCCTTGTATTATATGTTGATGATATATTAGTGATAAGGAATGACATTCCTATGTTACAATCAATTAAAGTATGGTCATTTAAAAACTTCTCCATGAAGGACTTGGGTGAAACATCTTATATTTTGGGGATAAAGATCTATAGAGATAGATCTAAAAAGATGCTCGGCTTATCCCAAGGAACTTACATTGATACGATGCTAAAGAGGTTTAGCATAGAAGATTCCAAAAGAGGTCTCATGCCGATGAGCCATGGAATACATCTCTCCAAGAAACAGGCCCCAAAGACACCTGAGGAGAGAGACCGTATGAGTAAGATCCCTTATGCTTCTACAATAGAATCTATCATGTACGGTATGATATGTACTAGACCGGATGTTGCTCACGCACTTAGTGTAACGAGCAGATACCAGTCAAATCCAAGAAAAGAGCACTGGAAGGCAGTGAAGAATATCCTGAAGTACTTGAGAAGGACTAAAGATTTTTTTTTTTGTCTACGGTGGGTCTGAATTAAAACTCGAGGTATTCACGGACTCAAGTTTTCAAACAGACCAAGATGACAGTAAATCTGTTTAAGGGTATGTGTTTACCTTAAACGGAGGCGCAGTGAGTTGGAAGTGTTCCTAGCAATAAACAGTTGCTGATTTAGTGACAGAGGCAGAGTATATAGCTGCAAGTGAAGCTGCAAACGAAGCTGTTTGGATGAAGAAGTTCATAATTGAACTTGGTGTGGTTCCTAGCATTTGAGAAGTAGTTCCCGTATACTGTGACAACACCGGAGCGGTTTCACAGGCTAAGGAACCCAGGTCTCATCAGAAATCCAAACACGTGTTGTGGTGATTTAACTTGATCAGGGATATCATTGAAAAAGGAGACGTCACCTTGGAGCGTGTGGACTCTCAAGACAACATTGCAGATCCATTTACTAATTCTCTAACACAACAACAGTTTGATCGTCACTTAGAGAAGATGGGTATGAGATACCATGGCGATTGGCTTTAGTGCAATTGGGAGATTGATAGTAGTGTGCATACAAGCCAATCATGTATGATGATAAAGCACATACTTTGTAAACAATCTTATTTATTTATTAATAAAATATTCATTTAAGGCATTTAATTATGTACATGGTGCTATTTTTAATAATATATAAATAACCCATACTTTTAAGCTATGCTTTTAGAATCATGATGAGATCATGCTAATGAGATCTAAATTCTTAGAAAGCTTAAAAACTAAAATAGTACCCAATTATGGGATTACTAAAATGGGGATTAATTAATCCGGATAGATTGGTACATATGTTGCTTGCTCATTGGATAAGGATGCTTGATCTCATGGTCATTTGTGTGGAGACACTAAAGCAAGTATGTAGGTGCTTATTGGAGAATAAGTTCACTGAACGTGACTCGCTATGGAATACCTAATGGAGTTTTACTCCCCTGTCAATAGGAATTCCTAATGTGATAGTAGTACAAGTGATCCTTGGACTTGAGATCATCATAGTATCTTGTATGTAACAAGTTATACTTTGACTTATTCCTTAAGGCCTTTTAAGGCATATATAGGGTATGCTTGAGTATAATGAGTTGCATATGGCGATAATGTATGATCAATAAAGAATCTACCACCTCTAGTAAAAGAGGAGATATGTTCTATGTGACTCGTTAAATGACAACCCAAGAATCCTTGGCCAAGGTAGAATGAAATTAGAAAGAGGTTTCTAATTTGCATTATTTGGAGTTGTACGTTTTCTAATTGAAATACATATGATTAAATAAATTAAGACTTGACAGTAAATCCATATCTTATATTTAATTGGGACATTATATGGTGGAAGGATTGAATTGTATGGTAACTATTAACTCAAAGGTTCTTTTATAATTAATGTTGAAATCTATATTATCTGGAAAGTCGTTGATCGCTAGGGAGGCTTATCCCTATTGTAGAATAAATGTTATTTACTTAAATAGATTATTAGTTTAATTTATTTATTTAAATAAGATTAGAATTGTTCTAATTGATTTATTCACAACCGGTTTAATATGGAGAACCTAAAGGGTCACACCATAAATGGAAGAAGAATTATTTAAGAAAAAAATGGCATGATAGTAATAATGCATTAAGTGTAATTAATTTAATCTATGGTGATAGAATAAATTAAATAGCTTAATATTTATTATTTAATATTTTAGAAATATTAAATGTAAATTAATAAGAGGAGTCTTATTAATATTATTATTATTTTAATTCTAAAGGAGTTTAGGAATTAATATAATATCAGTACTCTTTCTCAATCCTCATAAGATTAGGATAAAAATTAATTAAAAGTATTTAATTAATTAATTAAATAAAACCCTATTCTAATTGGATTAGGAGGGTTAACCTAATATCTATATAAGAGAGTCTTATATCAGAAAGAAGGTACGTGAATTTTTCCAAAGGTTGGGAGTACACATATTCTATAGAGATAGAAACAAAGGTTAAGCCAATAACCCATCTTCCTGAGTTCTTCATCTTCCTTGGTGGATCACTGTTAGAGGCCAAACATTTGGGTGGCTGACATTAATCAAGGGAAGGAGCTATTACAGAGGAATCAAAGGAATCAAAGGAGTAGAACTTGTACCTGAGGAAGCTTGGATCTTCAAAGGTATAATTCCATCTTCTCCTTCTTTGTATTGACTAATAATTGATGCACAAGAAAGATCATGGTTAAGGGTTTGTAAGAAAATTTGAAAATCAAATTTTTCATCCCTTCCGCTGCGTTTATGTAATTTGATTGCATGCTTATAATTCTAGCAAACCCAATAGGAGCCTATGGAAGATCCGGATTCTCCTACCGAGGATGAGCTATTCATGGGTTTGACCACAGCATTAGTTAGCGATCCCCCGACCATTCTTGCGGGGACAGATCTGGCTTTAGCGGACTCACTATTCAGGATGACCTTTGAGCGAGATTCGGCTAGAGCACAGATGTTGACTGCCTTGTCTGGCAGAGATTTAGCTTTGGCGGAGAGAGATGGGCTCAGGGCCGCTTTGGATGCTTGATTGATTGAGCGAGAAGAGCTCCGATCTGCCACATACACAGCTATTGTAGAGCGAGATGAGATCTGCTCGGCCAGGGATGCAGTATATGTTGAGATCGAGGAGACTTTGATTGCTCGGGATGCAGCATTTGCGGAGAGGAATGAGGTTATAGCTTCCCATGATTTCCACATTGCTGATAGTACTGCTCTTCGATCTTACACTCATGGTTTGGTCACCGAGATGAGTGCGTACATTGATGACCATAGTGCCTCCTTGCAGATGACTGTGGAGGATTTGGGCCGCATGCAGGCTGAGTGGATTGCACTTACAGCTGCTCCCCCATCTTCAGAGAGAGATGCCATGCTGGCATTGCTGACTCGCTTGTCCTTGGGTCCATAGACTAGCTTTATTTTTCCTGCACAGACTAGATCAGCCATTTTTGTCATGTACAGGGCATTATGTATATATTAAATAGTGTTATATATCAAAGAAATATAGTTTTGATTCACTTCCCTGATTGGATATGTACTGTCATTACTGAGTGATTACCACTTCTTTCATGACTCGCAATTATTGATGTATCTTGAGTTTCTCCTTGATGGACTGACAGTTGGGATGTCAGGGAGTATGTCAGATGGGCCTGTTGACCAAGGTAGATTGATAGAGTTTAGGTTTTACCAATTTTCGGTGTCTTGGGACTGGTCTTTTATTAATTTTCTTGAAGGTCCAACCGCGCCGTAGATGGCTGCCTACGTACTCCCGGGTTGAGGGAGATCAGGTCATTCGTAGTTCTGGCTGTTTAGTTGAAGAGAGGTTTGAAAAGTATTTATCTTGGGTTTTTTGAGTTTGGTTTGATGAATTATTTTTTTTGATTTTTTTATTTGGTTTGACCGCACCAGAAATGGCTGCCTACGTACTCCCGGTTATAGGGAGATCAGGTCATTCATAGTTCCGGCTGTTTAGTTGAAGAGAGGTTTGAAAAGTATTTATCTTAGGGTTTCTGAGTTTAGTTTGATGAATTTTGTTTTTGAGTTTTTTATTTGGTTTGATCGCACCAGAAATGGCTGCCTACGTACTCCCGGGTGTAGGGAGATCAGGTCATTCATAGTTCTGGCTTTTTAGTGAAAAATTGAACCTAATTTAATTTGTAGGACCCGGATGCGGGTATGCATGTGTCTCAGACGTAGTACCTTTTCACGGTGTCTGAATTGATGAGTTGGGGAAAGTCGCTCGCATCCATTTCTTGTAATCTGATAGCTCCCCCTGTCAACACCTCCTTGACAATGAAAGGGCCTTCCCAGTTAGGGGCGAATTTTCCTTTATCTTCATCCTGATTGGCCAGGACTTTCTTCAGTACCAAGTCATTTTTTTTGAATTGCAGAATTCAAACCTTTTTGTTGTAGGATCTGGCGATCCTTTGCTGGTATAACTGTCCGTGGAAAATGGTCGTAGCCCTCTTTTCATCTATCAGGGACAGTTGATGATATCGATCTTGCAACCACTGATCTTCGTCCATCTGAGCGTCGATTATAACTCGCAAGGATTCCATCTCTACCTCTATAGGGAGTACTACTTCCATGCCATAGACCAATGAATAGGGGGTAGCCCCAGTAGAGGTGCGCATTGACGTCCTGTATGCCAACAGGGTGAGAGGCAGCAGGTCAGGCCATTCCTTGTGATTGGCGGACATTTTCTATATGATGTTCTTGATGTTTTTATTGGCCGCTTCGATTGCACTGTTCATGTTGGGCCGATAGATGACGGAATTGAGATGCTTGATGTGGAACTTATTACACAATTCTTTCATCATTTGATTGTTCAAGTTCTTGGCGTTGTCTGATACGATCTACTTCGGTTGTCCATATCGACAGACGACATTATTTTTGATGAAACTAATGATGACCTCTTTTGTGACTTTGGGAAAGGAGGCTGCTTCAACCCATTTAGTGAAGTAATCGATCATAGTGAAAATGAATCGAATGACCATTGCTGGCTTTTGGTTCCACTGGACCTATCACATCCATTCCCCACATGGAGAAAGTCCATGGTGAACTCATGTTGTGTAGCTCATTTGGAGGAGCGCGGATGGCATTTCCATGTATTTGACATTGAAAACATCTCTTAACGTGATCGTTGCAGTCAGCCTTAAGAGAGATCCAATAATGGTCTGTTCTGATTATCTTCTTGGCCAGCAGATGACCGCTCATGTGTGGACCACAGACTCCACTGTGGATTTCATCTATAAGTCTTTGGGCTTGCTCTTTGTTGAGGCATCTTAATAGGCCTATTCCAGCATCCCTTTTGTATAGTGCATCTCCGCTTAAATAGAACTTCATGGCCATTTTGTGAATCTGCTTACTTTCTGATTGAAGTTACCCAGCGGGTGTGGATCCATCACTGAGATATTCCTTGATGTCTTGATACCAAGGCTACTTGATAGGAGGTATTTTATTTGATACTTCTCCAATGTAACTCCCATATGTCGGGGCTTTCTGAATTGTGAACTTGATGTTGGGAAATTCACTCCTATTGGATATGCAGATTAATGAAGCCAACGTTGCCAATGCATAAGCAAAGTCATTCCGACCCTGAGGAATATGAACGAAGGTTATGTCTTTAAATTTTCGGGATATTTTGAGGACCTGCCGTTGATAGGGTAGCAAATACACTTCTTTGGTGAGATACGCGCCGGTGGTTTATCTGATGACCAGCTCGGAATCTCCGAAGACGAGTAGGTGCTTGATAGACATGGATTGGTCTAATTTTAACCCCATTATGCAGCCTTCGTACTCGACCGTGTTGTTGGTGTTACCAAATTAAAGTTTGGTAGCCGCATAATACTGCTTTCCTGTACCAGAGATGAGGACTGCCCCAGCTCCGGCACCTTCCATGTTTACCACTATGTCGAAATACATTTTCTACGGTTGGACTGTATTCTCGGACTGGAGTTGTCGAATTATCATGATCCCATCATCCGGGAAATATGCTTCATCTAATTGATCTGCAATGCCTTAACCCTTGATTGACTTCTGAGTCACGTAGATAATGTTGAACTGCTGTAAGATTAACTGCCATTTAGACAGTCGGTAATTCAGCATTAATTTGTTGAATACGTACTTGAGTGGATCCATGCGGGATATGAGGTAGGTCGTATGCCCATGCAAAAAGTGTTGCAACCTCATGGCGGCCCATGCTAATGCACAGTATGTCTTCTCGATCAGGGTGTATTTCTGTTCACCACTGCTGAATCTTTTGCTGATGTAGTAGATAGCTCTTTCTTTGCTACTATCATCCTTCTGTCCTAACATGCAGCCCATTGCATTATTATTGACGGACAGGTACATGAACAAGGGAACTCTATCCCTTGGGGGTTCAAATACCAGTGCTTCGATCAGCTGCTTCTTGATGGCAAGGAAGGCTTGTTAACAATCTTCATTCCATTTGGTGGAGGAATTCTTCCTTAACAGCTTGAAGATGGGTTCACAGGTGGTTGTGAGCTGTGAAATGAAATGGCTTATGAAATTAATCCTTCCCAGGAATCCCCATATCTCCTTCTCTTTACGAGGTACGGGCATTTCAATAATGGCTTTGATCTTGGAAGGGTCGAGCTCGATGGCCCGATTGCATACCAGGAATCCTAATAGCTTACCTGCTTTGACGCCAAAAGCACATTTGGCGGGATTGAGCTTGAGGTTATACTTACGTAACCTGTTGAACAGCTTTCTGAGATGGTTGATGTGATCATCCTCCCTCTGAGATTTGATGATGATGTCATCCACATAAACTTCAATCTCTTTATGCATCATGTCATGAAAGAGGGCCATTATGGCTCGCTGATACGTGGCTCCGGCATTTATAAGGCCGAAGGATAGTCTTCGGTAGCAGAAGGTTCCCCAAGGAGTGATAAAAGCTATTTTCTCCCGGTTCTCTTCAGCAACCATAATTTGATGATAACCAGCAAAGCAATCCACGAAGGAATATATGCCATACTACGCAGTATTGTCAATCAGGATGTGGATGAAAGGTACCAAGAAATTGTCCTTGAGGCAGGCTTTGTTCAAATCTCGGTAATCGACGTAGACTCGTACCTTCCCTCCGAGTTTAGGCTCGGGAACTATATTTGACAGCCATTCTGGGTATGTTGATACCATGATGATTCCAGCTTTGAATTGTTTAACGACTTCTTCTTTGACTTTCAGAATCCGCTCAGGTTTCAATCGCCTGAGCTTTTGTTTGACTGGTTTGAAACCTTCTTTGATGGGCATTCGATGGATGACAATATCCATGGATAAGCCAATCATGTCTTCATGTGACCATGTAAATACATCCTGGTATTGTGTTAGGAGTTCGATCAGGTCGACTTTTTGATTGGGTGTGAGGTCTGAACCTATTTGGATTTCTTTGATGCTTTTGGAGGTTCCTATGTTGATGGTGGTGGTTTGGTCGAGGTTTAGTTTAGGTTTGTCTTCGAACCATTCTTTGATCTCCTTGGGCACCTCATAGTCATCTTCCTCCTCTTGATAAATATCCATCAAGTCGAAGTTTAGTTCTACATCAAAGTCGTAGTCATTTTGATAGGTTGGCATCTCATCAGCAGAGACACACACCAACAATGCTTGAGTCCTGAAAAAAAAAATGATTTCATTAATATATACAACTGCTTAAACATACATGGCATTTGCAAAGCATGACAAAAGTTACTGCTATAGCTGTGCAAGCAAAAGTAAGTAGTAAATAAAAGCATGACTAAAGGGCAAATGTACTCTCTGCCCCTTTACCCTTTTCGACAGAGGCAAGGGACACTGCTCCAGTTGTCCATGGTCAGATTCTCATGAACCGGGAGAATCGAGGAATTGTGCTCGTCTGCCTCGTCTTGGATAAAAACTGAGACATCCTTTAGAATAAGGCCAAGGCTTTTCTGTGGATTGTTCCTCTTCTTTATGCGAGGAATTTGGGCATGATCTTCGTTGTCACTGTCTGGGAATTCGTCATTCATGCCCTCGTAGTTGATAATAACCCTCATGTTAGCGAATGGGTCTCGTCCTTCGTATAAGATCTTTTCTTTTCCCTTTTTGCTGCCTGCCTCAGGCTTGAGGGCTTTTCTTTCATGGATTGGTATGATTGAAGGAAATAGCATGGCTAATACCGCAGTCTAGATTTTCCTCATAGGTTTCACCCATCCAACATTTGTGAGGTCAGCAGAATGGTGGAGGCATGAGCTTTGGGTTGTTTATGTGGGTTTCGGTGGCTTGACCTGGATGAATATCCCAATCCTGCTCTCCCATTCTGACTTGGGATTTGGACTGGCATCTTGATACCTTGCTTATCCTTTTCCAACCCTTCTCTAGGTTGGAAACTCGAAGATACCATTTCTCACCCCACTGTCATTACTTCGGTGGACACTTTAGGCTATAGGGCTGGTGCCCCGATAGGTAGATACTGAGTATCGCTCACCTCTAGAGCTTAAAAACTGGCAGGTTCAATCCTCGCATCTAAGCTGATCACCGGCATGTCCCCATAAATGTAGGTAGGGTATTTTGGTTCGGCATTCACCGTGATGAGGCTGCCGTTGATAATGTACTTAAGTTATTGATGGAGGGTGGATGGCACTGCCCCTGCCATGTGGATCCAAGGTCTGCCCAGCAATAAGTTGTATCCGGTGGTGATGTTGAGCACTTGGAAGGATATGTATAAAGTGTTTGGGCCAATCTCTAGAGGAAGCTATATTTCCCCCATAGCCTGTCGGCGATATCTATCAAAGGCCCGAATGATAATATGACTGGTTTTGATCCGGTTCAGATTGATCTTCATCCTTTCTAAAGTATCGTATAGACAAATGTTGAGGGATGATCCTCCATCGATGAGCACACCTCTGATCACATATCCGAAGGGCATTACAACTATATGCAGGGACATGTGGTGGCCCGTTCCCTCTGCCGAGATATTATCGCCAGTGAAAGATATCACATTACTGTTGAAGATGTGCTCTATCACGTGACGGAATTTCTCGGTATCCACTGTATGTGGAAAATGAGCTTCTTCTAGTACTTTCACTAGAATGTTGCGATGATCCTCTGAAGATAGAACCAAGTCAAAGACGAACACTTGTTTAGGTGCGTCCTTCAAGCTTTGCACTATTTTGATTTCATGGTGTCCCATCTATTTGAGGAACTCTTTGATTTTCTCTTCAGCCACCTTTTCTTTTTCTTTGATGACTGGTTTGATCACCCTCTGAGGTAGGTATAGTGGATTATCCTTTGATAGGATGGTAATACTGTTTGAAGTGGAACCTTCATTGTTCTCATAGTTCCATGGGACCTTCTTCAGACTAGTGATTGAATACTAAGGTCTGAAGGGCAAGATTAGAGGCTGAGGAGCTGCCACCTTCACAGGATCTGATATTTCTTGAACCCCTTTCCCGGGCAGTACTAAGGGTTTAAGGATTGACTCCTTATCGCAGGATATGACAGCCACTGTGTTCTAGTTCCATACAGTGGGGATCCATAGAGTGTCATTGTCTGGGAGATCAAGGATTTGATTACCCCTTATCAGGTCCCCATTTTCAATCATATCTTGAATCAAGTTACGAAGTGCTCAACAATCTTCAGTATCATGGCTGGGTGAATTTGAATGGTACTGACATATTTGGTCAGGTTTGAATTTTTTGGCTCGAGGGTTCAATGGAGGTAACAAATCTGCAACCATTCCTTCGTTGATTAGCATTTAAAGGATTTCTTCCATTGATTGATTTAGGTTGGTGAAGTTCCTCTAAAATAGAAATTTCTCATCTGCTCGGAGATTCTCTTCTTCGGCCACCCTATTGGCCCAAAGATCATTCTCATTAGATTGGTATTGATTTCTCAGGGAAGTGATCTCCGGTGTGGGAGGATGATCGATAATGGACTAGTTGATTTGTTTCACCATCTTCTTGGTGAACTGATACTGGTAAACGACCAGTTCTGCTAACTGCACAATTTGTTCCTTGAGAGACTTTATTTCCTTCTCTATCAGGAATCGCCTTTCAAAAACATCCCAACTATCTAGGCTGGTGTCGTTGGATTGAATTGATTCTCCCACGTAACGGAGGTAATTGGATCCTTCTCCATTTGTGGTGCTGATCATGTTGACATTCTCCTCTTTATGCTGTGGCAGATGATTGTCCTGCACATGGGGTTGCTCAGGCTTTGTGACAACAATCTCTACGCTATCAATCAAGTCTTGTATTTTGTGCTTGAGAGACCAACAGTCTTGATTGTCATGGCCTGGAGATCCAGAGTGATAAGCACACTTCTTGCTTGGGTTGAAATTTTCGTCCATTAGTGTTGGTTGGTGGAAGGAGTTGAACAATCTTCTTCTAGGCTGTCAGAAGTTTGAATACGTTCTCAAGTGAATCCCATAGAGGGGTGAAAGTTCTTCGCGGTCTGACCTTCATATTTTTCTGAAATGGAGGATTTGAAGGCTATGCTGGATTTTGAAAAGGGGTATAATTCCTCCTTTGAATGGGCATACTGTTTGACTTGCCCCTTGGATTTTATCCTTGTAACACTGAGCATACTTCTTTGTCTTTCTTTTTGTGGACCCTACGGGTATTACTCCCATAATTTCCAGACTGGATATGTTCAGCGACAGCTTCGAGGGCGGTTAAATCTTTTATCTTCCCTGATTTGAGCCCCATTTCTGCCATTTCGCCGTGTTTGATCATTTTAGAGAATGGTTTTCCTATGCCTGCTAGGACTCTCTCATAATAAGGAGCTTCTTGGATGTCGATGAAGGTCATGACTATTTTAGATTCAGTCATGGCTGGGGTGACTTGTGCTTCGACCCGTCTCCATCGCTGGGTATATTCTCTGAATGATTCAGTGTTCTATTTCTTGATTTTGGTTATTTGGTATCTGTCGAGAGCCAACTGAGACTAGAAACTGTACTGGTCGAGGAAGGCATGTGTCAGTTCTTCCCAGTTATGGATTTTGGAGTTGTCCAGACGGGCATACCAGGCTCTTGCCTCTTCGGTTAGACTCTTCTGGAATAGCTGCATTCGAAGCTTCTCGTCCTTTGCATAGGATCCGAGTTCTCCAATGAATACTTTCAGGTGTGTGTAAGGATCTCCCAATCCATCGTATTTCTCAAACTCAGGGATTCTGAATTTCTTAGGATAACGAGCTCCGGGGAATATACAGAGGTCAGAGTAATTCACACTGCCAAATGCCTCAGTCCCTTTGATAGACCGCAGGGTTTCTTCCATTTGTTGTACTTTTTTCATAATGTCACCAGCTTCTTGTTCTTTGACGAGGGGGGTGATTTCAGGGGTTTTATTGGTCGTGTCCTGGTTTTGTGCTCCAGGAATCTGAGTTTCGGCCTTTTCAGTCTCTTGACCGCCAATACTACCACCCGATGCTTTTGGTTTTGTGTGAGCTTGAGATTGTTTCCCTTTAAGGGCCTTGCTTTGTTCTCGGAGAAAGCTGGCTAATTCGGCTATCTGATTTTTCAGACTTTTGAATTCTTTCTTGGATACCAGGGTGGATTTTGGTTGAGCACTAGAAGTCATGTCTGTAAATGGACTGAGTGCTTTAGACTTAGACC
This sequence comes from Panax stipuleanatus, assembly GCA_020205555.1. Classification (NCBI taxonomy): domain Eukaryota; kingdom Viridiplantae; phylum Streptophyta; class Magnoliopsida; order Apiales; family Araliaceae; genus Panax; species Panax stipuleanatus. The sequence goes on from CM035116.1 coordinate 63,956,398, forward strand.
TAGTAACAGGACCAATTTTTACCTACAACAAAACGTAGTCGTGTCAATTTCCTGATGTAAGTAAGGATAGAATGTATGATGTGTTTTTCATATTTTATCCTGCAAAATTGAGGTTAGTTGTTTTGATGACAGGATGACATGGTATTTTGATAGGGAAAGTAAATCTTTCATTATGATATTTACATTGTGCTCCTCGGTAATTGGAGGCTTAACATGGAATTAAAAGAGGAAGGCATGAAGAAGCTTCCCTTCGGATTTGGTTAATCGGAGGCTGACCTATCCTAGGTTACTCTCGCGACTTTGTTTTTGGCATGAAAGCTCCCAGATCATTGCAATCTACTAGAGGGGAAATTAATCCGATCGTTCAACTAGAGCGAATCTGGGTGGTGCATTTTCATGAGCCCCAGAGACTTAGTCGTCCCCAGAGACATTACTTATCACCGACCGAGTTTTCCTCCTTATGAGAGGGACACACAACATACATTCACATACATCGTGCCTCAACGTTGTGCATATGATGAAATGGGTGCGAAGCACTAAAAAGCAGGAAAGCATTTATTCACATTCATTCAATGTAAAGACGCAGCTTTCATCCATTCAATAAAGACGCAACATTCACTCATTCATTGACTGTGGAGATGTAGAATTTCACGCATTCAATAGTTTTGAAAGAGAAATATTTGAAAAGATTTGAAAGCGGCCTAAGCCCTTTACTGTCCCCAACAGAGTCGCCACCTGTCGACGTAGGAAAAAAATATGCTGGTCGGGTCACAACCCGGATCTTTCTCTCTTCCTAAGTTATCTTTACCCTCACTCTTTTTATTTCAAAAAAGGTTTTGAAGGGTTTTTTAGGAAAAGGCCAACGTGTATCATGCCGACGATTTGAACGTTTTACAGAGTCGCCAGTTGGTAGATTTGAAAATGGTTGTACCAATTCCACTGAGTTTTATTTGAAAGAGGCCCAATTGCTGGACACTGTCGAAACTTGATCTTTAAAAACAAAGTTTTGAGCTCGAGGGCTTGGTTAAGTGTGGGGAAGGTGTTAGGCACCCTACAACTCCCGTGTAAACATGGTACCGCATCTTTTCAATATTTCCCTTAAAACTGAAATGTGTTACTGAATGCCGTTTTAAAAATTAGGCCTATTAGTTTGATTGATTGAAAGTAGTGCTTTGCTTCGTTGAACCTATATACGAAGGGTTTGATTTGATTTGAAAATCAGTCTTTGATTTGAAAATCAGTCTTTGATTTGATTTGCAAAAGCATTTAATTTGATTTACAGAAGCTTTTCTTTTGATTAAATTGAAATTGATGTTTTGAAAGCTGGTTTATCAAACCCTTACGCTAACATAGGAACTCAGACCCGGGCTACCCAGTTCTTGGGAGATATGGTTCCAGGATCCCTAATGATGAAGGATTGGATATCATGTTTTCAAGGAGCCCTCTCATCCGGCTTAAATTGCTGATTTGAGACTTCAGTTGGAGCAGCTATCGGCATACTGCCGTTACATTGGTTTGGACCCCTCCTTAGCTAATACTTTTATTGTTCAGGACCATCAGGCGGGGGTGGCTCTCATGGTGCTGGACCCTCAAGTATCGATGGCTTTCAAGATAGGGATAATCCTTTTACTTGTCACCGGATATGCAGGAGACAGCTTATCGTCCGGATCAACAGGATATGCCCACTCCAAGTAGACGACCCCAAGTTGACCAGTTTGATGATACCACCACTTTCCTGGATGATTTTGATGAGACAGCGAGCCCATAGGTCATCTGTTAGTCATTGGGCGTTTGTGCCCCAGTATCCTGTACTTTTTATTTTTTAGTTTTCACATGTATCATAGGTATGACAGTGATGTTTATGAAACTAATGTACTTGGCAAATATCTATATATAATTCTTTCTATTTATTCATCGCACATGCTATTTTATCACTTGTTATGATGCATGCTTCAGATATATTTAGATTATTGGATAGAGATTGACCCCTGTATAGTCTTATTGACACAGTTTTTACAAATGTCGTCCTCTGCTGTGGTGCGTTTGGATCACCTTTCGCCTAACATTATAGCTACCAGTTTAAGGGTTTGTATGACCAGTTGCCATATGATGACCGTGTCACCGTCAGTCGTATGCTAGACCACTCCCTGTCCCTGTTGTCCTTTCAGGTTCCAGAGGGATTCATTGTTGGGATATTCAGGTATTGGATTCCTGAGCGCCACGTCTTTCGGTTTGACTCGGGCGAGTTGACTCTTACTTTGGAGGAGTATGGTTGCCTCTAGGGATTGTCGATGGAGGGGCCATGTGCTAGGATGGCATTGAGCCATATGCGTCGCCAGTTCATGACGATGACTGGACTTAGGAGGGCAAATGTGTTGTCTGAGGTGGATGGTAGCCACGTTATCTCTATGGACTTCATGATCGATCACTTCGCTTCTGCGAATAGTTTCACCGTTTATCATGGCGATTTTGCCATTTCAGAGGAGCGATGGCACATTGCCCGAGTGGACGCCCTAGTTATGTGCCTCATAGCTTACCTATACATGCCATTTTATACTGACCATCTATATGTGGCGATGTCGATGGCTGTTAGGGCTCTCAGAGATCACTTTACTATACTTCCTCTTATCTTGGCAGAGACATTGATATCAGCTTCTATCTACCATACTGTTGGGGATCAGGAGTTCAGAGGTAGCCCAGTGCTTCTATACATCTGGTTGATGACGCATCTCAGACCGATCGGGCGGCTTCGTCGTCACGGGTTTTGTTTTGGACATGGCTTGTCTCAGGTCTACTCATATCGCCCGACTTCTTGAGTTGATGAGGAGTCATGGATTTTATTTCTGGGCACCATGGAGGAGCCTTTTGCGATAGTTATGCATTCGGGTTATTGCTCCTTTCTGAGTTTCATCACCCATGTAGCCAACTTGGATTTCCTTCCATTGGCGGGTTTGAGGCATGTGACGACCTATCATCCTCTGGCGGTGATGGGTCAGTTTGATCAGTAGTAGAAGGTCCATGCATTTGATGGGATTGAGGATTATCACTTCCCCATCTGCTTAGTTACCGAGGCTGATCTAGTTCGAGTTTATGGATTCTGGTCTCATCGACAGATAGCGGATTTCAGAGACTGCCATCCCGGTCGATCTGCAGAGTATTCAGCTTGGCTAGAGTCGGATTTGGCATCAGAAATGGTAAAACAGATTGAGACAGGGTCTTTATCCGAGGATGATGTTGGATCTACAGACGGTGAGGAGCCAATGGAGGATCCTATATCTCCGACTATGGATGCTTTATTTACAGAGTTAACAGCTTCTCTAGTGAGTACTGTCCCGCGTTCAGCCCCAGTTTCCATGGAGGCGATGGATAGACAGCTTCACTTGGTGACCTTTGAGAGGGATCAGGCTCGAGCTCTGATGTATGCCACCGTAGCTGGTCGGGATGCTGCTATCGCTGAGAGAGACGCAGCCCGTGCTTCAAGCGACCAGGCCCTCGTTAACAGAGATGCGGCACAGACTTTCTCAGATGGACTCATTGGTCACGTACAGGGTGTAGTGTAGAGTCGGGAGGAGGTTTTTCGTATGGCAGTAGAGATGCTGAGATGGGTTGAGATATTGGAGCACGAGCTAAAAGATGCTCCTTTGACTGCAGAGACTGCTGGATATCTGGCTATGTTGACTCGTCTTACTGTCGATTTATAGCTCTATTTTATTTCCTTGTATAGACTTTGTTATTATCACTTGTCATAGGTTAGAATCAACTTTTATATTCTAAACAGTTGTATATTGATGAGTAGGTGCCATACCTACGAATTAGATATTGTTTAAGCTTACTTATTGTTATCTTTAAGTGTTTTTAGGACCTATTTATTTGTTTTTGTGTTTATTTCTCGTAGGTGAAGCTGGAAGGGCAGATATGTCATTTTGGAAGATAAAAGAATTAAAAAGAAGTCAAAAATAGGCTTAATAGCATTTTTGTAATTACTTGGTCCTGGTCAAGAGCCTAGGCGATTGGATTTGCCCTAGACCAAGCGCCTAGGCACTCATGCACGCTTCTGGATGCTAATTTATGCGGCTGAGTACAAAGGAGGCAAAAAAAGGGATATTAGGGTTTAAAGTAAGAGACAGTAGGAGATACAACGTAACAAGGATCTGCAGAGATAGATTGAAGGAGAACACGAAGGAGATTTACAAAAGGTTGAAGATCAAGTTAGAGATTTTGGAGCGGCTTAATATTTTCTTCTATCCCTTTCATCTATCTTTAATTTTGTAATCTTTGGGATGCTTGGATTCTTAATTTGGATGATGTTTTCCTCTATCATTATGAACTAACTTTTTATTAAGATCGCAACGGAACTTAGTATGTAATTTGAATTTGATGCTCCTTATTTGATTTAAGTTGATTACTCTTGAATCGTTTATCATATCTTATGTTTATTGATTAACTGTCTGATCAACAATTACCGGGATAATTTATACGAAATTGGAAAATGGAGTATGAGTTAGATCTAGAGATGATAGCATTTGTTCATATAATCTGAATAAGGTTAATATGTTTAGCATATAGGATAGGAATATATCTATATGTCTTTTGCAACCATTAAAAGAATCTGTGCTTGAAAACCCCAATTATCTTAATTCACACAGGAATATAGTGGATTAATTAGTTAGGGTGTTCCTTGTAAATATGTTGTGTAACTGCTAGATGTATAAGGATTCGTTTACGTGTCTTCGGAAGAAGTACTTGAATATTATAAAGAATTATTAGTTAGTGATTCATAATGATTAAATAATTAAATGAGGAGTGTATTGGTTTAAAATGAAATACTAAGGGAAGTTGTGATCTTAACCTATTTCATCTGCATTCATTCTTGTGACTTTATATTTAGTTGTTAATTAGAAATCTCAAAATCACAATCATTAGTCGTAGTTTAATTTAGGATTAATTGAATTGAAATTTTTATTTGATAATATTGATCTATTTCCTCGTGGGAACGATATCCTTGCTTGCTAAATATTACAAACGAAAACGAATACTTGCGTGTTTAATTGCTGTTAATAAAATAGGCAACAAGTTTTTTGTTAGAGTTTATGCCCTAGAGGCTAATTCTTTGATGTAATTGCTTAAATATTTTTGATATTATATTTGATTGAATAAATGAATTATTCTATTATGGTTTTATTTACTGCGTTATATAAATGTTAACATAATAAAAGTCCTTAGAATAGTGATACAAATTATATGGCTTCAAGTATGTGACTTGAACATGAGATCATATAGTTACAATTAGTATCATTACTCTTAAATGTCCCTAGTCGAGTGTCATTGTTAATGGGACAACAATGATACATTGAGACTAGTATGTGAATTGACTGATGGCCAAATCTCATTGGTCATAAATATATGACATATTGAGTCAATGCATAGGTACATGATAGAGAACAATGTACTGGGCAGACCCACCATGAGAATTCTACGTGGAGCATTATGCAAAGTGTCATAAGCAATTCTCATAGTGACAATGATGTAATGATCCTCCGACCTGAAATCACTATATTACTACACGAGAATTTATGTACTTTGATATCATCAAAGGCCACCTTTAATAGGTGGACGATAAAGGTGATTATTGGGTACATCATGAATCGTGTGAGGAATATGAGTGATCTAGATGGAATTTAACCCTCCAATATATTAGGGGTGATATCCATAGGCCTCTTGATTGAGTAGGACTATGAAATGCATGGCCATGCTCAAATAGTGATTTGTTTCATATAGTCTACTCATCGATCAAGAAAACTCAGATTAAATTATGAAGAGGATGACACATTCCATGCCTCGAGTTTAATCTAGGATGTCAAGGTTAAAAGGATTAAATTACATTGAAACATTGGTCACGAAAAGGTTGTATCGAATCACCGATCTTATTATTATTTGGGTAGCAGTGATGCATTACTAGATGCCGCTCACTGTTTATAATTTTATAATATGATTTTAAAATTATTGCCAACATAATAATAACCTATAGGGTCACTCACTTAGAACGTAATTAAAAGGGAATTAATTTAAATTGTATGGATTTAAATATATCAATATGATTGATAGTATTTAAATTATGAATTTAAATTAATAGGATAATTTATATATATATATATATATATATATATATATATATATATTAATTAAGTAAGACTTAATTAAGATATAATATATAAATATATATAAATTCGGATATTTTATTTTTCTAATTGGATTAGGTTTTGGTTAATTCCTTTAACTGCTATATATATGATATATCAGCCGTTTAAGGTATCATCGATATCAAAACCCTAGCCGCTCTTAGAGAGAGACTAGAGAGAAGAATTTCGAAAAGTCCAGATCCTTGGCGGCTAGTACCGCAGCTTTCCTTGCTGCAGATCGTGTGACGATTCGCGGGACGTTCGTGTGGATACCGTAGAGGCGCAGTTCCATTGGATTGCGTTGAGGATTCGAAGCAGTTCCAGAATCTCCATCGTCTCCTTTCAGGCTTGAATAATCGGTAAAACATATCTTAACCTCTGAATTAATATGTTTTCGCATAGATCCTGTTTTAGGGTTTCGGAAAATTTTTAATTTCCGCTGCGTTTATGTGCTGAAAACCCTACATTTTTGGCGCCGTTGCAGGGGAAATTATTTTAATATTTCGTTATTATTAATTTTGATAAAGTTAATCTTAATTTAGACTTTTATTTTCATTTTCTTCTCAAGTTATCTTCTCTCGTGTATGCAAACGCGATCGAAATAGCCGGATCTTGAACCATACGAAGACGATATTGACAAACGGTTCAGACAGTTGCGTAAGTGGGTTAAAGAAACGCGAGAGGGACTTGAGAAGCAAGGTACAATGGCTGAGGAGCAACAGAAATCCCTTCAGGATTATGCTATGCCAAAAATGGATGGGATCAGGTCAAGCATACAACGACCGGCAATTAATGCTAGAACTTTTGAGATTAAGCCAGGAACCATCCAAATGATTCAAAATCTGGTACAATTTGGGGGCTTGGCGAATGATAATCCGAATGAGCACTTGGTGAGTTTGATAGAGGTTTGTGACACATTCAAATACAACCAAGTCTCAGACGACGCAGTTAGACTTCGTTTGTTTTCGTTCACTCTCCGAGACAAAGCAAGAGGATGGTAACATTCACTTCCACCTGGATCCATTACCATATGGGATGATCTGGCACAGAAGTTCCTAGCAAAGTTTTTTCCTCCTGCCAAAACTGCAAAGTTGAGGAATGAGATAACCAATTTCACTCAATTTGATTCAGAGTCATTATAGGACGCCTGGGAGAGATTTAAAGAGTACATGAGAAAATGTCCACACCATGGATTGCTCGATTGGCTACTAGTACAATCATTCTATAATGGGCTCATGGGTGGTATACGGGCTAGTGTTGATGCAGCATCTGGAGGAGCGTTCATGACAAAGAATTTTGATGAAGCGTACAGTTTGCTAGAGGTGATGTCAGCTAACAACTACCAATGGCCAACTGCTAGAGTGACACAACCAATGGTTGTTGGGATATTAGAGGTAGATGCAGTTACAACATTGTCAGCCCAAATTGCAGCTCTAACACAGAAAATTGAACAGATGGGGAATCCGAATAGGCAAACTGTGGTGATGGTATGTGAATTATGCGCGGGGAACCATTCAAGTGATCAATGTGCAATAAGTTCTGAATCAGTGCAGTTTGTGTCTAATTATAATCGACAACAAAGTAATAATGCAAATAATTATAACCTAGGATGGAGGAACCACCCAAATCTATCTTGGAGCAATAATCAGTCATAAGCACAAGCTTAAGCTCCAAGACAGTCACATCCACCTGGATTTCAGCCTCAACACCCACAACCTCAACAACATCAGCAACCTCAACAACTTGACAAGTTATCTCAAATGGAGGAATTACTCGCAAGAATGGCAACTCAGTTTGAAGTAACAACAAAGAACCAATCATCAGCAATAAGGAATCTTGAAAATCAGATTGGGCAGATAGCAAGTGCTTTAAACAACCGACCTCAAGGTTCACTATCGAGTGATACTGAGATGAATCCGAGGGAGGATGGGAATGAACAGTGCAAAGCAGTTACACTCAGAAGTGGGAAGGAGTTGCCTACAGATTCTGATGAGCATAAGAAAGATAATAATGAGAAGGTTGATGGAAAAGAATCTGGACATTCAGAAGGTAAATCTTAGGAAAAAATTGTTGAAAACAGAAAGAAGAAAAACATATGCCAGTTATACCACCTTTACCATTTCCATAGAGATTTCAGAAGCAGAAGTTAGACAGACAGTTTTCAAAGTTTCTAGAAGTGTTTAAAAAGCTGCAGATTAATAGTCCATTCACAGATGCTCTAGAACAAATGCCTAGCTATGTCAAATTTATGAAAGATATTCTATCGAGGAAGAGAAAGCTAGGGGAGTTCGAGACAGTAGCATTAACGGAGGAGTGCAGTGCTATTCTACAGAGGAAGTTACCACCGAAGTTGAAGGATCCGGGTAGCTTCACAATTCCGTGCACGATAGGAACTCAGTTTTTCAATAGATGTCTATGCGATTTGGGAGCAAGCATCAACCTTATGCCATTATCAGTCTATCAACAACTTGGGTTGAAGGAAGCTACACCAACGAATGTTACTCTGTAGCTTGCAGATAGATCTCTCACCTACCCCAAGGGAATAGTGGAAGACGTACTAGTAAAGGTAGATAAGTTTATATTCCCCGTGGACTTTATAGTTCTGGACTTTGAGGAGGATATCAGTATACCGATTATTCTTGGGCGCCCATTTTTAGCTACAGGTAAGACATTAATTGATGTGCAAAAAAGAGAGTTAACAATGAGGGTCCAAGACGAAGAGGTAACTTTTAATGTATTCAAAGCTATTAAGTTTCCAAGGGAAGAGGAAGAATGCTTCAGGGTTGATCTGATTAAGGGAGCGATTAGGGAAATAATAATCAAAACAGTAAAAGAAGACCCTCTAGAAGCAGCATTGGTAAGTGAGAACATATCTGATGACTCAACTGTATTAGAATTGGCTCAGATGTTAGATTCATCGCCGAAATTCACACAAGTCAGGCAAACGTTTGAACCCTTGGACTACTGGGGAAAGCCATCAGAAAAGGTTAAATCATCATTGGAAGAACCGCCAACCTTGGAACTCAAACCACTGCCTAACCATCTACGGTATGCATACCTGGGTTCTTCTTCTACTCTACCAGTTATAATTTCCGCTTCACTTGATGAAGTTCAAGAGGAAAAGTTGTTAAGGGTGCTTAGGTAGTATAAGACAGCTCTTGGGTGGACTATTGCGGATATAAAAGGGATCAGCCCATCAATTTGTATGCACAAGATTCTGCTGGAAGAGGAAGCTAAATCCATTATAGAGCAACAAAGAAGACTTAACCCCATAATGAAGGAGGTGGTTAAAAAGGAAATCATAAAATGGCTAGATGTAGGAATTATCTATCCCATCTCAGATAGCTCATGGGTGAGTCCTGTTCAATACGTGCCAAAGAAAGGGAGGATGACAGTAGTTGCGAATGAGAACAATGAATTGATCCCTACTCGGACAGTTACGGGTTGGCGGGTGTGTATGGACTACAGAAAATTAAACAAGGCCACTCGTTAGGACCATTTCCCTCTACCATTTATCGATCAGATGTTGGACAGGCTTGTAGGACATGAATATTATTGCCTCTTGGATGGATATTCAGGGTACAATCAGATTACCATAGCACCGGCGGACCAAGAAAAAATGACATTTACTTGCCCTTATGGTACTTTTGTTTTCCAAAGAATGTCTATGCAATGCACCTGCGACGTTTCAACGGTGTATGATGGCCATATTCTCCGATATTGTCGAGCGCAACCTCGAGGTATTTATGGATGATTTCTCAGTATTTGGAAATACATTCGACCATTGTTTAAATAAACTCACTCTTGTGCTCAAACGATGTATGGAGATAAATCTGATTCTCAATTGGGAGAAATGCCATTTTATGGTCCAAGAGGGGATAATCTTGGGTCATAAAGTCTCTAAGAAAGGAATTGAGGTAGACAAAGCAAAGCTCAAAACAATTGAGAACCTTTCCCCCCCAACATCAGTTAGGGTATTCAAAGTTTTTTGGGACATGCCGGGTTTTATAGAAGATTTATAAAAGATTTCTCAAAAGTCACAAAGCCGTTGTGTAGTCTGTTGGAGAAAGATGTTCCATTCAACTTTGATAATGCATGTCATGAAGCCTTTGAAGTGTTGAAGCAAAAGTTGATCACTGCACCAGTAATAGTAGCACCAGATTGGGGTAATCCGTTTGAATTAATGTGCGACGCTAGCGATTATACGATTGGCACGGTTCACGGCCAACGTAAAGATAAGACTTTCCATGCCATATATTATGCTAGAAAGATGTTAACGGATGCCCAGCTGAACTATACAACTACTGAGAAGGAACTTTTGGCAATTATTTATTCTTTTGATAAGTTCCGATCATATCTGATTGGGACTAAGGTGATTGTGTTTATGGACCACTTGGAAATTAAATATCTAATAGCTAAAAAGGATGCTAAGATGAGATTGATTCGATGGATACAATTGCTGTAAGAGTTTGATTTGGAGATTCGGGATCGAAAAGGGACGAAAAATTAGGTTGTTGATCATCTATCACGATTAGAGAATTCAGAACTGAATAAGGATGATAAAACAGTGATAAATGAATTTTTCCCAGATGAACAACTGTTTGTAATAAGGATGGAGACACCATGGTACACAGATTTTGTGAATTTTATAATGGGCAAGGTGTTTCCACCGAATTTTACCAGCCAACAAAAAAAGAAGTTTCTACATGATGTGAAGCAATATCTTTGGGACGAGCCGTTCCTATTTAAACAATGTGCAGATCAAATAATAAGAAGGTGCATTCCGAAAATCAAAATGGAGAACATTTTACACCAATGTCATGCATCGGATTATGATGGACATTTCGGGGGAGAAAGAACTGCAGCCAAAGTACTTCAATGTGGATTTTATTATCCGACGCTCTTTAAGGATGCTCATGTGTTCGTGTTGAAATGTGACAGATGCCAAAGAGTTGGCAATATATCGAAGAGACATGAGATGACACTCAACACGATCCTAGAGGTTGAATTATTTGATGTTTGGGGAATCGATTTCATGGGACCTTTCCTCTCATCTTTCAGCAATTCTTACATTTTATTTGCGGTGGATTATGTTTCGAAGTGGGTTGAAGCTATCGCATCACCCACTAATGATGCCAAAGTTGTGGTTAAGTTCATTCGCAAGAACATCTTCTCTAGATTCGGCACTCCTTGTGCAATAATTAGTGATGAAGGCACACACTTCTGCAATAAGTAGTTTTTAGCTACTCTCGCTAAATATGGAATCACTCACAAGATAGCAACTGCTTACCATCCGCAGACGAGTGGTCAAGCAGAAGTTTCTAACAGAGAAGTGAAACGAATTCTCGAGAAGGTTGTGAACCCGAGTAGGAAGGATTGGGCTAGTAAGTTGGATGATGCTCTGTGGGGGTACCGTACAGCTTACAAGACATCGATAGGGATGTCAGCATACAGGTTGGTTTATGGGAAAGCATGCCATCTTCCAGTAGAGTTAGAACACAGTGCTTATTGGGCTATCCGAAAGTTGAACTTTGATATATCCGCTGCGGGAGAAAAACGCCTTCTACAAATGAATCAAATGGATGAATTCAGACTCCACTCATACGAGAATGCTAAACTGTATAAGGAAAAAGTTAAGAGGTGGCATGATGAGAAAATTATAGCAAGGAAGTTTGAACCCGAGCAAATAGTGTTGTTATACAACTCCAGACTAAAACTCTTTCCAGGAAAGTTGAAATCACGTTGGTCAGGTCCATTCAGTATTACTAAGGTAATCCGTCACGGAGCCGTGGAAGTTGAGGAGCCAGATTCGAAACGAATGTTCAAAGTCAACGGTCAGAGGTTGAAACATTACTATGGGGGTCACATCAATAGTGAGAAAACATCTGTCAGTCTTGCTGATTAGAATAGAGAAGAAAGTCAGGCTGAAGACTATAAACCAAGCGCTAACTGGGAGGCAACCCAGGAATTTTTATTGTTATTATTATTTATTTATTTATTTTATTTGCTTTACTGTTAGTTTATTTAGTGGTGAAACTTTTATAGCTTAGGATTTTATAGAACAAATGTCAGTAGTTACACCCCTTATGTTCTTTAACACGGTCTTCATTTGATTTCAGGATAGGAAATAAGATTTCATAATTTGCGGGTTCGACTAATGGCCACTACGATTACTTATTCGGGGGTTTCGCTCCTCGGTGTGCAAGCGGCTACCCAGCTCGCCGGTGAGCTGGCGGGGGTTACAAAGGGGCAGCGCCCCCTAGAAGCCAAGCACTAATGAGTTCAATTGCAGAATGTCCATTTGTCAAATTCTCAGATTTCTAATTATTTTCCTCCATTTTTAATGTTCTTGAATTGCTTAGTAGTATAGATCATTTAGTTATTTAGTATTTATATTCATCTTAGTCTAGTAAGCATATACATTGAAAATTTGTGCAAATAATCATTGATATGGGTTAATTGAGTGCAGGTAACAAGACAGGAAGCGAAAATGGCCAAGTAAAGTTCCAACGCATAGGCTCTCCAATTATGCCTAGGCCAACCGCCTAGGCGCTACAAACCAGCATGTTCCTCAAAAGCCAAGCGCCTAAGCACCCATAACACTCACAAGCCAAGTGCCTATGCGCTGACCACATCTGCAATTCACTGCCACCAAGGGCCTAGGCACTCAATCATGCCCAATACCAAGCGCCTAGGCGCTACACCTGAATCCTTGAGAAAAACAAATTAAGCCCTATCCAAGCAACCCACTTCCAATACATCCATCTCTCTCCCGTTTCACTCTAATCTCTTCCTCTCCAACTCCTATCACCCGACTTCACCTTTTCTCTTTCTCCAGATCAAAGCAACCAACAAAAGCTAACTTTTGGGGATTTCTACAAATCAAAGCCATCACCCGAATTCTCTAATGCAAGCAAACTCGAGAGCAATCTGCTACATAGCAACAAGGGAGGTCGTGGAATTCAAGCATCAATCCTTTAAGCTAACGCATCCAAATGGTATGAACTTTAAATCTAGCCCTAATTTCAAGTAAGTATTGTAAAGCTTAACCATTGATTACTTGGAAATTGCTTGAAAGAAGGATTGATTCCTAAAATATTGAAGTTGTTATTGTGTTCTGCTTGTGGACCCAATTGAGTTTCTGTTGGCTCAATTGGGGTTGGGTTAGCTTAATTCCTTTTCTATTGCATTAGTCAATCATTATGCATTGCTAAGCTTACAAATTTGGTTAGCAATAAGTTTAGGGGAAACTCACACAAAGAGATTTTCAGAGGTGCACACCACCTGCTTGATATATTGCCTTAACGAAAATTTCCAACTATTGGGCTACTGTTTACTGATTGTGGGGCAACAACTTGACCGAGTAGTGGGCAAATGGCTCCGAAAAGGCATAGGGGTGAAAGTTCAGGATCTTCTGGAAAATTTGATAAGAAGAGGTTTGTAAGCGTTCAGGCCGCTTATAGATATCAAAACAGGGCGTTAGGGAAATCTATAATTCCGGAACGTGGTTTACTACCGGATGACCACGATGGGGAAGTTGCCTAAATGATTCGACACCGGAAGTGGAGTAACTTTACTGCTCAGCCTGGACCAGCAGTGATAAAAATTGTCAAGGAGTTCTATTCAAAAGCTAAAGAGGCCAACGACAGTTTAGTGATGGTTCGTGGCAAATCAGTTAATGTTGGTCGAAAGGCAATCAATGCTTATTATGGATTGGAGAAGATTCGTGATAGTGATTATCATATGTATATGTAGTGAGAATTGGATTACAGTGAGGTGATTGAAGCCCTTTTTGTACTAGGAACTGAATGGAAACTGACAGATCAACAGGAAGCAGTTCACTTTCCATCTTCAAAGTTGAGCCGATATGGGAAAGCGTGGCATGCATTCATCTGCGCTAAGTTGATTCCATGTAGGCATATGAGTGATGTTATTAATCAGCGGGTTGCCTTGTTGTTTTGTATTGCCAAGGGAAAATATATCGATGTTGGGGAAGTCATCCATGAATTGATTATGCGAGGGCTTAAAGGAGGCACTTCAGGTGGGTTGCCTCACCCATCTCTGATTACAGAATTGTGTCGACAAGCTGGAGTTCAGTGGGATAACGAAGAGGCATTACAGGCACCCTTAGCCCTAATTAACCACTCTATGATGACACTATACAAGATATGGGATGGGGATGAATCACACCCACGGGGACTGGGATTTATTATCATTCCCCCAGTACATGTTGAGCAGCCTGTTAAGCATCCTCCTAAGGCCGCAAGTTCAATGCCACCACTTGATTGGGTTGAGAATATACAGAGGGACCTTCAGCATCATATGAGACGGATTAACTTGGTGGCAACCCAGATACACCAAGGTTTTGACCGTATGGATCGGCAGCAGTCTTGTCTTGCCCAACGCCAAGTAGAAATTTATTCTCATTGTACCACGTCGTTGGCAGATATGTTTGATCGAATGAATCCAACCGGGACTCCGTACCAGTTCACACTCCCTCCACCTCTGTCAGTGTATCCACCTCCAGACTTACCTCCTCCTAATGCCAAAGATGAAGATGCCGGAGAGGAGTAAGCGTTGATCAGGGAAGTCCTCAGCTCTTAATTTAATTACTCTTACACAATGAGGACACTGTGTCATTAAAGTTTGGGGGTGCATTATAAGTTGTAGTTAATAGTCTGTGCATATAGAGTAGGAGAATGTTTCTTAGTTTACTCATGTTAGTAGTACTTATGCATGTTTTATTAGAGTTATGTTGCATGTGTCGCATGTAGTTGCATGAATCAAGCAGGGTATGATGTAGTTATCTAATTTTGGCCAATGATAAGTCTGAATGGATAGTTTCAAACTCAAATAGGATTGAATATTAATGTGGAGTAATGACTTAAATTATAAAGTTAATTATGCTTGTTTGAAACTCATAAGTAGCAAGGAAAGCATATAACTGACTGTTTGGTCAATTTGATTCAAATCGTTACATAATCATTTTCTGGTAAGAAAATTTGGGATAATATTTGATAAAAGCAGTGAAACATTCATGAAGGCGGAAATAAGCAAGAAACTAAGTTTGGGGGAATGTTGGGGTTAAAAAAAGAAAAAGAAAAAGAATAAGAATAAGAAAAAAGAAGAAGAGAAAATCAAAAAAAACAGGAATAAATAATCAAACTTGACTGGTTTAGTTTTGTGGTCATTGCTACTTGGGTTATTAGATCCGTAGGGGTGTCTTAACACCTAGTACCCTAAAGCCAACTGGTTTGGGAGTTACTGGTCAAAAACTCGATACATGGGTAGTTTTGAAAGCCTAAGGAAACTAGACATTGCACAAGTCGAGTTAAAACGTGAGATGGAGCGTAAAACGCACTCACACAATAATAAAGTATGTGTATGATAACCCTTGGTGATACCCCTATGCTTAGTAATTGTTTGCATTTGTTGGATTAGTTGTGTAAACTGGTTGAGTTTAATAAAAATTGGAGTTTCTTTCTAAGAAGTTGATTATGTGAGTGATTTGAGGTGTGATTGATTAAAATAGTTGGTTTACACACACACACATAACATGAATGACGACATGCATAATTTGATTAAGTGATTTGAGTTGGAAACTTTATATTGGTTGGATGTTCTAGATTGAGTATTATGTGTTATGTTTGAGGCCTGATATTGGATGTTATGTTATTTGGTTGTTTGATTCGTAGGCATATAGTTATGTTGCATTTGCATTATTGCATTGCTTGAGGACAAGCAATTGGTTAAGTTTGGGGGTATTTGATGAGTAGGTGCCATACCTACGAATTAGATATTGTTTAAGCTTACTTATTGTTATCTTTAAGTGTTTTTAGGATCTATTTATTTATTTTTGTGTTTATTTCTTGTAGGTGGACCTAGAAGGGCAGATATATCATTTTGGAAGATAAAAGAATTAAAAAGAAGTCAAAAATAGGCTTAATGGCATTTTTGTTATTACTTGGTCCTGGTCAAGAGCCTAGGCGCTTGGATTTGCCCTAGAACAAGTGCCTAGGCGCTCATGCACATTTTTGGATGCTAATTTATGCGGCTGAGTACAAAGGAGGCAAAAAAAAGGGATATTAGGGTTTAAAGTAAGAGACAGTAGGAGATACAACGCAACAAGGATTTGCAGAGATAGATTGAAGGAGAACACGAAGGATATTTACAGAAGGTTGAAGATCAAGTTAGGGATTTGGAGCGGCTTAATAGTTTCTTCTATACCTTTCATCTATATTTAATTTTGTAATCTTTGGGATGTTTGAATTCTTAATTTGGATGATGTTTTCCTCTATCATTATGAACTAACTTTTTATTAAGATCGCAACGGAACTTAGTATGTAATTTGAATTTGATGCTCCTTATTTGATTTAAGTTGATTACTTTTGAATCGTTTATCATATCTTATGTTCATTGATTAATTATCTGATCAACAATTACCGGGAAAATTTATACGAAATTGGAAAATAGAGTATAAGTTAGATCTAGATATGATAGCATCTGTTCATATAATCTGAATAAGGTTAATATGTTTAGCATATAGGATAGGAATATATCTATATGTCTTTTGCAACCATTAAAAGAATATGTGCTTGAAAACCCCAATTATCTTAATTCACATAGGAATATAGTGGATTAATTAGTTAGGGTGTTCCTTGTAAATCTGTTGCGTAACTGCTGGATGTATAAGGATTCGTTTACGTGTCTTTGGAAGAAGTACTTGAATATTATAAAGAATTCTTGGTTAGCGATTCATAGTGATTAAATAATTAAATGAAGAGTGTATTGGTTTAAAATGAAATACTAAGGGAAGTTGTGATCTTAACCTATTTCATCTGCATTCATTCTTGTGACTTTATATTTTAGTTGTTAATTAGAAATCTCAAAATCACAATCATTAGTCATAGTATAATTTAGGATTAATTGAATTAAAATTGGTATTTGATAATATTGATCTATTTCCTCGTGGGAACGATATCCTTGCTTGCTAAATATTACAAACGAACACGTATACTTGCGTGTTTAATTGCTGTTAATAACATAGGCAACATATATATAAAAAGAAACAAGTTCAGTTCACTTCCCTTATTTGAGCATGTCTAGCCTTGTCCACTGTTACCATTTTCGCTTCAGGATTTATTATGTCGGCATAGTACTGGTCTCGTCATGTGGCATCAGATTCGGCGAGAGTGATGCTGAGATGTCGCTAGGTCTTCTCCGCATGAGCTGTTGATTGTGTGGGCTTTATGGATAAGGTTTTGATTTCTGTACAGGTTAGGATTTTGAATAATAGGAAAGTGTTTGGATTTTTTGAAGGTTAGATAGCACCATAAATGGTTGCCTACGTACCCCCACAGATAGGAGATCAGGTTTTTCGTAGTTCAGGCTCAGACCTGAAAAGTTTGAAAATGGGTTTATTTGGGTTTGAGTTTGATTTGATAGGATTTTAATGTTTTTGGTTTGAGTTGATAAATTTTGATTTTGATTTTTTAAGGGTTAGACTGCACCATAAATGGCTGCCTACGTACTCCCTCCCCCAGATAGGAGATCAAGTCTTTTGTAGTTCATGCTCAGACCTAAAAAACTAGACTTGATATATTTTTTCTTTTTCTTTTTTTCCTTTTTCTTTTCTTTCTTTTTTCTTTTTCTTTCTTTTTCTTTTTTTATCAAGACAAAGTATTTCAGTTTGAAAGCGAAAGGGGTCTCAGACATAATACCGTTTCACAGAATCGGAATTGATCAGTTGCGAGAATTCTTCACCGTCCATCTCTTCTAATTTCAAAGCTCCGCCCGATAGGATTGCTTTGACAAGAAACGGTCCTTCCCAATTTGGGGCAAATTTTCCCTTAGTTGCATTATGGCCCGGAATGATCTTCTTCAGCACCAAATCATGCTCTTTAAGTTCTCGAGGTCTCACCTTCTTGTTATAAGATCGGGACATTCGCTGCTGATAGAGTTGACCGTGGAAGATAGTCGCAGCTCTCCTTTCATCTATCATGGATAACTGATCGTATCGATCTTGTATCCATTGGCTCTCCTCTATCTGGGCGTCTAGCATCACTCTCAGTGATTCCATTTCCACTTCGATAAGAAGTACATCCTCCATACCATATATCAGTGAGTAGGGGGTTGCCCCAGTCGAGGTTCGAGTCGACGTTCGATATACAAGTAAGGTTAACGGCAACAGATCAGGCCATCCCCGGTGATTTGCTGACATCTTCATCATTATCTTCTTGATGTTATTATTAGCCGCTTCCACCGCACCGTTCATTTTTGGACGATAAATAACCAAATTGAGGTGTTTGATATTGAACTTACTGCACAGTTCCTTCATCATCTCGTTATTCAGATTCTTCGCGTTGTCTGATACGATAACCTCCAGTTGTCCATACCGACAGATGACGTTGTTTCTAATAAAACCAACGATGACCTCCTTGGTGACCTTGGGGAAAGAAGCTGCTTCCACCCACTTGGTAAAGTAGTCAATCATAGTGAAGATGAATCGATGACCGTTACTGGCTTTAGGCTCAACTGGTCCTATCACGTCCATTCCCCACATGGAAAAAGGCCATGGTGATGTCATGTAATGCAGTTGATTCAAAGGCGCGTGAATGATGTTGGCGTGGATCTGGCATTGATAGCAACACTTGACATGATTATCACAATCCACTTTGAGGGATATCCAGTAGTGTCCTATCCTCAGAATTTTCTTGGCAAGTAGAGGTCCACTCATATGTGCTCCGTATACCCCACCATGTACTTCATTCATAAGTCGCTGGGCTTGATCTCGGTCTGGACATCTTAGAAGTCCTACACCTAGGTCTCTCTTATAGAGAACATCTCCACTTAGGTAGAAATTCATGGCCATTTTCTGTATTCTCTTCTTCGCTGCCTGACTCATCCCTTCAGGGGTTGACTAATCTTGCAAATATTCTTTAATATGGTGGTATCAAGGTGGTCCCGCAGGTGCTATCTCATTTGATATTTCCCCTACATTTTTTCCATATGACGGTGTATTCTGCACAATGAAAGTGATGGCAGGAATTCCCCTTCTTGCTGACAGGTTCACCAGTGAAGCTAATGTGGCCAATGCATCTACAAAATCATTTCGGTTTCGGGGGATATGCATGAAGACAATGTCTTCAAATTCCCCTGCCAATCTGAGAACATGTCGATGATAAGGCAGTGGATGCAGTTCCTTGGTGGTGTATGCCCCGGTAAACTGTCTGATGACTAGCTCCGAATCTCCAAACACCGCTAAACGTTTTACTCCCATAGACTAAGCCAGCTTTAACCCCACAATGCACCCTTTATATTCTGCGGTATTGTTGTAGTTTTTGAAATACAACTTGGTTGCCACGGGGTATTAATCTCCAGTAATAAATACCAGGACTGCCCCGAATCCAACGCCTTCAGTGTTTGATGCGCCGTCAAAATACATTTTCAAGAATTGACCTTGATCTTCCTTATCGATCAGTTGAACAGTCAACACTTCCTCCTCTAGGAAATATGTTTTTAGAGGCTCAAAACCCCATGCTGGTGCAGTCGACAGGTGATCTGCAATCCCTTGCTCTTTAATGGACTTTTGGGATACATAGATGATGTCGAACTATTGAAGGATTAGGTTCCACTTGGATAAACGACAGTTCAAAATCGGGCTTGCAGAAGATGTATTTCAAAGGATCCATCCTCGATATGAGATAAGTGGTATGGCCGTGTAGGTAATGTTGTAACCTCATGGCTGCCCAAGCTAATGCACAACAGGTTCTTTCTATCAGGGTATATTTCTGTTCTCCGCTGCTGAAGCGTTTACTAAGATAATAGATTGCTCTTTCTTTCCCCATGTCATCCTTCTGCCCCAGTAGGCAACCCATAGCATTGGAGTTGACCTTGATATACATGAACAACAGAATTCCATCCCTCGGGGGAACCAAATTAGGTGCTTCAATCAACCTCTTCTGGAAGGTGTGGAAAGCTTTTCGGCAGTCTTCATTCCATTTCCCCGAAGAGTTCTTCCTTAAGAGTTTAAAAATGGGTTCACAGGTTGTTGTCAACTGCGATATGAACAAACTGATGAAGTTTATTCTTCCCAGGAAACCTCGGATTTCCTTCTCGGTATTTGGCTCAGGCATTTCGGTGATGTCTTTGATTTTGGCAGGATCCAACTCAATGCCCCGGCTGCTCACAAGAAATCCCAGTAGTTTGCCGAATTTCACACCAAAAGCACATTTCACTAGGTTTAACTTCAAATTGAACTTGCAGAGTCGTTCAAACAACTTTCGAAGATGGGTGCAATGGTCATCATCCTGTCGGGACTTTACGATGATATCATCCACATACACTTCGATTTCTTTGTGCATCATATCGTGGAATAAGGTCATCATGGCCCTTTGATAAGTACCACCAGCATTGGTAAGGACAAAAGCTAGTCTTCGATAACAAAAGGTTCCCCAAGGGGTAATGAAGGCGGTTTTTTCCCTGTTTTCTTCAGTAACCATGATCTGGTGATATCCGACAAAGTAATTAGCGAAAGAAAACATCTCGAACTGTGCAGTGTTGTTGGTTAATACGTGGATGAACAACACTGAGAAGTCATCTTTAAGGCTGGCTTTGTTATGATCTCGATAATCTACACATACTCACACCTTTCCCCCAGATTTTGGCATTGGGACTACGTTGGACAACCATTTAGGGTACGTTGACACCATAATGATTCCCGCTTTGAACTGTTTGATAATTTCTTCTTTGACCTTCAGGCTCCATTCTAGTTTTAACCGTCTCAATTTTTTGCTTGATTGGTTTGAACCATTCTTTAATTGGTAGTTGATGGACAACTATATCGGTGGATAGACCTATCATGTCTTCATGAGACCAGGCAAAAACATCCTTGAATTGGGTTAAGAGTTATATTAGTTCTTTTTCTTAGTTAGAGGGAAGGTTGGTCCCTATCTGTATCTCTTGGAGATGGTCAGGGGTTTCTATATTTATGGTGGTGATATGATCAAGGTTGGGTTTAGGTTTATCTTCAACCCATGCTTTGATTTCCTCGGGCACCTCGTCATCATCCCCTTCCTCTTGCTCGATTCCCATCAAGTCAAAGTCCAATTCTATATCGAAATCGTAATCATTACTCAAATTTAGCAAGTCATGGACGTGGCTAGAAATACGCAAATTTGGAAACCTGAGACAAAAACTTGATTGCTAAATATATACAAGTAGTCGTCAATTACAAAACGATTCATCAATTAATATGACAACAAGCAATAACAAGCTACAGATGAAATAAAATAGACATAAATATAGATAAGGGTAGAGCTTCCTGTCAGCGGTCACTTCCTGGTTTTTACCCTTTCCGAACGATCTGTGGGGTGATCGTCCAATTGCTGGTCATGAGATCCTGGGGAGTCGTTGAGATAGACGCGCTACTGGAGTCGTCAACGTCTTCCAAGATGGCCATAACTGGTTTGGAACTGGTCCCTAGATCCTCGTTCGGGATGTTTACATTTCCCCAGTTAAGGACAGGGAGGATGTGTTGATCACTTGACAGATCCGCCCCGTTGGGCTTCTTCAGGTCCTCTTTAGAAAGGAAAAAACTGATCAAGAATTGCAACTGAATCTCCTCCAGAAACTTCTTATCTTTGGCCTTCTGGGTCGCATCTTTGAGAGGCTTTTCATCCCCAACCTGCTGATGTCCGCTATGATTGACTTTAGGAATCAGAAGACTTGAGATAACGATGGGGATCTTCTTTAATGGCTCTTTAAATCTGGCTCACTGAGGTTTGACTTTGTAATACCCGAAAATTTCTATATATTATTAAATAAATATATTAATGGAAGTAAATATTTATTCATATATAAATGATTTTGTGTTATGATATGAATTAATTCAATTATATAAAATTAAATAATTATAATAATTAAGAAATTGGTGGAGTTTATACTAAACTCGTGAAAGCCTTGTGTGGCACAGTGATGAGAAATATTAATGATTATATTAATTTGAGCGAACAATTAATCTATATTAATTGTTAATTGTTATTAATTGTTATTGTAGAATATTAATTAATTGTTATAAAATATTAATGATAATTAATGATGTGTGGATTATTATTATTGCAAATAATATAATAATAATACGCAACGTGTTTATAAATATAATAAGATCTATATCCATGTGATAATTAATCCTATGATTATTAATTAAGTGTTATTAATAATTACAAGGAATGAATTAATTAATATTAATGATAATTAATCGATGAGATGAATAATTTATTTATTTGACATTATGAGTAATAAAGCAAATAAGTAAGTTATTAATATAATAAGATTATATTGATTGTTATGTGCAAATGTGCAAGAAATAAATATAAAGTATATGGAATACGACTATATTATATAGTGTAGAGAAACACTTAGGTGTGACCATGCAAGTATACATAAACTATGTTATATAGTGCAATGTGAATATATTACACATAGAGACCATGTATTAAGATTGATTGAAATATATAAGCTACATGTTTATGCCTATGTGACAATATGTATGTAAGTATACATTAAAATGATATATCATGAATATATTGAAATCACTTGTTAATTGTAGAATTTAATGAAGGAGATAATGTGATGTGAGTATATCCGAGTAAATTATACCCGTATGATAAAAATGTGCATGGATTATATGTGTGCAAGTCACACTTACTACATTATGTGAATTATAGTGTGACATTTCAATTAAAGACATATGTATAAAATATATATATACATATAGCCTAAATATATAATACCTAAGTAATACATGTGTACCTATCTAACTCAAGTATACACTATATGTACATGGAATGTATCCTTACAATGCTGATAATTCCTTGTCCCATAATAAGTGTCCAATTGCTCCTCCATTTCTCATTTACGTAATATACAAAAAAGGCTAAAAGCCTATCCCTCATTCTTCTCCCAAGCTCTTCCTAGTTCATGATTGTGGGGGGAGTGGGATTCATGATTTCATCTACCAACTACTTACTAACTTCTTCATAACCTCCATACAAATCAAAAGTTCGTTGGTTTAATTTGAAGAACAAAAGCATTGCCCATGTATTGATTCCTCTATAAATATGGCTCCCTCCCTTCTCTTTTCAAATTGCTGAGAGTTGTTTAAGTGTTGAGAGCATACACTAGTTATATCAGTAGAGTGAGAGGTGTGGATTAGCAGCAAACTTAGATTGCATTAACAGAGGTATAATGAGCATTTCTTGTATTCCTTTTCGTTCTCTGTCAAAAAAACTTCTAGTTTTGAAATCCAATTTCTTGAGTATGTTAAATTAGATTTCAATTGGGTTGAAGAATATTTGTTAGTTGAGATATAGTTGATATGTTAGCTTATCAGCATGTTAGAACTATAATGTAATGGGTTTTCAATTGAATTCGTAAGGAATTTTTGTGATTGGCTTAAGTTTCTGCCGAAGCAAAAATTGCACTGCTACTGGCTGAGAACCGGCGCAGCTGCACCATGTGTAAACTAGGGAGCTGCGCCAGGCTCCTGTGGCAATTTTCTGGTTTTGCTGCAAGCTGCTATGAAATATCATGTTCAAACTTGTTTAGACAGGCATGATGACTAGTCCAACATATGTATTAGTATTCCTAGACCTAAAGAGAACATATTTTACTAGGTTAGCATACATGATTCACGAAAGCGTATAGTTTGAAATGAATTTAGAACTCTAGAAATAAACTTGATATGTATGTATGCCATGTTCATATACTGACCTTGCAAGCCCGTTAGTACCACCTAGAAATGCATGAAGAATGTGATACCATGTACGTATATGCTTCATAGTACAATATGCACATAATGGACTCACTAGTGAACATTTTTAACGAAAATATAAGTTTTTAAAGGCAAACTTTGACATGTTGTATTAGAATTCATATTCTGATATTTTTTAACATGTTTAATAATGAATATAACATCACTAGTATACCATACATGTGTACTCGCTTGTTAAATTCAATAAGAGGTTAACCAAGCATGAGTTTAGGCATGTTTCTAAAGTAACGAACAATGCTAGTTATGAATAAATGATGGGGACAATCGCGAGCATGTATATTACAATTTGTATGACCTTCTCGCATGTATCTATGATTTAATTGTATACGTTGTGATTGCATGGCCATATTTGGCCTTAAGTTCTTAGAAATCCTAAACTAAGACCCTAACATGTAAAGGTAAATTTAGGATGGTAATACGTGTATGATATAACTACTTGTGAGCATGCCTAAAATGAGCTATGCGATCACCTCGTATGTTTAAAATAACAAGCATGATGGTATACATGATATCATGATATTGTAAGGCCTTAAATTGTCTAAAGATGTAAAGCTAGAACCTATATTATGTAAATTGAACGTGAAAAGGTTGAACGAGCATGAAAGTATTCTTTAAAATATATACATACTACGTGATATTATATGATGTTACTTGAACCCGATTTTGACTGTTAACTTATGAGAATGCCATAACTTGCTAAAAATGAAATATATTTAGTATTGATTGTGGTCTTATGTGATATTAATAATATGAGAGCATATTTGCTAATTGTTGCGATCTTATATGATATGAGAATGTGTTTAAACTCTAAAGGAGGAGCGTTAAGGATAGAAATTATATTCTATATAACTGTGTAGCTAGGTTAAAACTTAGCTTATGTGTAAATCGTATATTCGAAGATAAAATGTGAAGTTAAATTATATGACTAATGAATATCATATATATACGTAACTATATTACGATAGGAATTCGAAAGTGTTGGCTAACTTTACGTGGATAGACTACGCTTAAGGCAAGTATCTAAACCTTATCTCTTTGGATGCAAGTATCCTAACCGACGCATTTACTTTATGCAAGTATTCTATCCTTGTATATTGCGAGCTAATTTCTTTACTTAATCGTTTGAATTGAATTAGCATGCTTGAACTCTTATTTCATTAAAGCTATTATTCATGATGAACCTAGTATTGATTTTGAATATTGTGAAAGTGTCTATGCCATTTGATTCGGCTAGACTTATATTATTGAAAAGCGACCCAAACAAATTGATTGGTGCGGGTTCTTGTATTTGATTGAGAAGAACAACCTTCTTTGAAGGGAAAATATAATTGTCGGAGAACCGACGTGCGCACTTGAGTATGATTGATTGTTATGCATAACGTATGGTACTTTAGGCTGATCACCTATTGTACCTATTTTTGTTGGATTTTCAGTTTAATACTGTTAATTCTAGTAGAAGTTCATAGTCCTTAGTGACTGCTCAGTATTCAGTTATCTTGAAATCTTGAATTGATTTATTATTGAATCATATTGATATTATTCTGTCCTTAACGATTGTTATTGAGAACTGTTGATATTCTTGTTATCCTTGAACTATCAAACCTTGTGATACCCTTTCGAGAATTGAGAATTATATTATAAATCCTTATTGTATATTACTTGCTGGGCAATTTGTGCTCATTTTTGCTTTCCCTAAAACATTTCAGTTAAGGTAGAGCAGTGCGGACCTTCGGGCACATATAAGGGCAAGGGAAAGGCTACTGAGTAGCTTAAATTATGTAGGACTTATGATTGTAATAAATAACTTATGATATTATGTACTAGTTAAGGTTATTTATTCTTAAGATATGTTTAAGCTATGTAATCACTGTTTAAGTTACGATACCTTGGGACGTGAATAATTATATTATTTAAATATAATTTATTCGGTATTAGTTGTGTATTATTCCGTTGTGCGATGCGAAATTTAGTCGTATTATTATTGTGATGTATTACCATGAGCACGTGACGAACCGAATTCGAGCGACCAAGTGGCGGTCCCGGATTTGGGGGCGTCACAGGCTTTATGTGAATCAGCTGATTAACTGGTTTGTGCTTGTGAGGATTCTGATGTTTGGATCCACCAGAATATCCTAATCCAGCCTTTCCCAACTTCGTGGGTATATGGATTGGGTTTTTGATTCCTTGGCCATTTCTCCCCAATCCTCGGCCTAGTCGATGTCCTCGGGAAAACATCTCTTGGCCAACTGCCATCACCTCTGGAGATATCTGGGGAATTAAGATCGGCGCCCCCACCGAGTTATATCGCGGATTACTTATTTTGAAAGCATGAAAACTGGCAGGCTCGACACCTTCATTCACGCCGATCAAGGGCATATCTCCCAGATCATGAACAGGATAATCAGGTTCTGCACTGACAGTCACCAGATTGCCATTAATGATATATTTCAGTTGTTGATGAAGAGTTGAAGGGACCGCGCCAGCCATATGGATCCATGGTCGTCCCAATAACAGATTATACCCGATAGTGATCTTCAGGATTTGGAAAGGTATGTTGAAAGTGAAAGGGCCAATTTCCACAGGAAGTTCAATCTCCCCCACGGTATCCCTTTTAGATCCATCGAAAGCTCGTACCACCACATGGCTTTCTCGAATCCGGTTTTAGTTGATCTTCATCTTTTCTAGAGTATTCTGCGGACAGATGTTTAAGGACGATCCTCTATCGATTAGCACGCCACCTACCACATATCCTGATGAAACGATAGCGATATGCAATTATTTGTGATGCCCAGTTCCTTCGACGGGTATATCGTCGTCGGTGAATGAAATCACATTACTGTCCAGTACATGGCTGATCAGGTGCTAAAATTTCTTAGTATCGATAGTCTTGGGTAAATGTGTTTCCTCTAATACTTGGATCAGAATTTGACAATGGTCGTCAGAATCTAATACAAAATCCAGGATGAAGATTTGATGGGGTTCAGCTTCCAACTACTTCACCATCCTTGCTTCGCCGTGCCCCATCTTATGGAGGAAATCTGCGATCTTTTCAGTCGATACCTTCCCCAATACCTTGGTCGTCGGCTTCGCAAAATGCCTCAGGAGGTAAAATGGATTTTCCCAAGGTATGATGGCGGTACAGTCAGGTGCCAATTTTATACATTCTCCGTAATTCCACGATACCTTCTCGAGGCTAAGAATTTGGAGTTGCGGCCAAGGAGCCAACATCAAGGGTTTCGGCGCTGGTATCTCGAGAGTGGTTTGGTTTCTCTGCTCAGATATTCCTTTGATGGTTATGAGTCCGCCAGATGTTCCTTCCATGCAAAGGACAACTGCTACCACACCCTCCAAATTCCTCGATCCTTAAGGGTAGTTTATCTCTTCCTCGGAGAAGATCTCAGCTTTGTTCATTAATTCCAGTTCTCTTGATTCAATCAAGTTCTGGATTAAATGTCGCAGGGCCCAACATTCCTCCGTGGCATATCCAGGAGCATTTGAATGGTAGAGGCAAGATCTGGAAGGATCGAAACACTTTGATCACGGATCTAGGGGTGGCAGAAATTTTGTGATCTTCCCCTCCTCGATCAAGGTGCAGAGAATTTCCTCTCTAGATTGTCTCAAAGGGGCGAATTTCTATTTGGCGATAAATCCTCGTCGGCTCTGCAGTCTAGTTTCTCGGGCCATCTTTTAGGTCTATTTGTTCTGCTCCTAGCATCGAATCCGATCCCTTCTAGAGGTTGAACATCTTAGATAGATATGGGGTCGGTTGGCCTTGGTAAGACAAGGTCTATTAGCTGTCGGGTCAACTGGTGTTGGTATACAACCAATTCTGCCAACTGATCCACTTGCGCCTTGATAGATGCAAAGTCTTGTTCTACCCCATAATTTTCTTCAGGGTATCCCCAAATTGAAGGGTTATGTGCAGAGGGTAAATCTCCCATCTTCCTTAGGTATTTACGATTTTCCCTGCTTCTGGCACTGATCATATTGACTCCTTCCTCCATATGCTGAGGCAGAGAGTTGTTGTTGACATTCGACTGCTCAGGCGCTTTGACTATGTTCTCCTCGCTGTCAATCAAATTTTAAATTTTGTGCTTTAACGTCCAACATTCTTGAGTATCGTTCCCCGGTGAGTTGGAATGGTAGGCACATTTCTTGCTAGAATCAAATTGCCTTCCGTTTAGATCAGAAGGTGGAGCGAGCTCAACGATCTTCTTCTGGGCGATCAGTAGTGGTAATATATTTTCCAAGGAGTCCCCTAAAAGGGTAAATATCCTTCTTCGCTTGTTTTCCCCAACTTTCACTGCTGTAGAATTTCGAGAATTAGCGGGATGAGAGTTCTGCCTCTAGATAGGCGAGTTAGGGCTCTTGTTAGCAGATTGTCCCTGCAATATTAAAGAGACATCTTCTTCCTTTCTCTTCGATACTCTTTTGGGAGCGCTAGCATAATTTTGCAATTGTATGTGCTCGACCACGGCTTCCAAAGCAGTGAGGTCCTTAATTTTTCTAGACTTCAAACCCATTTCAGCCATTTCCCTGTGTTTGACCATTTAGGAGAAGGATTTTCCTAACCCGGCGAGGAGTCTCTCATAGAAAGGGGCTTTTTGTATATCAATGAAGGTTGTCACCATCTCACCCTCATCCATTAGTGGGTTGACTTAGGCAGCCATTCGCCTCCACCGCTGTGCATATTCTCTGAACGATTCATTGCCCAGTTTTTTGACTTTGGTAACCTGATAACGATCAGGTGCCATCTGGGTTTGAAAACTGTATTAGTTGAGGAAACCATGGGCCAAATCTTCCCAACCTCTAACTTTGGAATTGTCTATCCGCGCGTTCCACGTTCGGGCTTCACCGGTAAGGCTCTTCTGAAATAGTTGCATCCTGAGGTTTTCATCCTCGGTATAAGTTCCAAGTTCACCTATGTAGACTTTCAAGTGAGTGTATGGGTCTCCCAGTCCGTTATATTTCTCAAACTAGGAGACTTGAAACTTATCCGGGTATCTCGCCTTTGCGAAAAAACACAATCCGAATAATTTACGCTCCTGTGGGATCATGTCCCTTTCATAAACTGGATAACGTCCTCCATTTGTCTAACTTTCTTCCTAATGTCTCCAGTGTCTTTGTCCTCCCGGAGGTTTATGATTTCCCGTGTCGTCTTCTGGATCGGGGCCTCCTTGGGTACTTCAACATCGAGGGGAGATATAGGTGTGGACATTTGGGTATTACGTTCCTTCTCGGGTATTTTCATGTCTCCTTGCATAGAGGATTCAGTCGGACTATTGTGCTTAGATTCCTAAGATACTTTGC
Organism: Panax stipuleanatus; assembly: GCA_020205555.1. NCBI lineage: Eukaryota > Viridiplantae > Streptophyta > Magnoliopsida > Apiales > Araliaceae > Panax > Panax stipuleanatus. The sequence continues at coordinate 63,985,720 of CM035116.1, forward strand.
ACTGTTCTATTAATAGGGTCGTCATTTCGGCCATCTGCTTCTTAAACTCCTCGAATTCATCTCGAGATGCAGGGGTATGTTTAGATGAACTTCCTTCTGCCATCTTGAACGGTGGTGAACGGGCCTTCTTGGCTCGAAATCGGGTTCTAGGACCAATCTGCGCAAAACCGATATGTAGTTTACACTTGATATTGGTGGACAGGGATGCATGATATGCTATGCATCAGTTTAATGGGTTTTTTAATCTTTTCCTGCAACACAATGGGTTAGTCGAATTGATGACATGATATGAAAGGTATATGTATGACAGTTCAAGATGACGGTCATTTATATACACGGAAGAGTAAATAAGGCATAAAGAAGCACACCGCACATTTGGTTTATTAGAGGCTGACCTATTTTAGGGTTACTCTCACGGGCTGTTTGAAATTGGTTCCCAGATCTTCGCAATTTATTTGATGAAAACATCCATTTTTCAATTGGAGCGGATCTGAGTGGTGCCTTTCCTGAGCCTCACAATGGAAACACCCAGAGGAGTCCAGTAATAAACAACCGACGGGATTGCCTCCTAATGGAGGTACCACACAATATACATTCACATACATTCACGTCCTCATCGTATATAATATGATGACATTGTCCGAAGCACTAATATATTGTGCGAAGCACTAATATATTGTGCGAAGCACTAATACAATAATGCTTAAAGATCGAGACATTTATCACACACAAAGATCATCCACACAAGATGCATATGCAGAATGAAATCAAAAAGTTTGATCGCGGCTTAAGCCCTCTTTGATCCCTAGCAGAGTCGCCACCTGTCGACGCCGGAAAAACGTCCCGCTCCTTTTTGTTGAAGGAGAGGTCTTTTTCTTTGGTTTTGTTTCCCTTCCTCTCTTATCCGGGGGAAAAAGAAAAGAATGCCCATATTCTCTAATTTGATATTATTCTACCCTTTCTCTTTCGCTATGTCTTTGGGGATTCCGTTTAAAGGGTGAATTTTTAGGAAATTGGTACCGAAATAACTGTCGACGATTTTGAAAAGATGGATTTTATTTTGATGATTGGACCGAATGAGACAGAGTCGCCTGTTAGTATGTTTTAAATGGATGTACCAACTCATCCGAGTTTTAATGGTTTTTCGCAAGATGGTCCAATGCGTGACTCCAAAAGATTGGTCTTAAAACTCGAGATTCGTGGAATTCAGGGGCTAGGTTAAGCGGGTGGAAAGTGTTAGGCACCCCCAGACTCCTGTGCAAGCACTGTACCGCATCTTATTAATTTTCTATGCATAAAGTGTGTATGTGTGTGTGTGTGTTTTATTTTGAAAGATTTATTAGTTTTTTCTAAGTCTTTATTTTGGGCGACTTGAAAGTAGTGTTGTACCTCTTTTGCGCCTAGGTACGAAGGATTTGATTTGATAAAAAGTTCATTTTAACAAGATATATGAATTGAAATGAGATTTTAGAAAGTAAAATTTTTCAAATCCTTTGCCCGACTAAGAATCGAGGACTTCGATACTTTCTTTTATTATTTACGTTTATTACGTGATCTACCCCAAATTGCGTTATTATGATTGAAAGCTCTTTGCGGTTTTATTAAAAATTATTTTAATGATATGCATGCAAAAGCGTTAAAAAATGGTCGGATCATCATCGGGCATGGTCGGTGTAATCAAGGTTTTCACTATCACGGGATCTTGAATCCTACTTCTCGGGACTAACCCCTTGAACTCGTTTTCAAGATCCAAATATTACATATACAACGATATTTACGCTATTAAAACATTACAACATAAAAATCGGTCCATTGTGGGAATCAAGTCGGATCCATTCAGGGATCTCAACATCGGGATTCCTAGGCTCACATTATTTATGCAGGATTAAATATATACAATGTCTGCGGATTTGATATTAGGTGATTTCATCTGTTAAAATCACCATTTTAAGCCATGTCAGACCCCTTTCGCCTCTAAATGTAGATTTAGGGTTATACGGGGTAACTTGGACCATTCAAAGCAATAAATCCATAGATCTACCATGAATTTAAGCCACTCTAGCCTATGGGTTAAAGCTTCATGCTTAATAACCTCACAAAGGCTAGATTTGGCTTAAACCTAGGTAGATATAGCCTCCACGGTCGATTTACAATGTAATAAGCACAATATAACCAATAAAAACATAATATCTACCAACTATTACACGATATGCTTAAAATACAACAAGTTTAACTATATTCAAATAAGATATATCATTAATCTAGTATTTGAACAACATTTACAAAGAACGAAGCTAGAAAGTGCGTTGTTTCACCTTGGGGGAAGCGTGAACAAGCGTTTTAACTCTCGTGGCCAACGTGGAACACTCCCGGAGCATCTCTCTCTAGAATGTCTTTTCTCTCTCTAAAAATCCTCTCTCTCTCTTTACAAATGAGCTAATGTTGGTGTTTTAATCTGCTCGAGCCAGCCGCATACATATATGCGGCCAGCCGCATGTATGGCTGCGGCTAGGTCAGGTGAGCCCCACAAGCTTGGCAGGTGTTCCTTCGATCCTGGTTCGACAGAAGTTAACCTCCTCCGCTTTACATTTCGAACAGTCTTTGATGAACGCAGCTGGAGAAGATCGAGTCTGACTGAATTAGGGTTCGGGAAGTCGATACTCGTGGCCGAGATATATCCTCCAGATCCAGATATCAGTTAGCTGGCTTATCTCCGATGGCACGTCGTTCGAGGTTTGCTGAGGTGGTTTTCGGTGATCACTGTCTCAGCTCATCGATCCTCGCTTGGTTCGCAATATGTTCGGACATCATTGGTCCTTTGCATCACTCATGGGGTTGTCTCCTAGATGATCTAGTTCTTTTGCCCTACCTTGGGGTTGTCTCCAAGGTAAAATTATACTTTTGCCCTCCTGCAAGGTTAGTACAAAGAAAGCAAAATTTTGAGTGTCTACACCTCCTCCCTAGCCTGACTGGATCCTCCAACATTCGTCATCCTGACAACAAAGTTTTAAATCTAAATTACTAATTGATACTGTACTAAGTACTCTACTCGGTACTCGCGAGCACATAAGTTATTAACACATAAGCACTTAAAGTCATTTATTATTTATCTTCAATGAATTCCTTAATTCATTCCTTAAAACTGGATAAGAGTTTATCACCACTATGTTTTCGTTCTCCTATAAGGCTACTTCCTATGGTTTCCCCACCTAAGGTTCATAACCTAAAGCTTTGATACCAACTTGTGACAACCCCAAATCGCGGTACTTCATTCCCACAGGATTTGGTGTTCACTGTCCAAAATAAACACATCTAACTACCCACAATATAGGATAACACTAACATGTAAACTTAATAAACTTAAGCAATAATCTTCCCCTTTAAATGATTGCAAACTTTCAAAAACAATCCCAGGTAATCTAACTTTTATAACATCATTTATAAGCGAAAATAAAACATAATTTAAATAAGTCTTTACACAATCGTTATCAAATAAAATAATACTAGTCTTTATCATTTGTTCGCCTTACCTTTGCCCTTACTAGTGGACGACTCATCAACTTTCTCAACTTTAGCTGCAATGTTTTATATGCAAGAGTGAGCAAACAATTGTCCACAAGCATAACAGTAACAATAATAATAACATGAGAGTATTCAATGAATTCTGAATAATAAAAAGCTCGACTTTTAAATCAAGAATAAGAAAGAAGAACAAAAGTACATTTGAGGATCATATGACCATGAACTATGTCCTAGGTTGTTAAGTATCTCTACATTAAACCTTTAACAGTCATAAGACTATATGAACCTTACTTCTCGTACTTAGGGGGATCAGCCCTTCGTACCATGTATTTTGCACAAACATCTTAACGCTAACGCGTAAATAATCCCCTATAATAGGGTTGTTCATCTCAGCTTGACATAAGAGTCCGCACCAAAGGAAGTTTGGTTTGGATTAACTTTAATAACAGTTCTAGAATTTTAGAATGCTCATCAACTATGGACTAGTCGAATTAATAAGGGTTCACTAGCCATATATGTAACGACCATGAATTTTAAACTCCTTATTTATTAAATATGTGATTTAATTTTAACGAGTTAGTTTTGTGAGTTTATTTAAACCTTATGTGGTTATGTGAATTTGTGAAATAATTAAGGAAGTCACTAATGGTTTATTTAAATTAGTGGACTAGCTCTGAGACTTTAATATCAAAATATTGATAGGATTATTAACAATTAAATATTCAATTTATTTGAATATAGTGGCAAGATTTGAACCTATTGATTAATTTTAATTATGATTAATTAATCAATAATGTGTTGTTTAATTATTATTATGAATAAATAATAATTAATGAGTAAGAGAACTGATAATATAATATTATTATATTTACTTGATTTACTGTTATAAACAAGCATGCGATACTAAACCTTTACTATATGGTAGCTATCTATATTATACATAATGCAATGTGACATATTAATGTGGTGAATATTATATATATAGACTATATAGTAAGCTTTACTACATTCATGTGAATTGCATGATAACATTTCTGATGTGACTTGAAGGGTGTAAGTAAACATTCATGTATGCCTCATCAACATATAGTAATATCAATAAACATTATTAATTGATAATGATTTCATTAAGTTATTAGGATTATAATAATAACAGTTATGGTAATAAATAATGAGCAATACACAATTATATTATATTTGGTGTTAATAGAAAATGTATATGGATTATATGTATATACACTACTTGATACCTTGTAAAGTAAGAAATAACATTGTAGCACCCATTTAATTGTATAACTTAGGTATATACTATTTGTATATATATAGTATACAACTTAGTGTATGAGCAAGTGCTGAGTTTACATTGTCCCATAATAAGAGCCCAACTTCTTCTCACGTGAACAAACAAAGCTAGCTACACTCTACATTTCTCTCTCAAATTCAACAAACATAGCCATAATCATGAGATGGGGAGTGGGATTCATGAGTGGAATCACCAACCCTCACCAACTCTTTCTTATCTATTGAACATACTTGCAATCCTTTGGTTTGATTTGGTGAGTAAATATTTTGTCTGTATTTTCAAATGCCTATAAGAGTAACCTCTCCTCCTTGTAGTTTCTTTTGCTGTGATATTGTCTAGTAGAGTTAGTATACTGAGTTCCCATTTGAGTTAAAGAAGAATTGGTATAGCAGCAAGCTTATAGTTACAGAGGTATAACATTTACCTTCATGTTCTTCATTTTCTGATAAAATGTTAAGCTCTTGATTCTTTGAATTAAGCAGGTATTAGTTGATATTGGATTTGGGATATGTTGATAAGTGTTATACAAACTTCTTAATATGTTAGAATTGCAATATGTCATGATAGAAACAAATTTCGTAATTGTTTTCTAAGTTGGGTTTGCAGAACTGCCAAAGCAGTTTAGCTTCTGGTCTGGCCAACAGCCTGCGCAGCTGCGCCAGTATTATACTAGCCAGCGGCGCAGCTGCGCCACAACCTGCTCTTGGATTGGCCAGACACCGGCGTAGCTGCGTCGGGTATATACCTGGTGCCTGCGCAGCTGCGCAGGTTCCTGTGGCCAGTTTTTGTTTTCTGCTTCTGTTAAGCTGCTGTGATATACTAACATGTGATATACCATTGAAACAAGCTTGTGAACATGATTTAAATGTAGATATTAGTACAATAACATGATATAAGTATGTATTCGTTGATGCTAAACGTATATGCCATGACCATATGTTTTAAAAAGGGAAACTTGTAATTCAAAAGTAAACCTTGTCATGGACGTATCACGTGAACATTCTGATTTTGTAAACACAATAGTGTGGTTTATATTGTCATGAAATGCGAGTCTAAAGTGTGTTCACACACTAGCATACGTGATAGCAAGATTCTAGCGATTTTGAAATAAGAAACTTAAGAACTTTCAAAGTGAACTTGGCTAAGGTTAATGTCTTTTAGATTCTGACTATTTGAGAGCATATATATGGTTTATATATGAGTCCTAAGACATATGAGTTATGAGCACAAGGCACTTAACATGTATTATGATACCTTATTGGCTTAGTGTAATTTTTCAACGAAAAGCTTAGAACGTGAAAGATTATATCATCGATCACCATGTGGATTACGTATTGATCATACAAGCATGTACATTAGAGTTCGTTATGCCTATAAGCATATTAACATGGACCTCGTTGAGTTAACGTATAGATTTCACAAATGCACGTATTCATAGAAAATGAATTTCTAAGGCATGAAATAGGTGGATTAAAGTATACATGTATAGTATACGCATGAGCATGCATGTTATGTTTAACCTTGTTATGTGATAACATGAAGCATGAACTTGTATTATGTAAAATATACAAATTACCGACATGAGAGCATATGACTTTAAACTAGGATTAGATTGAGCATGCTAGGTTTTCAAAAATTATAATCATAAAACATGTATGTTGATTAAATATAAGTAACTTGAAGTATTATGTGTTCAAGTCTATATTGATGCATAGAAACTAGATAATCTAAAGTTATTAAATCTATGACATGATTAGATTGACTTACGTGAATTATGGATAGATTGATATGATAAGCAGATTCTTGTAAGTGTAGACTCGTATTAGTTTACACATGCTAATTGGAATACCGACTTATTAATGTTAGGTTATTTCAGCGAGATTTAATTAAAGCTAGAATTTAATTGTAGCTGAGCAATCAGGCAAGTCTCCGAACTTCACTATTTGGTTGTGCAAGTTATTTAATTCTTATTTGTACAAGTTCTTATCCTTCTCATATTGTAGTGAGCAGGTTATTATCGTATTGACAGTTAATTATTTAAAGCTTGAACTTTATTTCCAAGCATGCTATTAGGTGGTTTAATTACTTTACAATTATTCCACATCGATATTATTGTTATTCGCACTTGGTGCACTTAATTTCGTACAGTCTTGGACTTGTACATTATTTAAAGTTTTATAATTCTTGAACTGCGTCAGATAGAGTCTGAACCCTTGTTCGGTCAAACAATTGTATAAAAATTTTATAAAAGCTATCCAAACCAATTGATGGTAATGATTCTTAGACTGAAAGAACACCCCTTGTATATATAGGGGAGTACCCCAGGTATCTAGTATAAAGATACAAACAGCAGAGTTGAATGTTATGCATATACATAGCGTACGCGAGGCTGATCCCCTCAAGTACTTATTCTGTAGCCAGTAACCAAAGGGTCAATCAGGTATTGATTTCGTTGGAGTTTTATAGTTCAAAAGTCTACTTGACTATCAGTTATTCTAAAAGCAATCATTATTCTTGCTTCCAATATTCATATTGTTGAATTCATTGTTGATATATTCCTTTCGTCATGATATATCCTTTATTGTTGTATTTAAACTTGCTGAGCAATATTGTTGCTCATTCTTGCTATATCATGACTTATATTGTAGTTAAGCCCGAGACTTCAGGGAAGGACAAGGGTAAAGGGAAGATGTAGGATTAGTTTGCAAGGAGCAGACTTTATCTTTATGTTTAATTAATTTACTGTTATGTAATATGAACCCTATTGACTATTCTAGGGTATGTTTGTATGTTGTATTAAGGTTATCGAATCTTGGGACTAGTAACACCTTTTGAATGAACGACATACGTTTATTATTTTCCGCATTTAGTTATTGTATGTTGTTTAGAGGTGGATGTCTATATTAGATCATGACGACCGGACCAGGGTCAGAGGACCCGGATTCGGGGGTGTCACAATATAAGTACACTCTTAAAATTTGTTTACGAATAAAGATTCGATTCGATTTATATCAGTTGGCAAAGTTGTACGTAAAAGAAATTATTTCATGACATGGAGTGCCGGTGTCAATTGTCTTCGATCGAGATCCGCGTTTCAGATCAAATTTTTGGAAAAGCTTGCAAGAAAGGATGGAAACACATTTGAGACTAAGTGATGCTTATCATCCTCAAATCGACGGGCAGAGTGAACGAACAATACAAACGCTAGAAGATATGCTTAGAGCATGCGTGATGTATTTCAAATGGAATTGGGACGATCACTTACCTTTAGTAGAATTCGCTTATAATAATAGTTATCATGCGAGTATCAGAATGCCACCGTACGAAGCTCTCTACGGACTAACCCAATGAACATAGGTCATACAATTATATATATATATATAGGATGAGTATTTATATATGTGTGTGGGTGAATGTATATATATATATATATATATATATATATATGTATGTGGGAGTATATATATGTATTTATACATATGTGTGTGTGTGTGTGCATGAACTAGCTAATAAAATGGAAAAATAAAATGTAACATAAGAGAAATACACCCCCCATTGCCGCCCAACCCCTCCCAATTGGCCAAAAGAGCTGATTTTCTTGATCAATTATGCTAACAAGCAAGGCCATGTGGGGATAGTGATGATCTAGGCTAAAGGCTAAGTGTCCTTAAAGTGAATAGTTGGTGGAACTTTCCACTAACCCACCTTTTACCTTTGGATAATAACTCAATGATTGGATAATAGTTTTTCTATAAATTGAGCCCTCCTAATTCATTTCTTCATTTGATAAAATCCTAAGTATTCACATATATAAGAGAGCTAGAGAGAATTGAGAGAGAAAGAAGAGAACTTATGTAACGATTGAGATTTTATATAATAATTTTAAATATTTATTGGGTTAAATAAATATTATATGTGATTTATTTATTGAGCTAAATAAATAAATTATGTGATTTTGTGGATTGATTTAATTAAGAGTAATATTTAATTAAATTGATGTGTTATAATGGTGTAGCATAATTCTAATTTAATTAAGAATAGTTAAATTAGATTTAATGTTATGCGCTAAGTGTTGATAATAATTTGTTACATGAATTATATTTAATAAAGGAATTACAATGGTGTAACAATTTGGTATTATATATTTTATTAAGTTATGAATGTTAGTTTTTATTTAATTGAATTAGGATGTTGTAATTTAATTAATAAGTGTAGCAACTAACTTATGGGTTAAAGATTTGTTAAAAGAATGGAAAAGGGTTTTAAAGTGATTCTATCAAACAAGGCCTTACTTTTCTTTTAAACTTATTTTACCAAACATGACCTTATTTACTATTAATCTAATTTTAAATATAATGTTGTTTTGGCCAAACAAGCCTTAGGGCTTTTCAAATTCAAAACTTGTAACTTATGTGATTAATTGTATTTATGATCATTATTATAGAGTAATTATATTGTATAAGTTATATATCATATGTATATACAATATACGTTAAGATTAAAGAGTTAGTACGTTAGTTTTTACAAACAAAGAAAGAAAGAAACAGAGAGAAAGGGTTAGAGAGAATTGTCAAAGAAGAAGAAGAAGAAGAAGAGAAGCTTGAGAAAGCAAAAGAAGAACATCATCATCTACATCTCTTCTCTTAATTCAAACTAGAAAAGGTATAAACTTAGAACTTTATAAGTTGTAATCATGTTCTTCTATGTTTTCATGGTTTTAGAATTTTCTATAAAAATCTTTGTGTGAAAGTTTTTGTTCTTGATATGTGTATGGGATGTGCACATATATATTTGTATATATATATATATATATATATATATATATGTTTACATATGAATTTTATAGTTGTGTAAGTGTTTCAATTCACAAAGATATGATGAACACTATGAAATCATGTTCATAGTACTCTTTTATGAAGTTATTTTGAAAATAGTCTTTAAATCATCAAAGAAATTGATGTGAGCATGATGTTATGTGTAATATGTGATATAACATGATATGATATGAGTTATATAGTTGTTTCAACAATTAAATTCATGAAATTTTGATAAACAAGAGGAATTGTGTTCATAATGATTTTTTACGAATTAATTTTTGAAAAATGGCTTTTGAAACTATCAAATTGATGTTTGATTATGGGTTATTGTTGAAATTGATCATGTATTCTGTTAGTATGTTAAGAATAGAAGTTATTACAATTGGAATTTCATGAATTGATTTAAAAATGAATTCATAGTAGCAATTTCCGTCAAGAACGCTTGATTTTGTGTTTTCTTCAAAAATCATGAAAAACCTTGGTTTTGATTATGTGTTATAAGAATTATATATGTTATAATCATGTTAATGAGTCCAAAATATAGTTGTTAACAAGTTTCATATTAATCATATTGGAAAAAATCGAATTCAGTGTGAAGGAATAATCCAAATTGGCTTATTCTCCACCAGTTCGCGAACTGGGATGTGCACCAGGGGGTGACCGTCCCCAGCGGGGCTATTAGGCCTGGAAGACGCTCCCCAGCAGGGGTTCCTACTTTCTGGGAATGTTGGTTTTTGCTTGTTGAGTTTTCATGCCCCGTTTGTTTAGCTAACTTATTTCTATGACTTGATAAGTGAAATAGGTAATAAGATAACATATTTTTGATGTGTTTAAGATAGATTGAAGTAGTTTATGAATGTGTTACATGTGTATGGGTGTATTACTTTCATAAGGTATAAAACATGATTTAAAGCGTTATAAGCTTATGAATGTATGTCGTGAATGTAGACTCACGTATTTGACTAGTTAGCAACCTATATTGTAAACAATGTTGTGAGTTGGACTTGAGTATGAAGTTCAACGGTTTAAACATTGTAGTTGGATACTAATAGAAGCTTTAAACATAATGCAATGTGTAGGGTAATTGTGGAAGTGGTTATTGTGACGCCCCCAAATCCACGTTCCTTCGAAACCTCTGATTCGGTGCAGTCACGATACTACTATCGCCAAACTATTACATCTTTTATTCATTACTAAAAGAATATAACTTGCTTTATTACAATTTAGAATATAATTTCTATTTATATCCAAGATCTCGTCTATACATCATATTCGATGTTACTAAAATGCGGAATAATTTAAACTTTTGAACATCCTTTGAATAAAATCTTTTTATTGATTCCATAACTTTGATACCGATTACAAATCTTGAATCAACTATATAATATGATTCCTTCTTATCTGAGTTATCGTATAAACATCTACAACTCAACTCGATATCCTCTATGTATTAATTAATACATTTTTACAATACAACAAGTATTAAACAGTGTAAGCAACTATCGAGTACATCATCTAGAATCTAAACATAGTCCAGACAATAATCTAAGTAATATTCTTCAATGCGATACTATCTATCTTTATCAATCAAGAAGCACGAAATCTTTACCGTGAATCCTTAACCTGCAAAAGTGGTTATTTGCAAGAGTGAGCTCGACAGCTCAGCAATTCTAACAGTCCTCATGCATCACATAGCATATAACATCATACTCAGTTCATGCATTTATAAACAGTTTATATTTACTACGCATGTTACTTTTCACATAACAAGTATATCATCAAAGATCAACTTTCAATCTCACTTTATATCTCATATACAGTTCATATATAAGTTCACATTATCACAGCATAATATAATTCAACTAACAGTTATTGAATTCATATATCAAATAGGAACCGAAAGACTTGCCTGATTCGTAGTTTAACAACTACGACTTAACTGCTTAAGAATCTCTGCACTTTGTGTAATCCTACACAGTTATATTAACCATAGAGATCACACTCATCAGTTATATGCATCCACACATTCTCAATGTAATAACAAAGGTTACATTGTTGTCTAACTTGTTTCTTAGAACCTTGTTTCACTTTCTTAACATACTCCTATAATAGCTAGTATAGGTATTCTTTTAATATCAACATTCATACACCTTTACTCGACTCGCTATGTGTTCGACACGTATTTAAAGCTCATAGATACATGATCTATATTGCTCTCACGTTTCTCAAACCTTATTGAAACCATAACATTCAACTTTCTAAGTTCTACCTTTCAAAATCCTTGTCGTAATTAAACTAGTCATGCACGGTTTCTATATTCATCATATAGTCATAAACCAGTAGGGGTCCGACCATGATTTGCAGTTTAAGTAATAATACAAGTCTACTACAAAATCAAGAACAAACAGACTGCACAAATCCTGAAAACAGTATGGCGCAGCTGCGCAGGTATTGGCCTTAAGAGTGGCGCAGCTGCGCCACTCACTGGTCAAACCAGAAATGACCTTTCGTTCTGCTGGACAACCCGAGGTCATTCACTAGCATTCAGATTACTGATATTAATCAATACGCATGCTCTATGGTTATAATTTCAAGTTCGAACCTAGCATGCTCATCCTAATCCAATTAAGGCCATATGCCGATAAACTTTAAATAAATCAAGCCCACGTTACTAATGGTCCATTACTAAAGTCATATCAACACACCACGAGGCTAAACAATACTAAGTATACATGCTCGTGCGTTCATCACACATGTATATGTTAATCACATAGTTTATGCTTTAGAAATTCATTTTCTATGAATATGCGTGCATAGGTGAAATCCATGTTTCATCACATGATGCTTATGTCAACATGTCTATAGGCACAATGAAATCCTAATATACATGCTTGCATGTTCATAACGTAAGTTCACTTAGTACTTTATGATATTAGTTTTCACATTCAAATCTTTCTTTGAAAAGTACACTAATCTTAGTACATGCAAGGCATCTCAACATATAACTCATGTGCACTCGAAACACATATCTAAACCACATAAATGTTCTCACATGGTCAGAATCTAAAAGACGTAAGTCTTGGTCAAGTTTATTTCAAAAAGTCTTTAAGTTTTTTCTTGAAAACCTCTTGAATCCTTCACTCATGTAAGCCAGTGTACGATTAACACTTAAATTATGTATTTCATGTCAATATAAACCATACGATTGTGTTCACAAAAATCAGAATGCACACATGACACACACATGTCAAAGTTCATATTAAAACTATAAGTTTATTTTAAAACCATGTTTTCCTTCCATATCACATACTAACACGGCCATACATGCATCATGCTACGTTAAGATAGTCATATATGCATGTCAATCTAGTTCACTTGTTTTCTTTAAGAGATATCTCATGATAGCACATAACAGAATCTGCAACAAAAAAAAATAAGTTCCAGGACCCTGCGCAGCTGCGCAGGCACCAGGTACAAACCCGGCGCAGCTGCACCGGTGTCCGGCCAAGCCAGTGACTGCTTCCTGATCGGCAGCTTAATGAACCCAACTCAGAATTTCTTCAACAATTCGAATTTAAACATGCTATGTAATAGTTCTAACACGTTTATAAGCTATCATAGCAACTAATAACATTCTTTAATCAACTTAACGTCCAATTCATGGTTAATCAAAGAATCAAGAATATAGAAAATTTACAGAGAATGAATGTATATGTTATACCTCTGCAAAACACTTGAGCTGCTAAAGCAATTTCTTAATCTCCTTCACACTAATAGTATACTTACTCTCTATAAATTTCTTAGCAATAAAATTCTCAGCAAGTGTAATATAGAAGGAGAAGAGCTAATTTATAGGCAAATCAATACTCAGTTCATAGCTTTGCTTGCCAAATCAAACTAACGAAAATAGCAAGAATCTAATGGTTAACAAATAGTTGGTGAGGAGTTGGTGTAATCCATCATCAATCCCACTTCCCTTGAAATCATTGGCTACAATTGTGAGGAAAATGAGAAGAAGAGTAGTGTAGACTAGGGAGTTCACGTGAGAGGAAATTGAGGGGTGACTCACAATTAGGGACAAGAAATAATCTCAGCTTTGCATTCCTTTGGGCAATCTACAAATGTATATTATATATATCAATGTATAATTGTACACTTAGGTTAAAAATGGGGTTACCATGTAATCCTAATAAATAAATACTACTATCATGTAGTAAATTTTAACTCACACATATAAAATCCATGTACAGTTCATCCCACCGGATATAATTCTATCGGGTATCATCACAGTGTATTGTCTCCTTTATTATTAAATTTTATTAATTCAATAATTGTTTGCTATATATTCATGATATATTATTTTATTGTATACTTAATATACACATTGTCACACCCACATTTCATGTACCTCTTACAACTCAATAACTTTACTATATAGTTTATATTCATATATAGCATAGTCGCATTGCACTTTATACTTCGCATAACATATAGTTAACTATCATACGTTATACTTTAATATCGCATGGTTGCACATAGAAATTAATAAATTACTTATCTTATCAATTAATTAATAATATTATTAATTAATCCATTTCTCATTAATCCATGGAATTATAATTCCCACGCTAATTGATTAACACTTTATATGATTTATTATCACGTTAAATAAATATAAATCTTTTTATATTTATAAATCATTTACTCATTAATCATCATATTATCAAATAATTACTTGATAATAGTATATTGTTTATAACAATAATTAATATTAGAAGACAATTTATCTCATCACAAATCCGATTATACTTATAATCGATTTCCTTATTATTATACTATCACTAGCCATAATAATTTAACATACTATCATAATAACAATTAACAATTAATTTAGATTAATTGTTTAATTAATAATTCCTCCATCATTAAATTAGTCAATTCATTACTGAATCTATTATTGCGCCACACAAGGCATCTCTCACAAGCTCAATCTTAAGCTTATCATTATTCTCATCACTTACTCATTTCTCACCACATTACTACTTATAACCTGTTCAATTAAATTAGAACTATTAAATCCAAGGTCCACATATAAATATTTTACAAATCGAATATTCAAATATTATATATAACCTTTACGGAAATATAATAACTCAAGCTATTAAAATGTTAAATTACTTCAATTAATTATACTTATAATAAGTATAACCTTTACGCTTATAATAATTAATATATACTCTATTAATTATTCCAATAATAATATTCACGATCAAATAATAACTTAAGTTATTTAATATATTAAAATAACTTAGTTTCCTTTCATTAATTAAACTCCCTTGAAAATACATTTAAAATTATGTATTTAGCCATATCATAAAATATTATGTTTTCTCCAAATAAGCACATTCGTTATTTAGAAAATAATTTACTTATTGTCTCATGATATTATTCTTAATATAATATCAAATAACTATATGTATGACACATGTACATATATTATATATAAAAAATAGATAATAAGTTTATTTTCTATTATAATAAATCGTTTCCATCAATTTAATTACATATAGCAAATACGTTTTAATATATTTACTATATTAACCAAACACACCTCATACAAAAACATGTAAGGTAATATTATTATTCAAAAATAACATTTCCTCCTTTTATTAAAATAATTCAATATTAAAAATTATTTTAATATCCTTTATTAGAAATATATAATAACTATTTCTCTTTCTTTTCTATAAATTATTCCCCAAAATAATTTCTTCAATATACATTTAATCATATAGTGATTTCCATCTCCCTTTAATAACGTATATATATTTAACGTTATTCGCACATTAGACTTTCTCATATATTACCACTCTAAGTAATATATATAAAAGTACCAACTATAATTACATATTCAACACACATATTAATTCACTCCTTTACTTAAGTAAATTAAACACTGTACTATATCATCATAGTTAATTAAGGTTCAATACTGACATTATATTATTCCATAATATAACTCACAACTTATATTAACTAATATTTATTCTTATTAGTTAATTCCCTTAACTAACTCATGCTTCACTATCCAAACCTATTCACGGATAGCTTAAGTGCTATTAATAACCTATATTATAAACATACTAGTTATTAATACACATACTCAAGAATATGGTGATTATACATTAAGGATATTTAATGTCACCAACTTACTATGATAAAATAATTCTATAAATTATTTAATATCGATAGGAATTTATCCACTTCCTTTATCTCAACTGAATCGTCTCTATGCTAAGTAACAAATATATATTAATAATATATTTATAAATCACAAAAACACATTTTACGTAGTCCATATTATCCTATGTAATATAATACCACATACCTCATATCACATATATATATTTATTCGAACCCATCTCACAGTTTAAGAATTTTATTTATTAAATCCTTATTTAATAATATCTGAAAATTCGGGTTCTTACAGTTATAGTTATTAAAGTGTAACTTGCGCTTGAGTTAAGTTTCCTATCTCTAAACTTATTATTGTGCAAGTTTTCGTTCTCTAACTTGTTATTTATATTGTGCAAGTTCTCTTATTCTTATTCTCTTACATTAAGCTAGTTTCCATTTCAGAACTTGCTATTTACTTTGTACAAGCCTTGTTGTATTCTAATATTCATAATATATAAGTATTGAAGCATTATTGAGGTATTGTGATCTTAACTTAGTTGTTCAAGCAAGATCTACTTATTATTTCAGTTGCTTTAAGTTATTTCTAAAGCATGCCTACTTATTATGTAGTTTATTGTCATATTCTACAATTGGTTCATGATTCTTATATTATTGAATTGTTAAAGTACTGTGAGTCGATTCAACTACTCCTAGTTGATAATAGTTGAAGCTCCAAAGTTCCCTTATCTATCCAAACCAAACTTTCTTTAGTACGGACTTGTATTCAATTACTGAGAATGAACAACCTTATTTACTAGGGGACATTTATGCGAAAGCGTTAAGATGGTTGTGCACAATTTATGGTACAAAGGGTTGATCCCCGTGAGTACGAGTTAATGGTCCATATTCTTAATGACTGTTAAAGGTTTAAATAGAAATATTTATAACCTAGGACATAGTTCAAGGTCTTATCACCCTCAGATGATTCTATATTCGAATTCTACGTATAGTAGAAAGAATAATAATTCAATTCTTTATTTTGATGAAAGTAAAGTTATTCAAACTCTTTTGAAACTACTCACTTATCACTTATCACTGTTGTATTTCCAAGTGAGCTTTTGTTTGCTCACTCTTGCATGTTTTACCACCACTTGCAGTTGAAACCAAGAATGTTGACATATTGTCAACAAGTAAAGGAAAAGGAAAGATGAACAAGTGAAGGCTTGTTATTTCGAGTTTTTATTGTAATAAGACTTAGTTGATTGTGTTTTATTTTTCGCATTTGTTTGATTGATGTTAAGGTTTAGATAACCCTGGGATTTTATATTGGACAAGTTGTAATCCTTTTTCAAGGAAGATTTTATTTAAGTATTATGAAGGTTATAATTTACTTTGAAATTTTTTATTATTGGGTAGATGTATGTTTTATTAGAAAGTGAACACCAAATCATGTGGAAACGAAGTACCCAAATTTGGGGCTGTCACAACTTATTAGAGAGTTCTTGCATTTTGGTGGAGCACAAAAAGGAAAGATCATGGTGGAGAGCTACTTGAGGTTCATATCCAAAAGGATGAAAGCAACTAAGAGGTAGGAGCATGACCTAGCTTTTTTTTGTCAAGCTAAGTTAGTATATGTTATTCTTGGTAGAAATGCATGCTTGGTTGTGGGAGTTATTTGTGATGTTGGATCATGATGGATCCGAAGTTGTAAGGATGGATATTAAAAGGAGATTATGTGGTATGTATGCCTTGAATGTGATTTTAGAACCAAATGAACAAGAGAAAAGCATGTGAGCATGAAACCTAGCTTAGTATGCTTAAAAGTATGATATTTATTGATTTGTGTCATAAAATGTGTAAGCTATGTGTAGGACCCAAAGATATTATGTTGAACCACTATGAAATACGAACGTAACCCAAGTGGAATCGTCGGATTCGGACATAAAATGAACTCATAGCGAAACTTTTAGTGAGATATGCTAAAACAAGAACCCTTGCTTGGAAAATCAATAAATTTGATTAACTAAAGATTTTGAAAAATGATTTAAGAAATCAAATATTGAAAATATGTAAGTTTACAAGATAGTGAGAGTGGTTTGACCTCATTTGGATGTAAAATGAACAAGTTATGAAGATTGAATCAAAAGAGGTAGAAGATCAAAACATTAGAAACCTCATCAAGAAGTTCTATCAGGGGTAGCGCGCCCCGCACCGCCTGCGAACAAAATATAATGCGCCCGCACAAGGATCGAATTGGAGATTCTGCAGGGGTAACGCGGCCCGCGCTTCCCGTAGGCTTGAACCGGCGCGCCCCGCGCTAGGCCCCTTTCACATTTAACTGGATCCGGGTCAAACTAGGTTGGGTCATGGTGGACCAGGCCGTGTCGGGTCAAACTGGGTCAAAAATAAAATTTTCCAAAAATAAAATAATAATATTAAAAGATTATTTCTAAAGATGATTAAACAAATAAAATAATTTTAATTGTAGATTAGTAAATTGCAATTATTCTAATATTAAGGAATTCTTTAAACTATAGTTAAATAATTAAAAATAAAGGTGATTTTAATTGTGGGTTTAATAACCAATTAAAATAGAAACTATTTTAATTGTAAGCTTAAACCATGTGAATAATAATGTGGTTTGATAATAGTAAAGACTAATTCTAATTGTGAGATTAATGAAGTGTGAACAAAATTAAGATGACATTCAATAACATTTTAATTGTAGATGATTAAAGTAATATTAAAAGTTAATAATTACTTTATTTATGAAATATTGATAATGAATACTTGGAAGGTTTTTTAAAGGTGGTCAAATGAGACATAAATAATTGAAATAATATATCTCTAAGTACAAATCAAAGTAATGACTAATTAATTACGGACTGATAAAGTATGAAGAGAAATTAAGGAAAGTACTTAAAGAATAATTAAATAAATGAAGTAAGAATACTTTATGAGTACAATGAGGTGTGAAACCTTAAATGAACAATTAAGATAATAAACGATTATCTTATGAAATAAATACGAAGATAAAGAGAGTGATGAATAAAGCAATAATTAATTGTTGGGAGAAGTTTTAGTTATCTGAGGCTAGTATATTAGATCGATTAAGATTTATGTTTATGGGTTAATAGAGATTAACCGTATGATAATAATAGGTTATTCAAAGAATAAGAAGTCAAGGTCTGATATAGTCAACGGCTCAGGCAAGTACCGAAACTTGTACTCTTATTGATCGTACGAGTAAATAATTGCGAGAATGATTCTTGTATTATATAAATTCATGGAAATTATTATTCATACTCTGAAGCTTGATTTAAATCACAATTATATTCCTTGAACCTTGTTGCAAATAATTGAACTTACAAATTGTTCCTAAATGCATTGAAAAGGATGTCTACACCATTTGATTCGGCGAGACCAATATCATGTGTTAGAAAGCAATCCAAACCAATTGGTGTAGACTCTTAAAATCTGTTGAGATGAACAACCCTCGTAGAAGGGGAAATTATAATATATTGGGAAACCAACACACGCGTGAATGGCATGTTTAAGTGTTATGAATAACATAGGGTATTTTGGGCTGATCACCTATTGTACTTGTTTATTTTGGATTATTAGTGTGATATTGTTAATTCTAGTAGAAGCTCTTGGTCCATAGTGGCCGCTCAGTATTAAATATTCTTTAACTTGGAAATGTTGAAACCGTTGAATTCTTTTAATAATCTTTCGGTCCATAATGACTCATTATTCAAATCCAAAGGACAGATTTGGAAACAATTGATATATACTTTGTTTACGACATTCCTATTTAAATTTCTGAGCTATCCTTTATCTTTATACTCTTTGAGATTATGAGCTTTATATACGCCTATTCATATTTATTATTATATTACTTGTTGGGCAAATTTGTTGCTCATTCTTACTTTTCTTAAACCTTTTCGTTAAGGCATAACAGTGTGGGACCTCTAGTAAGGATAAGGGTAAAGGTAAGGCTACGGAATAGCTTTGCTCTTTCATGTTAGAAGTTTATTATTATGTTGTAATAGGACTTAATTAGTATTATGTATTGAGTTATGTCTTGGATTATGTTATGTAAGATATTATTAATGGTTGCGAGACTTGGGACGAGAATATTTATGTTACATAAATGTAAATTATTTTATTATTCTGTTGTATGAATGTTGCATAAGTTAGAACGTGGGAACCAATTCGAGGTATAGGTATCTGAATTTGGGGGCGTCACACAAACACTTGGGTGCCTTGCATTGATCAAAAGAATGAATGTAATCGCTTGAATTGAAGGAGAACACAAAGGATTTGGATTTGAACTCATACCTGGGGAAGCACGGCTCTACGAGGGTATGATTCTGATTCTTTATCTCTTTCATTTAATTGATAATTAAGCACAAGGATGATCATGGTGATGGTTTGTAAGAAAAATTTTAAAATTTGATTTTATCGCGCTTCCTCTATATTTATGCAATTCGATTGTATGTGTGCGCTATATACAAACCTAACATAAGTAACTCAGGCAAGCTGACGTCCAACTTTTTCATTTAAAAATTTACAACAAATTGTGAGAAGATGTTTGGGAGTGACTGCAAGATCAAATCTTAACTTAACTCCTCATCCATCACGAACCCTAACTTTCCAAGGCGTTCAATCAAATTAATTATCTTTAGGATGTGAGTCTCAATAGTAGTGCCCTCAGTCATCCGAGATCAGAAGAGCACCTTAGATATCTGAAATCTAGCAGTCCTACTTTCCTCACCATATAACTCCTTGAGGTGCAGGAGTATAATAAGAGCATTCATAGTTTCATGCTGACGTTGAAGCTCATTATTTATAATTGCGAGCATGATGCATTGAGTCGAGGTTGCATCATCATGCCACTTTCTAAAAGTAGCAATCTCTTCCTCAGAGGCTGTGTCTGCAACAATTGCAGGGGCGGGCGAACTTAGGACATAAGAAATATTTTCAACAATGAGAACAATTCTCAAATTCCTTAACTACTCCGTGTAATTCGGTCCTGTCAGTTTGTTAGCATCAAGTATGTTATGCAGTTATATTAGTGAGTTTGACATTTTTAAAATTTTGCATGTGAAATAGACAATATTTTAGCATACATTCATTTAATTAATTACTAAAAATAAATTAAGATTTTATTTAAAATTGGTATCTCCCACTATTTTTATCAAACTATATTACCCTCAATATATATAGTTCGACAAATCTAATTAAAAGTTTGCTAGTGAGAATATGGATCTCATTTCAAATGTATATAGCCTTGTGTGTGCACAACAAACTATATATAAATAAATAGGTAGACAACTATTGTCAATTACATCACCATGTAACTCCTTTTATTTTTTTACCTTTTAGATTATAGTGGTCAAGTGTGTGCACATTCGAACTAAAATTATCTAAGTTAAGTTAGACCCAACATTTTTATATAAGTGAAGAGAAAACTACAACCCTTGTGTGTGAACAACAAAACGGTAATGTTCAATTCCTTATA
Source organism: Panax stipuleanatus (assembly GCA_020205555.1). Classification (NCBI taxonomy): domain Eukaryota; kingdom Viridiplantae; phylum Streptophyta; class Magnoliopsida; order Apiales; family Araliaceae; genus Panax; species Panax stipuleanatus. The sequence continues at coordinate 64,007,063 of CM035116.1, forward strand.
AACATCAAATGTGGTAAAACAACATCTCAAAAATTAATATAAGCCTTGTGTGTGCACAACAAACTTATAATGATTAAGTGATACTCTATCGTTTTATAATGCTGGAAGACAACATTTGATATTCCAAATATCTTTGAACGTTACAATTTAATATAAATTCTTTAAGGGTTTATGTTATTAATTATCTCATATTGTTTAGCGCGCATTCACATAAATATATAAAATATGCATCATATTATTTTAATATGTGAAGCATTTTGGATAATATATATATATATATATATATATATATATATATATAGAGAGAGAGAGAGTAAGCATTCACATAAAGAAGATTATATTCTACCCAAGTTGATTATGGACTTTTATTCTACTTTCGTTCACTTGAGCCACCAAGTGAACCAAAAGGTCAAACATAGGGTACAAGAACTAAATTTAAATATAACTATTATATTTAAACATGGGCTTCATTATAAACGGGTCTTCAAGCGCTCATTGTTCCTTTGTCTCTAATTTTTTAAGTAATTCTAACTAACCATGTTACATAAACTATTTACAATAAATAGAAACTTTGATCAGCAGTTAATGGCAAGTACATAGGAGAGAGATAGACATCAAGAAAAAATAGAGAAAACGAGGTACGCATACCCCATTTATAAAACTCAATCATTCATGTATTCTCAAAGAATAAAATTCAATCATCCATTGGTCAATAGTCCATAATCAATCCTATTTTTTATCATAAATATAACCATATGCATCAATAAATAACATTCATCTTATGAATACTAAAATCATTCCATATATGCATCGATATCATTTAATGGACAAAAGTTTGCTAAAATTTAGTTTTGAAACAAAATAAACTCTTTTATTTTAATCAAAAATCAAATCAAAATTAAACTTCTTTAATTTTAGCAACCTAGAATCCTATTCCAGACAAAATAACCATATTTATCTTATATTTATTTTAATTAAATAAACCATTTATGTTAATTGAAGAAAAATAAAACAAATCAGGATCTGCAAATGCGCCCAGAATGAACTAGGAACTAGCACGGCCGTGTTGCAACCCCAGAAATGATTTTCTGGGTTCGGGAGAGGTCGCGCTCCAGAATGAACTGGAATCGATAAGACACCCCCAAATCTTGATACTTAATTTCCACATGATTTGGTGTTCACTATTCAAATATCACATCTAACTACCCACAATAAAGGAAATCATTAAAACATAAACTTAGATAAATTTAAATGATAATCTTTCCTATTAAAGGGTTACATCTTCTTAATCAATCCCAGTCAATCTAACCTTTAAATCATCATTCAAATACAGAAATTAAACCAATAGTTCCATTACATAATTTAAGCAAATAAACATAAACAAATCTTTAACACTTGTTCATCTTGCCCTTGCCCTTACTGGTGGACAGCTCGTCGACGCTATCGACCTTAGCTGCAATTGTTGTGACGCCCCCGAATCCGGGTTCCCAGAACCTCAGACTTGGTACGTTATGATACCTCATTTCTATAACTAATGCAGAAGATATAAACAGAAATTGTTTATACAATAAGCTCTTACAACATAACCCAAGGTCTAACAACCTTAACTTACATATGTACCTTTAAAATTTTCAAAAAGTTTACATAATAACTTACATCAGATAACTTAACAGTAAACATGCATAACAATCTACTATTGGATTCTATCCTTGTCTTTGTCTTTCTTCGAGCCTTCGCTTTAATCTAAAAATGTTATCATGCTATAGCAAGAGCGAGCAACTACTTTGCTCAACAAGTTTAAATACAACAAGGATATATCATGATTGAAAAGGAATAAGCTTTCAAGTTTTCAACAATGTATAATAATTGTGAAAAGGCATGAATCAAAATTTCAACAATTGAATGGTTGAATCAATAGTATTTGGTGGCCAACAATGACCATGAACAAATTTAACTTAACCTTATGGTAATGAAGGTTGATGCCTTTCATACTTGATGAACATATGCAGCATGCACTAAGTGCGAATCAATAATCATAGATGTGGAATAATCAACAATAATTATTCACTAACATGCTTTGAAATAATAACTCAAGTTTGAGTTAGAGAACTTGCAATATCAACTTTTTGAGTTAAGAAAGGCTGATGTACTTAATAACATCTTAACTATTCTTTTTGAAGCTGATTGGAATAAAAACGTTATATAACCTTGTATCATTCATAAATAATGAGACAGATAGTTCAAAATTTAGAGAGCTCGTTTAGATATAAATAATTCTAGAATAATTGCTCAATAAAGAGTAAGATTTAGAAACTTGCCTGGTTCGTAGACTATTGATAAAATTCAGCTTAATATGTTCTCACAGACCCTACACAGTTATATATATGCATTTATAAGCATATTAGCCACATAACCAAATCATATAGCTGGCACGTATGTTCACATATCACATAATCATATAATCACATTGATTATATTTTTAGTTCATAATTCTACTTTCGAGATATTTTTTTTATACATTTTTCAAATACCTTATCCATGCTTTTGAAATAGCCTTCTCTTTCTTTTATAGGGTTTAAGATAATCCTGGTTCATAACTTTTATATGATTTTAGTTCATATTTCTCTTCCTCTGTCTTGCTATGAGCATACTTCGTAATTTTCTTCGTATCCTAGGTATTCAAGGTGAATACATAAGGTATTTCATGAATTGAGTATGCTCGTCTATTATAGGAATAGAATTATAGTTTTCAATCTTCTTGGCAAGTCATAATAACAAGTGGTTTACTCAAACCTAGTTCATTTCTAAGTTATGCCAAAATAGTCGTCTTGTAGTATTAGTAACTTTTTAAGGTACTAACAATTAAACTTGGCTTAGCAGTTCTAATTTAGGAGTCTAGTTATGCCAACCTCTATCTTATAATTTACAATTTCATATGCATTGAATTTACATGAGCCGTGTGTAGCTAGCACCTGATTGGGAAATTTTTAGCTCTTATCATGATTTATAGATTCATCTTATCACACTTTTACTTTCATTATTCTTGTCTTTTTCAACTATATTAAAACAACCCTTTGAGGCTAGGTGTGTCTAACAGCCTACTAAGTTGTACTACCAGTTCCATAGTATAGTTTATGTGACTTAGCAGCCCCTATCTAGGATGCCCCAGTTATTAGCTTTATAACTTTGCACATTCATTATTATTTTAGATACATGGTTGTTTAGACAAGTCAAAACCACTCCTTAAATTTGCATTTTTAACACAAGCTAGCTAGCCACATTAGTTATAGCAGCTTGTTGTGGCTGCTTGTTGCTGCTCCATGGCAGCAACCCTTACCTTTTGCTCTAATACTTCACTTTCCTCATGTGTCAATTCAATTGCCATAAACATTTAGCATATCATATATATATATATATATATATATATATATATATATTACATCCTTATTTGTGTAGAGATAACACTCAAATTTTATGGTTAAATCTTTAAATTACGTCATGAAATCAAAATTAGTCTTCCCAAATTGCCATAGCAGTTACATACAACTACCTGCTGCTGCAACCGCTGATGGAACACACTGCTGCCTCTGGGCAGCAGCCCTTTCCTTTACCCCACTTTGCTGCAATTTATTACCCGTCTCATTAAGTTATGGTTTTGTTATATAATCAATATACCTATCTTCTTAGAATTTATAAATTAGGACTTAAGGGGTAAACCTTTGAATTTCAACACGACGCCAAAAATGGCTCTCCCACGCTGCAATAGCAGCTGCCCGTTGCTGTCATTAAGCAGCAGTCCCCTTCTTAGCAAATTTTTAGAACTCTATTTCACAAGTTTATTTATACCCATCTTTCAGCATCATAAAGATGTTATACCAGGCTACTTAAGAAAATATTAGGCTTGTATTTTGGTCTTGGCCAGCTGCCAAAAATCGTGATCCCAAATGGCTTGACACGCTAATATTCAAACTTTTGTTTTAGCTTAGAATTAAATTTTGATTTAATCTCATATACTTAAACTCTCTAGATATTATCACATATGATTTATAAGCCAAGCCCAAGTTTTAGTTTTTCCCAATATTTCGTTTTTAGCCAAAACAGCTTTTAACAAACACTTGGAGTGCACAGTTTTAAAACCTTCTTCTCATTGCCATTTGCTTGTGATATAAATCCATTTCATCCTCCTTATTCCTCCACAGCCCATCCTAATCCCCTTGTGCCTAAACTCAGCCATAACAGTTACATACACAATCACATATACTCTATTTTCGGATAGCATAGAAAGGTATGCCAATTCAGCCCATAACAAGTCATTTAAGCATGTAAATTATATTACAACATGACTTATATAAGCACAAGAATATATTTGAGGCATTTCTTTTAACATGGTAGCATATAGATATTATTTTAGACTTAAATACATACTTAATATCAAAACAGCCTTTCTTGGTCATTTAATAGGACAGATAGTGAGCAGTTCACATTAATATATATATTACATATATTTCTAGCTCTTTGGCCCCAGCCTTATGGCTTTTGATCATTAATGACCCTCATTTTTAACTGAGCACAGCAATCACTATAACAGCCACATTAAAACCTTAACAATCCTAACACATTATAGCAGTCCTTCAATTCTATTCCCAGCCATCCGGCCATATAGACTATTAGTAGCAAGAAAATGGAATGGAAAGGATTGGAAAGAGTTTACCTTGGTAGCTCAAAGATTGCTATTGGCTGCTACTCAATTTATTCTCTTTCACCTCTCCATCTCGCATTCTCTCTTTCTATATTAGAGCCGAACAAACTATCCTGCTCTGCAAGTGAAGTAGGGGTCCCTATTTATAGGAAGGCTTTTATCCAGGTACGAAATAAGATTACCCGATGGTTAAGGAGTTAGTGGAAAGCTCTACCAACCCACTTCCATCCCATACTTCTAGTACTCATTACTGCCCATATGGGAGTAATATAGGGTGGCTATAGGCCATTGGCCTAACTTGGAGGGAGTACTACCAATACTGATACTATTAATATATATACTAATGTGTTCCGCGCATGCACATTAACAGGGCTCCAGATTTTGGGTCACTATCTTGGGCTTGCGGCATCAATTCCTGGTGGGCTTAACATTAATATAAGACAACCTAGTTTCACTGGGCTAGGGTATCACACTTGCATAATCTCGCTGGGCCTTCCACCTTCACACATGTTAATAACAACCTATTCACACGGTCAGATTATCAAATCTGATCATACGACTCAATGCACTGATTAATATCTTCACCCATTATCTGCCTAAGGTACTATCACATCATAATCACATTCAGTTAAACACTTAAGTGATTCAACATGAATACTTATGCTATACAAGGCTTATACACTCAAGCTTAATTAATTCATAACTTAAGCTTATCCCACATTATAGTTTCATTCTAGTGTCTTCCCATATACCCGATGTAATTTCATTGCATTAACTATTTTCATACGTATACACACTTCTTATCGACTAATTCTTTATTTAATCTAACTCCCTGGGTAATTACAGGATGAGTCATGGTAGTCCTCTCATAGTTTCTACATATTTATTAATATAAATACTTCCAAGTTTCCTAGGATTTGGGGCTTCCTCATCCGGCTGCCCCTTCTGGGTTTATAGGAATTAAGCTTAGAGCTTGATCATGGGCTTAAACAAACCCTATACAACTTAAAACATGACTACCAACATTGGGCTAATCAATTACACATCATATGTATATCCATTGGGCCAGCCTTAATAGCTTCCCACGCCTTTATCAGCACTATGCTCGGGCTTACATTGCACTCATTATATCTAAAGGTTCCTGTAAAGATTATTGTGACTATACCCTTTGGCTAGTCCTAATGCCTTACACTACCCATGAGGATTGATCTATAATTAACTCACCCTCTCACATTGCCGCCTAGGGCCAACATTGCAAGCTTGGTTAATACACAACACAAGCTATTAGTCTCTTAATTAGCTACTAGTCTAATCCTTCACTTCTTTACTCATGTATGTCTACTTCCCACATAGTTGAGTAAGTCATTTACTCAAGAGCATCACCTCCTTGATAATTATTGATCTTATGGTCATCCTATAATATTATATAGTATATCTCTTTCCTTGGTTATTACAGTATTATTAATACCGTAACATATTATACATTCTTCCTTTTTAATAATAATCTTCATATGGCACAAACCTTTCACATTTCTTTATCTCCTCCTTTTTAACACTTCTCTTGTTGTATATGTACAACTTCCTTTATTCTAATTCGATAATATCTCATAGTTCACTCATTTACCAAGTTGCTAAAATATCCCACTTTCAGGATTGTTCTACTAACCTTTCTTCATAGCATTCTTAGGGACTTTTCACAACGAACTCTCTTTTCTCCTATTATGTGTCTTTTCGATCACATAATTTAGATTTTTAATCGTATTAAAATTACCTTCAATATATTATTCAGTCATTAGTATATATATTCAAGGAAAAAGGTGATTAAAGATACTTAACATCGCCAACTTACTATGATAAAATAATTTTATAAATTATTTAATATCGATAGATAAATTTTATCTATCTCCTTTACTTCAAATAAATTTTCTCTATAATAAATATCAAATATATCATAATAATATATTTATTAAACACAAAATCACATCTTGCATAGTTCGTAATACCCTATGCGACATACTACCACATACCTCATAAGGCATATATATTCTTATTCGAACCCAACACATGCCTTAAGAATTTTATTTACTAAATTCTTATTTTAATAATTTTTAAAAATTCGGGTTCTTACATCCTCTCCCCCTTATAAAGATTCTGTCCTCGGAATCACTGAAACCTTTCCTACTCGGTGCTATTCCGAACATTTCATATTCTTTTGAATAATTTTATCCATTCTCTTTTCGAAAGTTTTATTATTATAACTTGCTCGATTATATTCTACCACTTCCTTCTTTCTAAGGAACATTCTACTTACTACATTCATCCTTCAGAAGAATAAGAACCTTCCACGATCTTTCAATAATCGGGAAGTAGTATGAATAACTCAGATTCCAAATTATGCTGAGGGGCCACAAGACCGTGAACATTTCTCCACATTTACAAATGCCTCAACACGAGTCTCCACACTGTAAACCAGAGTGTTTATCAATCACAAAGACTGAAAACACCCTCCACGAGTACTCTAGGTGGCTAACCTATTGTACCACTACGTCGAGCCATAACGTAGTGTTTTGTAATGACTATATGTGTTACGTTCAGAACCATTGTCTCTGAAAACATGTCCCCTTTATAGGGTTATTCACCTTAGATTTTCAACATCTAAATCCGCACTAGTGCAATCTGGTTTGGCATAAATACATAAGAATGCTTGAATTCTATAATCACTTTTCAACAGTCACCTAGCCGAATAAAATAGCTTAGACTCTTATCAATAATTCGGACATCAATCGAAATAATTTAGTCAACTTTTCATAATTCGAAAGAAAACCAAAAATCATTTTATGACGTCAAAATGTCGCACCAACTTAGTAGTACGTTGAAGATTCAGTCATTTTGTGACTTTATCATACTACATCGTACCATAGTGGGCAGACGATCTTACGATCACTTCCAACACTAGGTTCGATTGCATTGATGACTCCATCATTTACCATCTTATACCATATCAAATGATGCACATGGTCAAAATACATTTTGAAAGAGTTTCAAATCATTTTTTTTTGTCTTTGCCGAAACAAATAGCTTAGACATACGAATAACGGTGTTGTTTTTGGTTCAGTCATTTGACCCAAGGTTTTCTCAAGAAAATAAAAGTGCAAACACTAGCACGAAGTCAATAAAATTTGAAAATCTAGCGTAGCTAGAAGATTTAGAAAAATCCAAGTTTCTCCATCAACTTCAATCTTTTACTCCATCAATGCTCGCTATACCAAAATTCTTAATTCTTGATATATAATATATATCTATTCCCAGTATAGTTCATCAACTTACCATACCATGGAAGTTCAGGAACTTACCACAATAATATTATTTTAGGAACTTGTCCTAGCAATACGTAGTCCAACAACCAATCAGGGACTGTCCATACACTTAGGGGCTCAAAAATTCATATGATTATGAGTCACAAACTTGTCATAGGCATGAGTCTTAAGAACTCGCACCTAATCTTAGTATTATCTAATTTTAATCTTAGAAACCTCTATCTATCAGAATAAACATGAGAAAAGAATCACCTTTTCGTCATATGTATAATGATAGCGCGACACCAAACATTCCAATGATTATCAATGTGATGCACTCAGCGCAACCACAAAACCTCTGTCCATACAAAAGTTTGAACAACTAAGCCATCACATGAGTCCTTAATGGAAATCCAACACTTAATTCTATCTTACTCTTAACTTGCTCTTTGCTCATTACGAACGTTCTATGTTACATCACATACAACTCCTCATGAGTTCTTTTTATACCATTTCATAGTACATTCTTTTATAGCACCAAGCTATACACACTTAGTCATTACAGACTATCTATTATTTCATAGTTCAATCTGATCACGTCGTGATCATCGGTTTATCTTAGGGTTCTTTCCCTATTATCAACCAAACTCCATTCGAGTTCATTCTCATTATCTTTGTCATATTCATCTTATAGACATCGTCTTAAAATATTTATTACCGGAGTTAGGAAACTCCTGATTCTCATTCTCTAGATACTTCAAGATTCTTCTTTGAATCTTTACGTATATATTTTAATCTTTATCTTTCCTTCTCTCAAGTTATAGTCTAAGGTACACTTACCTAAGGTTTATAACCTACGGCTTTGATACCAACCTGTGACGCCCCCAAATCCGGGTTCCCAGAACCTCAGACTTGGTACGTTACGATACCTCATTTCTATAACTAATGCGGAAGATATAAACAAAAATTGTTCATACAATAAGCTCTAATAACATAACCCAAGGTCTAACAACCTTAACTTACATATGTACCTTTACAATTTTCAAAAGGTTTACATAATAACTTACATCAGATAACATAATAGTTAACATGCATAACAATCTACTATTGGATTCTATCCTTGTCTTTGTCTTTCTTCGAGCCTTCGCTTTAATCTAAAAATGTTATCATGTTATAGCAAGAGTGAGCAACTACTTTGCTCAACAAGTTTAAATACAACAAGGATATATCATGATTGAAAAGGAATAAGCTTTCAAGTTTTCAACAATGTATAATAATTGTGAAAAGGCATGAATCAAAATTTCAACAATTGAATGGTTGAATCAATAGTATTTGGTGGCCAACAATGACCATGAACAAATTTAACTGAACCTTATGGTTATGAAGCTCGATGCCTTTCATACTTGATGAACATATGCAGCATGCACTAAGTGCGAATCAATAATCATAGATGTGGAATAATCAACAATAATTATTCACTAACATGCTTTGAAATAATAACTCAAGTTTGAGTTAGAGAACTTGCAATATTAACTTTTTGAGTTAAGAAAGGCTGATGTACTTAATAACATATTAACTATTCTTTTTGAAGCTGATTGGAATAAAAAGGTTATATAACCTTGTATCATTCATAAATAATGAGACAGACAGTTCAAAATTTAGAGAGCTCGTTTAGATATGAATAATTCTAGAATACTTGCTCAATAAATAGTAAGATTTAGAAACTTGCCTGGTTCGTAGACTATTGATAAAATTCAGCTTAAAATGTTCTCACAGACCCTACACAGTTATATATATGCATTTATAAGCATATTAGCCACATAACCAAATCATATAGCTGGCACGTATGTTCACATATCACATAATCATATAATCACATTGATTATATTTTTAGTTCATAATTGTACTTTTGAGATATATTTTTTTATACATTTTTCAAATACCTTATCCATGCTTTTGAAATAGCCTTCTCTTTCTTTTATAGGGTTTAATATAACCCTGGTTCATAACTTTTATATGATTTTAGTTCATATTTCTCTTCCTCATTCTTGTTATGAGCATACTTCGTAATTTTCTTCGTATCCTAGGTATTCAAGGTGAATACATAAGGTATTTCATGAATTGAGTATGCTCGTATATTATAGGAATAGAACTATAGCTTTCAATCTGCTTGGCAAGTCATAATAACAAGTGGTTTACTCAAACTTAGTTCATTTCTAAGTTATGCCAAAATAGTCCTCTTATAGTATTAGTAACTCTTTAAGGTACTAACAATTAAACTTGGCTTAGCAGTTCCAATTTAGGAGTCTAGTTATGCCAACCTCTATCTTATAATTTACAATTTCATATACATTGAATTTACATGAGCCATGTGTAGCTAGCACCTGATTGGGAAATTTTTAGCTCTTATCATGATTTATAGATTCATCTTATCACACTTTTACTTTCATTATTCTTGTCTTTCTTCAACTATGTTAAAACAACCCTTTGAGGCTAGGTGTGTCTAACAACCTACTAAGTTGCACTACCAGTTCCATAGTATAGTTTATGTGACTTAGCAGCCCCTATCTAGGATGCCCCAGTTATTAGCTTTATAACTTTGCACATTCATTATTATTTTAGATACATGGTTGTTTAGACAAGTCAAAACCACTCCTTAAATTTGCATTTTTAACAAAAGCTAGCTAGCCACATTAGTTATAGCAGCTTGTTGTGGCTGCCTGTTGCTGCTCCATGGCAGCAGCGCTTACCTTTTGCTCTAATACTTCACTTTCCTCATGTGTCAATTCAATTGCCATAAACATTTAGCATGTCAAATATATATATACATATATATATATATATATAAATATATAAATATATTACATCCTTATTTGTGTAGAGATAACACTCAAATTTTATGGTTAAATCTTTAAATTACATCATGTAATCAAAATTACTCTTCCCAAATTGCCATAGTTGTTACATACAGCTACCTGCTGCTGCAACCGCTGATGGAACACACTGCTGCCTCTGGGCAGCATCCCTTTCCCTTACCCCGCTTTGCTGCAATTTATTATCCGTCTCATTAAGTTATGGTTTTGTTATATAATCTATATACCTATCTTCTTAGAATTTAGAAATTAGGACTTAAGGGGAAAAACCTTTGAATTTCAACACGACGCCAAAAATGGCTCGCCCACGCTGCAACAGCAGCTGCCCGTTGCTGTCATTAAGCAGCAGTCCCCTTCTTAGCAAATTTTTAGAACTCTATTTCACAAGTTTATTTGTACCCATCTTTCAGCATCATAAAGAAGTTATACCAGCCTACTTAAGAAAATATTAGGCTTGTATTTTGGTCTTGGCCAGCTGCCAAAAATCGTGATCACAAATGGCTTGATACGCTAATATTCAAACTTTTTTTTTAGCTTAAAATTGAATTTTGATTTAATCTCATATACTTAAACTCTCTAAATATTATCACATATGATTTATAAGCCAAGCCCAAGTTTTAGTTTCGCCCAATATTTCGTTTTTAGCCAAAACAGTCCACTTGGGACTTTTAACAAACACTTGGAGTGCACAGTTTTAAAACCTTCTTCTCATTGCCATTTGCTTGTGATATAAATCCATTTGATTCTCCTTATTCCTCCACAGCCCATCCTAATCTCCTTGTGCATAAACTCAACCATAACAGTTACATACATAATCACATATACTCTATTTTCGGATGGCATAGAAAGGTCACGCCAATTCAGCCCATAAAAAGTCATTTAAGCATGTAAATTATATTACAACATGACTTATATAAGCACAAGAATATATTTGAGGCATTTCTTTTAACATGGTAGCATATAGATATTATTTTAGACTTAAATACATAGTTAATATCAAAACAGCCTTTCTTGGTCATTTAATCGAACAGATATAGAGCAGTTCACATTAATATATATATTACATATATTTCTAGCTCTTTGGCCCCAGCCTTATGGCTTTTGATCATTAATGACCCTCATTTTTAACTGAGCACAACAATCACTATAACAGCCACATTAAAACCTTAACAATTCTAACACATTATAGCAGTCCTTCAATTCTATTCCCAGCCATCCGGCCATATAGACTATTAGTAGCAAGAAAATGGAATGGAAAGGATTGGAAAGAGTTTACCTTGGTAGTTCAAAGATTGCTATTGGCTGCTACCCAATTTATTCTCCTTCACCTCTCCATCTCGCATTCTCTCTTTCTATATTAGAGCCGAACAAACTATCCCGCTCTGCAAGTGAAGTAGGGGTCCCTATTTATAGGAAGGTTTTTATCCAGGTACGAACCAAGATTACCCGATGGTTAAACAGTTAGTGGAAAGCTCTACCAACCCACTTCCATCCCATACTTCTAGTACTCATTACTGCCCACATGGGAGTAATATAGGGTGGCTATAGGCCATTGGCCTAACTTGGAGGGAGTACTACCAGTACTGATACTATTAATATATATACTAATGTGTTTCGCGCATGCACATTAGCAGGGCTCCAGATTTTGGGTCACTATCTTGGGATTGCTGCATCAATTCCCGGTGGGCTTAACATTAATATAAGATAACCTAGTTTCACCGGGCTAGGGTATCACACTTGCATAATCTCGCTGGGCCTTCCACCTTCACACATGTTAATAACAACCCATTCACACGATCAGATTATCAAATCTGATCATACGACTCAATGCAACGATTAATATCTTCACCCATTATCTGCCTAAGGTACTATCACAACATAATCACATTCAGTTAAACACTTGAGTGATTCAACATGAATCCTTATGCTATACAAGGCTTATACAATCAAGCATAATTAATTCATAACTTAAGCTTATACCATATTATAGTTTCATTCTAGTGTCTTCCCATATACCCGATGTAATTTCATTGCATTAACTATTTTCATACGTATACACACGTCTTATCGACTAATTCTTTATTTAATCTAACTCCTTGGGTAATTACAGGACGAGTCATGGTAGTCCTCTCATAGTTTCTACATATTTATTAATATAAGTACTTCCAAGTTTCCTAGGATTTGGGGCTTCCTCATCTGGCTGCCCCTTCTAGGGTTTATAGGAATTAAGCGTAGAGCTTGATCATGGGCTTAAACAAACCCTATACAACTTAAAACATGACTACCAACATTGGGCCAATCAATTACACATCATATGTATATCCATTGGGCAAGCCTTAATAGCTTCCCACGCCTTTATCAGCACTTTGCTCGGGCTTACATTGTACTCATTATATCTAAAGGTTCCTGCAAAGATTATTGTGACTATACCCTTTGGCTAGTCCTAATGCCTTACACTACCCATGAGGATTGATCTATAATTAACTCACCCTCTCACATTGCCTCCTAGGGCCAACATTGCAAGCTTGGTTAATACACAACACAAGCTATTAGTCTCTTAATTAGCTACTAGTCTAATCCTTCACTTCTTTACTCATGTATGTCTACTTCCCACATAGTTGAGTAAGTCATTTACTCAAGAGCATCACCTCCTTGATAATTATTGACCTTATGGTCATTCTTAAATATTCTATAGTATACATTTTTCCTTGGTTATTACAGTATTATTAATACCGTAACATATTATACATTCTTCCTTTTTAATAATAATCTTCATATGGCACACACCTTTCACATTTCTTTATCTTCTCCTTTTTAACACTTCTCTTGTTGTATATGTACAACTTCCTTTATTCTAGTTCGATAAGATCTCATAGTTCACTCATTTACCAAGTTGCTAAAATATCCCACTTTCAGGATTGTTCTACTAACCTTTCTTCATAGCATTCTTAGGGGCTTTTCACAACGAAGTCTCTTTTCTCCTATTATGTGTCTTTTCGATCACATAATTTAGATTTTTAATCGTATTAAAATTACCTTCAATATCTTATTCAGTCATTAGTATATATATTCAAGGAAAAAGGTGATTAAAGATACTTAACATCACCAACTTACTATGATAAAATAATTTTATAAATTATTTAATATCGATAGATAAATTTTATCTATCTCCTTTACTTCAAATAAATTGTCTCTATAATAAATAACAAATATATCATAATAATATATTTATTAAACACAAAATCACATTTTGCATAGTTCATAATACCCTATGCGACATACTACCACATACCTCATAAGGCATATATATTCTTATTCGAACCCAACACATGCCTTAAGAATTATATTTACAAAATTCTTATTTTAATAATTTTTGAAAATTCGGGTTCTTACATCCTTTCCCCCTTATAAAGATTCCGTCCTCGGAATCACCGAAACCTTTCCTACTCGGTGCTATTCCGAACATTACATATTCTTTTGAATAATTTTATCCATTCTTTTTTTGAAAGTTTTATTATTATTTCTTGCTTGATTACATTCTACCACTTCCTTCTTTCTAAGGAACATTCTACTTACTACATTCATCCTTCAGAAGAATAAAAACTTTCCACGATCTTTCAATAATCGGGAAGTAGTATGAATAACTCAAATTCTAAATTATGCTGAGGGGTCACAAGACCGTGAACTTTCATACTTGATGAACATATGCAGCATGCACTAAGTGCGAATCAATAATCATAGATGTGGAATAATCAACAATAATTATTCACTAACATGCTTTGAAATAATAACTCAAGTTTGAGTTAGAGAACTTGCAATATCAACTTTTTGAGTTAAGAAAGGCTGATGTAGTTAATAACATCTTAACTATTCTTTTTGAAGCTGATTTGAATAAAAAGGTTATATAACCTTGTATCATTCATAAATAATGAGACAGACAGTTCAAAATTTAGAGAGCTCGTTTAGATATGAATAATTCTAGAATACTTGCTCAATAAAGAGTAAGATTTAGAAACTTGCCTGGTTCGTAGACTATTGATAAAATTCAGCTTAATATGTTCTCACAGACCCTACACAGTTATATATATGCATTTATAAGCATATTAGCCACATAACCAAATCATATAGCTGGCACGTATGTTCATATATCACATAATCATATAATCACATTGATTATATTTTTAGTTCATAATTGTACTTTCGAGATATTTTTTTTATACATTTTTCAAATACCTTATCCATGATTTTGAAATAGCCTTCTCTTTCTTTTATAGGGTTTAACATAATCCTAGTTCATAACTTTTATATGATTTTAGTTAATATTTCTCTTCCTCTTTCTTGCTATGAGCATACTTCGTAATTTTCTTCGTGTCCTAGGTATTCAAGGTGACAACATAAGGTATTTCATGAATTGAGTATGCTCGTATATTATAGGAATAGAACTATAGTTTTCAATCTGCTTGGCAAGTCATAATAACAAGTGGTTTACTCAAACTTAGTTCATTTCTAAGTTATGCCAAAATAGTCCTCTTGTAGTATTAGTAACACTTTAAGGTACTAACAATTAAACTTGGCTTAGCAGTTCCAATTTAGGAGTCTAGTTATGCCAACCTCTATCTTATAATTTATAATTTCATATGCATTGAATTTACAGGACCCGTGTGTAGCTAGCACCTGATTGGGAAATTTTTAGCTCTTATCATGATTTATAGATTCATCTTATCACACTTTTACTTTCTTTATTCTTATCTTTCTTCAACTATATTAAAACAACCCTTTGAGGCTAGGTGTGTCTAACAGCCTACTAAGTTGTACTACCAGTTCTATAGTATAGTTTATGTGACTTAGCAGCCCCTATCTAGGATGCCCCAGTTATTATCTTTATAACTTTGCACATTCATTATTATTTTAGATACATAGTTGTAAAGACAAGTCAAAACCACTCCTTAAATTTGCATTTTTAACACAAGCTAGCTAGCCACATTAGTTATAGCAGCTTGTTGTGGCTGCTTGTTGCTGCTCCATGGCAGCAGCCCTTACCTTTTGCTCTAATACTTCACTTTCCTCATGTGTCAATTCAATTGCCATAAACATTTAGCATGTCATATATATATATATATATATATTACATCCTTATTTGTGTAGAGATAACACTCAAATTTTATGGTTAAATCTTTAAATTACATCATGTAATAAAAATTAGTCTTCCCAAATTGCCATAGCAGTTACATACAGGTACCTGCTGCAGCAACCGCTGATGGAACACACTGCTGCCTCTGGGCAGCAGCCCTTTCCCTTACCCCGCTTTGCTGCAATTTATTACCTGTCTCATTAAGTTATGGTTTTGTTATATAATCTATATACCTATCTTCTTAAAATTTATAAATTAGGAATTTATGGGTAAACCTTTGAATTTCAACACGACGCCAAAAATGGCTCGCCCACGAAGCAACAGCAGCTGCCCGTTGCTGTCATTAAGCAGCAGTCCCCTTCTTAGCAAATTTTTCGAACTCTATTTCACAATTTTATTTATACCCATATTTCAGCATCATAAAGATGTTATACCAGCCTACTTAAGAAAATATTAGGCTTGTATTTTGGTCTTGGCCAGCTGCCAAAAACCGTGATCCCAAATGGCTTGACACGCTAATATTCAAACTTTTGTTTTAGCTTAGAATTGAATTTTGATTTAATCTCATATACTTAAACTCTCTAAATATTATCACATATGATTTATAAGCCAAGCCCAAGTTTTAGTTTCGCCCAATATTTAGTTTTTAGCCAAAACAGTCCACTTGGGACTTTTAACAAACACTTGGAGTGCACAGTTTTAAAACCTTCTTCTCATTGCCATTTGCTTGTGATATAAATACATTTGATCCTCCTTATTCCTCCACAGCCCATCCTAATCTCCTTGTGCCTAAACTCAGCCATAACAGTTACATACACAATCACATATACTCTATTTTTGGATGGCATAGAAAGGTCACGCCAATTCAGCCCATAACAAGTCATTTAAGCATGTAAATTATATTACAACATGACTTATATAAGCACAAGAATATATTTGAGGCATTTCTTTTAACATGGTAGCATATAGATATTATTTTAGACTTAAATACATACTTAATATCAAAACAGCCTTTCTTGGTAATTTAATCGAACAGATAGTGAGCAGTTCACATTAATATATATATTACATATATTTCTAGCACTTTGGCCCCAGCCTTATGGCTTTTGATCATAATTAACCTCTTTTTAACTTAGCACAACAATCACTATAACAACCACATTAAAACCTTAACAATCCTAACACATTATAACAGTCCTTCAATTCTATTCCCAGCCATGCGGCCATACAGACTATTAGTAGCAAGAAAATGGAATGGAAAGGATTGGAAATAGTTTACCTTTATAGCTCAAAGATTGCTATTGGCTGCTACTCAATTTATTCTCCTTCACCTCTCCATCTCGCATTCTCTCTTTCTATAATAGAGCCGAACAAATTATCCCGCTCTGCAAGTGAAGTAGGGGTCCCTATTTATAGGAAGGCTTTTATCCAGGTACGAAACAAGATTACCGATGGTTAAGGAGTTAGTGGAAAGCTCTACCAAACCACTTCCATCCCATACTTCTAGTACTCATTACAGCCCACATGGGAGTAATATAGGGTGGCTATAGGCCATTGGCCTAACTTGGAGGGAGTACTACCAGTACTGATACTATTAATATATATACTAATGTGTTCCGCGCTTGTACATTAGCAGGGCTCCAGATTTTGGGTCACTATCTTGGGCTTGCGGCATCAATTCCGGGTGGGCTTAACATTAATATAAGACAACCTAGTTTCACTGGGCTAGGGTATCACACTTGCATAATCTCGTTGGGCCTTCCACCTTCACACATGTTAATAACAACCTATTCACACGGTCAGATTATCAAATCTGATCATACGAATCAATGCACTGATTAATATCTTCACCCATTAGCTGCGTAAGGTACTATCACAACATAATCACATTCAGTTAAACACTTAAGTGATTCAACATGAATCCTTATGCTATACAAGGCTTATACACTCAAGCTTATTTAATTCATAACTTAAGCTTATACCATATTATAGTTTCATTCTAGTGTCTTCCCATATACCCGATGTAATTTCATTGCATTAACTATTTTCATACGTATACAAACTTCTTATCGACTAATTCTTTATTTAATCTAACTCCCTGGGTAATTACAGGACGAGTCATAGTAGTCCTCTCATAGTTTCTACATATTTATTAATATAAATACTTCCAAGTTTCCTAGGATTTGGGGCTTCCTCATCCGGCTACCCCTTCTGGGTTTATAGGAATTAAGCTTAGAGCTTGATCATGGGCTTAAACAAACCCTATACAACTTAAAACACGACTACCAACTTTGGGCTAATCAATTACACATCATATGTATATCCATTGGGCCAGCCTTAATAGCTTCCCACGCCTTTATCAGCACTATGCTCGGGCTTACATTGCACTCATTATATCTAAAGGTTCCTGTAAAGATTATTGTGACTATACCCTTTGGCTAGTCCTAATGCCTTACACTACCCATGAGGATTGATCTATAATTAACTCACCCTCTCACATTGCCGCCTAGGGCCAACATTGCAAGCTTGGTTAATACACAACACAAGCTATTAGTCTCTTAATTAGCTACTAGTCTAATCCTTCACTTCTTTACTCATGTATGTCTACTTCCCACATAGTTGAGTAAGTCATTTACTCAAGAGCATCACCTCCTTGATAATTATTGATCTTATGGTCATCCTATAATATTATATAGTATATCTCTTTCCTTGGTTATTACAGTATTATTAATACCGTAACATATTATACATTCTTCCTTTTTAATAATAATCTTCATATGGCACAAACCTTTCACATTTCTTTATCTCCTCCTTTTTAACACTTCTCTTGTTGTATATGTACAACTTCCTTTATTCTAATTCGATAATATCTCATAGTTCACTCATTTACCAAGTTGCTAAAATATCCCACTTTCAGGATTGTTCTACTAACCTTTCTTCATAGCATTCTTAGGGACTTTTCACAACGAACTCTCTTTTCTCCTATTATGTGTCTTTTCGATCACATAATTTAGATTTTTAATCGTATTAAAATTACCTTCAATATCTTATTCAGTCATTAGTATATATATTCAAGGAAAAAGGTGATTAAAGATACTTAACATCGCCAACTTACTATGATAAAATAATTTTATAAATTATTTAATATCGATAGATAAATTTTATCTATCTCCTTTACTTCAAATAAATTGTCTCTATAATAAATAACAAATATATCATAATAATATATTTATTAAACACAAAATCACATCTTGTATAGTTCGTAATACCCTATGCGACATACTACCACATACCTCATAAGGCATATATATTCTTATTCGAACCCAACACATACCTTAAGAATTTTATTTACTAAATTCTTATTTTAATAATTTTCAAAAATTCGGGTTCTTACAATTGTTATTATATGCAAGAGTGAGCAAAGTAAGGCTCACTAAAATAGTCATGAACAATAACCAAATATGAAATCAGAATGAATAACATCAGCTGAACAATAGATATTTACTATCATTGATAAGTATGAACAAAAAGCTCAGTAGAAACTCAACTTTTGAATCAAGAATAGAAAACAAGTTCAAAAGTATGTTTGAGGGTCGTATGACCACGAACTACGTTCTAGGTTATCAAATATTTCTACTTTAAACCTTTAACAGTCTTAAGACTTTATGGACCTTACTTCTCGTACTCAGGGGGATCATCCCTTCGTTTCATGTATTGTGCACAAACATCTTAACGCTTACGCTTAATAATCCCCTATAATAGGGTTGTTCATCTCAGTTTTGATTTAAGAAAGTCTTCACCAAAGAAGGTTTGGTTTGGATTAGCTTCGATAGTACTTCTAGGATTTAGAACGCTCATCAACTATGGATTAGTCGAATTAATAAGAGCTCACTAGCCATACAAAGGTTTGATATAATAATAAAAGATTGAATAACAAAAATTAAATCAAAGATTGAATCTCGACGTTATACAATGGAACGAACATTGTATAGATCAATTAAAGATTTGAAATAATAATCTTGCGTAAGATAACAAGTTAAGGATAGGAAACTTGCTCAATTAAAAAATGGAGTTAAGAAACTTGCCTCGTGCGTAGATTAAACAATTATAACTTGATTCCCAAATATCCTACGCACATGTTATTAAAGATCACAACACCAATTAGTTTTAACTAATTATTTACTTACAATATTAACTCTGAGTATAATCACACTATTTATATGACGCCCCCAAATTTGGGTCCTTTGAACCTCGGATCTCGTACGTTACGGTACTTCATCTTCGTACATATTCTATAACTATTGCGGAATATTCGTACATACATTGTTCATTTTCAAATAATTCTACAACATCTCTGAAGATTTCTAAACTTAACTTACATACATACCTTTAGATTCACAAAAGGTTTACATAAATAACTTACATCAAATAACTAAACAGTTAACTGGCATAACACTCTAATCTTATTTTAAAATCATCCAACATAACATTACAAAGTGATTACAATCTGTTTTAACAACATATAATATGCTTAATTAGCTTTTACATTCATAAGATCAAGTTACATTAGCATTTACTGGACCGTATATTAAAAATCACATTTCTGGGTTAAACTGCCAAGTGGCGCTGCGACGCTGCTTAATGAACTACAATTGGCGCTGTAGCTCAACCTCAGCGTTGCAGCGCACCTGTTTACTCACAGAACAGGCGTTGTGGCGCCGTGTCATGTCACTAGACACTGTTAGGGCGCTGCAGCGCTCTGTTTACTAACAAAACAGGCGTTGCGGCGCCACGACACAGTAGAACGCAGACATATTCGCGAAGAACACAAACTAGGCCATATAAGGCCATAAACTTCGCTCAAACAACAATCTTTGCATACCCAAACTATATAGACTTCACAGAAACGTTACTAAGCATGTAGAGCATGATTATAATCAACAAAACAACATAAACAATCAAATTTAAACCCTTAAATTAAATGTTTTTGCCAAAACTCCATTTTTAAACATTCTTAACAAAATCAATCATTGTGAACTTGTTTTTCAACCAAATTACTCCATTCAAATTACATTCTCTTCGTTTCTTCATGTATTAACACAATAAAAAATTAATTTACACAATATAATATGAATTGAACACTAATTTTAGTATCAAATAAGCCATTTACAAATATATTTCAATGTAAACTTACTATAAATATGATTTCTTCATATTTATCATGTTTTCATGGATTAATCAACTTTAAATCTCATACAAACCACATAGAATAGATTATATATACAATTTAACATATATAAATCATATCTTCAACAAAACCCATTCACAGAAAATTATCATAAAAAACTTAAGAACATGAAAAGTAATAATTATAACTTGAATTTCACCTTGATTGCTTATTTAGACTAGCTAGAGGATAAGAGTTCTTCTTTGTTTTCCCGAACCCACAGAGAAATCTTTCTCTCTCTTCTCTATGTAAACTCTCTCTTCTCTTCTTCCTTCTCTTTGTTTGTTTTCCTATAGAGTTAGGCTGATAAATATTATCCCCGATTAGGTATGACAAAATACGCGCAAGTATACGCGGTCAACAAGTAATAAATAGTAAGTACAGATATCATTCCCACGAAGAATTAACTAATAAAAGTTCTCCAAACCACTAGCCCATAATCATTTCAGTCTTATTTAAGCGAGCGATGAAGTGTTTTAAATTAAAACTAGACAAATAAACAAACTTATACTAATTAACCCTAGAGTAAAATTAGATAATGAAGATATGAGATCTCAATTTCCCCTAATAATTCATCTAAGTCAACATACTTCTAGTTAAGTTAAATTAATCATCAAAGAATGTTATGCGAGAACACTAAAGTGAGATAAGGCCATCTTTCAATGTACCAAATCCATATCATATACAATCCACAGATGATAGAACGCACATGAACACCCATATTATCTAAACCCCTATATGTCTATGTGATTTACAAGTAATTAGGGTTTAAGTCCAAGTTCTCATTTGACTACGAGCGGCGCTTCGATATATGTCTATCCTAAGCACAAATCATACGTCTAACGTCATGTAAACATACAATCACCCGCTACTACGATTAGATCTAAACCCATATTTTGTCTTTCAAGTCCATATAGGTTATCACAGTAATTGGTCGCGAATCAATTAAGCAATGAAAGCACGAATCGTAATAGGCAATCACATAACAACCAATAAGAACAACATGGAAGCATATCAATATAAATTACTCAAAAGGTTCCATTGAAATCTCAAAATAAAGTTTAAGTCATAAATGACTCAAATATACCATCCACAAGTTCAATACACA
This sequence comes from Panax stipuleanatus, assembly GCA_020205555.1. Lineage (NCBI taxonomy): Eukaryota > Viridiplantae > Streptophyta > Magnoliopsida > Apiales > Araliaceae > Panax > Panax stipuleanatus. The sequence continues at coordinate 64,029,397 of CM035116.1, forward strand.
TCATACGATTACAAAGAGAGAGCAAGAAAAGTATAAAGATAGAGAATGCAAATCTGATTGCTCAAGCCCCTTTGTTGAATCTTCAATGAAATACACTTGCTTAAATCTTCAACACCTAAGTAAACCCTAGAAACTAACTAACTAAACTTAGAATTAATCTACTCCTAACCTAATCTAGACAAGGAAATGAAAAGAAAGGGAAGAAGAGAACAATGCTATGCTAGGGCTAAGCTAAGCTCCCAAAGGGAGTGTCTCCTATGCTGCAAAACTTATCCCCCTTATATGCATTGCTCCAAGCCAAGTCCCGTTTAAAAGTTAACTCTGGTCAAGCTGGGGATAGGCGCGGCCGCGCGGCTTTAGGCCTAGAGGAAGGTGCGGCCGCGTGCACCTGCAGGCTACTCTTTGGCTTCTATTTCTGGTGTATTTCTCTGCTCCGTCCCTATGCCTATCTTCTTGTATCTTTTCAGCCTCGTAGCATCATCACATTTCATTGCCCCTTCACTAATGTCATCATCATGCCTTAAGCCTATTTCTGTGCTTTGTCCCTTTTTAGCAATCTTTTGTCCTTTTTTAGCTCAATGCACCACGAGGAGTTCCAAAATAGGAAATCTATAAAACAAAGCAAAAACACATGAAAAGCACAATGATACTTGAGTTTAAGCAGCAAAATAAGTTATATAATATCTGAATAAGTGGTCATAAAAACCACTTTTCAAATACCCCCAATCTTAAACGTTGCTTGCCCTCAAGTAACCAAAACAAAACCAAACAAAAGATGCAATGTAGTATCTACAATTAATGCAACCTATCCTATCATGAATGCGAATCCAAGTCTCAGTCAGAATTTATATTCAAATGAAATGCCTCAAAAAAATCACAGGCTAATCAAACAGATAAGCTACCCAAGATAAGATCATAAGGCATATCCTTCCAAATCCAAACCTGTCAGCACTGATGTAGTGTGTGTGTGCCTAGCAACCATTAAACATGCTTTCAAACAAATCTATCACATACTATGCTTCTTAGGGGAAAAACAAGTTTTAACTTAAGAAAAGAAGTAAATCAGATAAGTTCTAACTAAGACCATGCATTACTTAAGCTAAGAGTCAACAAGGGGTTTAATATGCTTATTATTTACTCATGAGGGCATTTTTGCTCTTTCCCATGTACACATTGGACTGTGCAATGCCTAGTCCTCTTATACTTTTCAATGATACTCGTGTAGCGAGCTTTCGACCAACGACTCTCAGACCAGACGGCCTTAGGGCGCTGGGTGTAGAGACACCCCGAGGGCTTACTTGCTTGAATATCAAAGGCCACAGAACTCGACGTAGCCGAAGTGTTTATTCTATTTTTTTCTTTTTTCTTTTCTTGCATTTTTCTATTTTTCTATTCTTTTTCTTTACTTTTTATAGGAGAGTGCGTCTTACGCTCCATCTCTCCAATTAGCATGTATACCCCCTGCTTCCCCCAAACTTAAGCTTTTTACAGTCTAGTTATTGTCATTTGATCACTGACTCTTTCATTAAAACATAGATTTCTCACCAGAAGACAAGTATGTGAAAATTTAAACTTAGCAGGTCAGGGTGGTTACTCTTAGAGTGCTAACCGGTGACATCAGTATCTGACAGATAAGGATTTACATATATGACATTATAATCAAGCTTAAGTCTCAAATCAGTTCAAAAATCAAGTAATTTTAGTTTCCTCATAGGCCAAATACATAACAAACCAATTAAAAATAGGATTCATGCAATATGTCCTACAACATTTAACTAAAACAAAGACAAAAAATTTTGACAAATTTTAACAAAACATGCAAAATACGACCTAACATGCACTATATAAACAAACACAATATGCAAAATGAATGCAACCTACACTAAATGCAAAAAATAAACCTAATACCCCCAAACTTAAAAATTATAATGTCCTCATTGAAGGTAAAAGGTAAAAAGGAACTCTCCTAGTCGACTTCGTCGTCGCTCTCGCCCTCGTCCTCGTCCTCTTTGGCTTGTTCTGGAGGTGTGTCTGGAGGAGGCTAGGCAGCGACAGATCCATATGTAGGGAATTGTACCTGCACTCCCATCTGGCCGAAAGCTTGGGACAATGCCCCACAGAAATCTGTCGTGAAGGCCTGGAAGTTCATGCTCATGGCATCCATCCTGCGCTGCAATCGCCTCTCCCTCCTATCTATATGCTCATGAACCATGTGGGAGGACTCAGAGTACGCTGGTGGCACCCTCTCCGAAGTCTCTCCAGCCTCTCTCTGCTCTGGCAATATAAACCCCGCTCCTTGAGGATGGGATTTGCCTTCTTTCTATACTTTGAATGATTCAATGGTAAGGTGGTCAATGGTGCTCATGGGCATCGGCATCGGCTCGGCTTCAATCCACATAACTCCATTCATCGGATAGAGCCTGGTGATCATTGATGCATGTGGGATACCAGCTGAATTACCGCCACTCAGAAATCTGCGGATTGAACTATTGATCACATATCCCAAATCAATTTTCTTGCCCTTGATGATCCCATATAGCAAAATAGCCCTGTCCTTAGTGACCTCATTCTGATGTCGTGTTGGCATCAGATTTGCATAAATAAAGCTGTACCACGCCTTTCCATATCTGCTCAAGGTGGCCTGGGGAAAGTGCAGCTTCTGATCAGTGTCCTGCTTCAATTTCCATGTCGTGCCTGGCATGCACAGATAGGCACATATAGCGTCAAGCTTCGAGCCCCACTCCCTAGCATAAAGAGACTCGAGATGATCCAGTGCAATGTTCGGTAAATCAAATAGCTCATTGATGCTCTCCTTTGCAAAGGACACCTCACATCCCCGCATAAATATTTTATTGGACTTTATGAATTTAGCATTGGCATAGAATTCTTATAACACAGATATGTGCTACCATATAATCGTCACAGAAAAGATTCCAGCCCCATGCTCTGATCATGGATGCCATATGCCCGTCCAATTTCCTATCTGACAGTAGTCCTCGCTCCAATATAAAATTCCTGCCCACCAGTACGTTCTAGACGAACTGCTAAGCCTTCAGACTGATAAATTTATGGTCATCATAAGCGATACCACCGCCCCCTTTCTCAGAATCGCAGCTCATTGAGGTAGACTCCCTTCTGCTACGCTTAGATGCCATCTAGACTGAGAATAGAAGCTTCAATCCTACACTGCACTCAACCCAACCTGATACGACTCTTCAATTCCAACAACGCTGCCCAACAGTCACTCCAATATTCACTAGAATCTGCCCTCTCCTTTCCATTTGCAATCTGCTGTAGATTTTCTTTGATGTGGGAATAGGGATTCTAGGGTTTGTGAGTAGTTTGTGTATGAGTTACAAGTTGAGTGGTTGGGGAGTGATGGTGAATGGATGGGTGGATTAGTGCTCTTGGTTCAGGGGATAGAGGGATGAATCTCAATTGGAATTAGGGCTTGGCTGCAGTGAGAGTTGTGAAGGAGATTGAAGATGAGGTTGTGATGAATTATAGAGTGATGTAGGAATGAAGGAAGGTATTCGAGGGTTTTGGGTCAGAGAACTCAGTTGCTAATAAAATGATGAAGGTTTGCTCAGTGGCTGCCGAGTTTTTAAATTAAGTCAGGAACAGTTTGCACGAGGCGAGGCCGCGCGTCAACTTAACCTTATACAGGCGCGGTCGCGCGCTATGCCAGACTTTTGCTCTGTCGATTTTTGTCATGCATAGAGGCTGGCCTTTGAATTTTGTGCTTTATTCCAAGCAGCTTTAACCTGAAATATGCATACAAAACTTATTAAGCCCTTTAAATCACCAAAACTTAATATGACTATTTACAACTATGCGGAGAAATAAACAAAGGGAGATATATGCATATGGATTCCCAAAAATTTCTCTATGTGCGTATATGCAACATGCTAGTGCATCAAAATATGTCCAATACTTTATAGTCCCAAAAATGCACGCACTAATGCCTAAGTCCAAAAATGTAGGTATTGAGATCCTAATTCCAAAAATATTCAAAAAATTTCAACTAAATCAAACTACTTAGAATTAAACATGGGGGAGGAAATGGAGATAAATAAGTAGAATTAAACAAGTAGAGAGAGAGAGATTTGATGGGGTGCCTCCCATTGAGCACTCAGTTTATAGTCCGTTAGCTGGACTTTCTCTTGACACCGCTATCCGATTCCCCGGCGATATTTGAGAAACCCACCATCCGTTAGAATTTTCGTGTGAGTTTGGAGGTTCCCCATCATGAGAGGCTTCGAATTTGAGTCACCTAGCATATGATGTGTATATGAATTCCCCATTTTGAAGTTCGGGGAGCTAGGCAATTCTTCCGTTGTGTTTGTAAAGCTATTGGGGCATGGAGGCACAAACAACACAACGGGCTCTTCTTCAATTCTCTCTTCTTCGAACCACCATGGTTTCAAGAATGTGGACTCACTCATATCATCAAGATCCGTATATGTGATGTGACTACCAAGGGGACATGGGTGTGCAAACTTCACTGGCTTTTTCAACTTTTGCGGAGAAAGCACCTGGGGTGTTGTCACGGTTGGCTCACATTCATAATTTTTAACGTCCCCAAGTGTTTCCTCGATATTCATTTGTTTTAGTTCGTCCAGTTGCAAGTGCACTTCTGGCTCTCCATCAGTTTCAACATCCATATCATAGCACCAAGTATTCTGAGGGCCATTGCTCATGACTTCAAACAGTTGAGGTTTTGGATTCTGAAGATCTTGAGTCTTTGTACCTTGCTCAATCACTTCCTCCTTCATTAAAGCCGTGCTAATTTGATCCGCCCAATTCTGAAGATTCTCAATCGACTTCGCTTGCTCAATTAAGATCTCCTTTGTTGATGCTATGGAATTTCCCCACAAACTTTCCAATCTTACCTTTTCTGTTTTAGCCTCGAAATCCATGTACTGAGTCTCACTGGTTGGACTGTTGTTGATTAATGCCATCTGGTTCTGAAAATTTTGGTTCGATAGCTCCTGGCTCCTAATCATCTCCTCTTGGTTTTTTAAGCTCCTATACATGAATTCCTTTGTTGACTGTTCTTCTTGTAAACACAGAGATTGATATGTGGGATCTGCTGCGTATATTGGACTTTGATCACAGTATTGGTCTTGATAATAGCTCGCTGAAGAGTTTGGGTGATACCCCCAATCTTGCTAAAAAGTGGGATAAGCCTCGTGGTTGGAGTAATCACCCCCATACTGCACTTGTCCAAAAGTGATGGGGCACTGATGGCTCAAATGGTTACCAGCACACTGATCACAAGTAAAAACTGTCTCTCAACTATGTTGGGCTGTAACAGTTTCCAACTTCCTTGAGAGAACCTCTAGCTGTGCTGATAATGTGGCAATTAGGTCGTGTCCATCATTCCTTGTTTCCCTTGGTTGCTCTTTTCTTGTGTAGAACCATGGGTAAGCGTTGAGATCCATATTTCCCTAAAAAGAGAATAGATGATGAGAAATAAAATCAAAATAAAAATGTTTAAATTAAGAATAATTTGATTGAAACTAATGTTTGCAAACAGTTATCAAATAAATTTCCCGACAACGGCGCCAAAAACTTGTTGACCCCGATTAGGTATGACAAAATACACGCAAGTATACGCGGTCAACAAGTAATAAATAGTAAGTACAGATATCGTTTCCACGGAGAATTAACTAATAAAAGTTCGCCAAACCACTAGCCCGTAATCATTTCAGTCTTATTTAAACGAGTGATGAAGTGTTTTAAATTAAAACTAGACAAATAAATAAACTTAAACTAATTAACCCTAGAGTAAAATCAGATAATGAAGACATGAGATCTCAATTTCCCCTAATGATTCATCTAAGTCAACATACTTCTAGTTAAGTCAAATTAATCATCAAATAATGTTAGTCGAGAACACTAAAGTGAGATAAGGCCATCTTTCAATGTATCGAATCCATATCATATATAATCCACAGATGATAGAACGCACATGAACACCCATATTATCTAAACCCCTATATGTCTATGTGATTTACAAATAATTAGGGTTTAAGTCCAAGTTCTCATTTGACTACGAGCAGCGGTTCGGTATATGTCTATCCTAAGCACAAATCATACGTCTAACGTCATGTAAACATACAATCACCCTCTACTACGATTAGATCTAAACCCACATTTCGTCTTTCAAGTCCATATAGGTTATCACAGTAATTGGTCGCGAATCAATTAAGCAATGAAAGCACGAATCGTAATAGGCAATCACATAACAACCAATAAGAACAACATTGAAGCATATCAATATAAACTATTCAAAAGGTTCCATTAAAATCTCAAAATAAAGTTTAAGTCATAAATAACTCAAATATACCATCCACAAGTTCAATACACATCATACGATTACAAAGAGAGAGCAAGAAAAGTATAAAGATAGAGAATGCAAATCTGATTGCTCAAGCCCCTTTGTTGAATCTTCAATGAAATACACTTGCTTCAATCTTCAACACATAAGTAAACCCTAGAAACTAACTAACTAAACTTAGAATTAATCTACTCCTAACCTAATCTAGACCAGAAAATGAAAGGAAAAGGAAGAAGAGAACAATGTTATGCTAGGGCTAAGCTAAGCTCCCAAAGGGAGTGTCTCCTATGCTGCAAAACCAGCCCCCCTTATATGCATTGCTCCAAGCCAAGTCCCGTTTAAAAGTCAACTCTGGTCAAGCTGGGGACAGGCGCGGCCGCGCGGCTTTAGGACTCGAGGAGGGCGCAGTTGCGCTCACCTGCAGGCTACTCTTTGGCTTCTGTTTCTGCTACATCTCTCTGCTCCATCCCTATGCCTGTCTTCTTGCATCCTTTGAGCCTCGTAGCATCATCACATTTAATTGCCCCTTCACTCATGCCATCATTATGCCTTAAGCCTATTTTTGTGCTTTGTCACTTTTTAGCAATCTTTTGTCCTTTTTTAGCTCAATGCACCACGAGGTGTTCCAAAATAGGAAATCTACAAAACAAAGCAAAAACACATGAAAAGCACAATGATACTTGAGTTTAAGCAACAAAACAAGTTATATAATATCTGAATAAGTGGTCATGAAAACCACTTATCAATAAACTTAGTGTAAAACATAACTGATATATACTTAATATAGTATAATACTTATACTTAATATTTATCAGTTATGGAGTTTTGAAAATCAAAAGCCATAAGGCTTTGTTTGACAAAACAAGATTAAAATAGGAACTCAAAAGACATAAGGCTTTGTTTGGTAAAACTAAATTAAACCTCTTTAATTTATTTAATAACTCATTTACTATATAATTTAATTTTCATACTTTATCTAATTAAATTCTAATATTTAATTTTAATTAAATTAAAGTTAATATCAACTTATTAAATCAAATTGCCACGTAAATCAAATTGCTACATAATTATAATTTCATTATAAATTATAATATTATTTAACAAATTAATGAATCTCTAATTTAATTATTATATTAGAATATTACCATTATATAATATAATGACTAGCTAACAATTCATTTAATTAAATTATCTCAACAAAATTAAAACTTCATCTACAAAACTACTAAACATTAATATATTACACTTAATTAAATCACTCAACCACATAATCACATTAATTATTTATTCAACGCAATAAATAAATTAACCAAAATATTTATTTAATTTAATAAATATTTTAAAATCAAATTCAAAAATCTCATTCATTACATCCTTCCCTCTTTAAAAGAATTATGTCCCCAGAATCACGACCCAATTAACTCAGTCATCACATTCTTCCCCTCTTAAAAAGATTATGTCCCCAAAATCGCTATACAAGGATTTAAGCTAATAACTGAAAATAATTTTTCATGATAACTGATAAGGATGAAATATGTTACATTTTATTCCCTTAATACTTAATATTTTATATTTATTTTGTACCTAAATACATTAATTGTTTTTATATTTTTATTTTAGGTACAGTAGAGCCAAGGAAGCAAAATGGATGAAAAAGGAATAAGTTGTGGGTTTTTTTTAATATTCAGAAATTGCATGCATGCGAATGGACTTGGTGATTCATGTTAAAAGGAGTAATTCATGTTAAAAGGAGTAGCTCATTCATGCAAAGAGAAATCCATGCAAATCATTATCATGTTTGCTTAGTCAAAGTGGGCCACACTGCAACTCAAGAATTAAAGTAGCCAGCTTATAGCAGCTCACGAATAAGGGATTGGGCCACGTGCAATGGGTAATTCCCTAATTGGAGAAGGCTTTCATATACAAGGAGGAATTTTATTTGGTTATCCAAGGTGGCAAGCAACTTGCAATGGAATGGGATTTAATTTCTAGTGGGCCACGGTTTGGTTCTTTAATTATCAAGCAAAGCAATCAGCATGCTCACAGTTTCAAGCTTGGAAAGATTACTATCATTCACGTGTGGGCCATGAAATAAGAAGTCAACAAGGGTACATGAAATTCACTTGACCCAATTCGGCACTTAGAGGGCTAGAGATTCATTTAGGAGCAACTAAAGGATTTAATGATATCATGGAAGAAGTGGGCCACGGTTTCATTGGAAGAGCAACTCACGTGCCAATCACAAAGCAATTAAAGGAAATTAGCAGCTTGCATAGGTAACATGGGGGCTAACGGTTTGGATGAGTGGCTTACATAGGATGGGTCCACAATTCATATTGCTAAGAAAATAAAGGAAGCAAGTATGAAAGAAAAGAGGAACACACGAAATAAAGGAGTGCTGGACAGTAACACAACCCGCCCCAGCGGGGCTTCACTAAAGAATACTCCCGCCCCAGCGGGGAGGCGAAACACAGCAGCTGCTTTCCCTTATGCGAATTGGACTCGTGGAAGCAAGGCTAGGGCATATGGAGACTTATGTTTTAATAGTTATAAATAGGGGCTGATATATTATTTTTTTGGAGATTTGGAAAAAAAAATACTAATTCTCTCTATAATTCTTAGTTTTTCTATGGCTATGGATAGCTAAGTTCTTGTTCTTGGATTAAGAAGACAGAAGCCTTGGAATATTACATTGTGAGATCTATTTAATTTTAATTGTTCAATTATTATTTTGAGTATTGATTATTCTTCTGTGCTTGAATTATATGATTGATTTGTTTAATTGCTAGGATGCATACTAGTTTATTATTCATTGAAATCTACTGCTAAATTAGATATCGAATCCGTAATTGTTTGGTCACTCTAATTTGCAAAGCAACTAAGATTAATAATTGAGTGCAGATCACGAGATTATTATATCTTAGAAAAATATTCAACTAAATTAAATGCAACCACTTGTGCTTGTGTTGTTTAGCTTCATCAGTTTTTCTAATTCTTAAAGCTTCTACTATATTAAACTTTTAGCGCTTGTCTGAGGTTGTTTAGTAGTTAGGGTTATTTAGATCGCTTGTTTCTATCTAACTAAAATTAAGGAAAGACATGAAAGTGATTCTAACGATGAATATTCAAAGTATTGATTGTGTATGCTTTAGTCAATGATCAGTGTATGTTTCTAAGGTGGAAGTTGACTTAACCCAAGGTTTGTTCTCTTGATTTAATTCTTTACAATATTTTACACATTAGTTTATTTTAATTAATTAACAATAATCAAAAGTCCCCCTCTTTTGGAATACAAAGTATATAAAAATAGATTAATCAGTCTCTGTGGGATCGACTCTTACTTGCACTACTACATTATTATCGTTCGCAGTAAGTTTTATTTTTGGTTGTCTGCGACAGCACACCAAATTTTGGCGCCGTTGCCGGGGACTGATTTTAGTGTTTTTTTTTTTGTAATCCTTATTTTATTTTTAATTTCTTTTTATAGGTAATTTGAATTTCCTTGATTGTTTATGCCTGAAACTCGATCTACTAATCAAGGTGATTTAAAGTTTGATCCAGAGATAGAGAGAACTTGTCGCAGATTAAGGAAGGAAGCTCGGGAAATTCGTGAAGAAAAGGAAGTCATGGCAGCAAATCGAACCCTGAAAGAGCTTTCAGCTCCTGATTTGAACCAACAACCCTTATGTATAACTTTTTCTAATCTTGATACTAACACTCATTTTGAATTGAAATCTGGACTGATACATCTTCTACCTTCGTTTCATGGTTTGGCAGGTGAAGATCCTCACAAACACTTGAAGGAATTCCATGTAGTATGCACAAGTATGAAACCTACTGGAGTAACCGAAGAACAGATCAAGCTAAGAGCCTTCCCATTTTCTCTGAAAGATTCAGCTAAGGATTATCTTTACTATCTACCCTCCGGAAGTATCACCACATGGGAAGAGATCAAAAGACTCTTCTTAGAGAAATATTTTCCAGCTTCAAGGGCAGCCAATATTCGGAAGTCAATTTGTGGTGTGAGGCAGAACAACGGAGAATCCCTACATGAGTATTGGGAACGTTTCAAAAGATTGTGTGCTAGTTGCCCTCATCACCAAATTAGTGATCAGCTTCTCATCCAATATTTCTACGAAGGTCTCAGTTGTACAGACAGAAGCATGATTGACGCTGCTAGTGGCGGAGCGTTGGTGGATAAGACCTCCGAGGCTGCAAGAAATCTAATTGCAAATATGGCAGCCAACTCTCAACAATTTGGCACTAGACTTGATTCTGCACCTAGGAATGCTAGTGAGGTACAAATTTCTTCTATTGAACAATAAATTGCGAGTTTAACTACTCTTGTTCGTCAAATGGGTGCAGGTAACACACAACAGGTAAAAGCTTGCGGGATTTGTGCGGTAGTAGGACATCCGACAGATGCGTGCCCAACTCTTCAAGAGGAATCCGTTGAGCAGGCAAATGCAGCAGGAGGATTTCCTGGCCAACCACAAAGGAATCATGATCCCTACTCGAATACATATAATCCTGGATGGAGGGATCATCCTAACTTTAGCTACGGGAATCCACAAACAAGTCAACCCGCACCTCAAAATTTTCCAAATCAGCAGCAGTACAAACCATCGTATCCCAATAGATAACAACAGGGCCAAACTTCTAACCCTAGTATGTCTTTAGAAGATATTGTTAAAACACTTGCCACTAACACTTTAAATTTTCAACAGGAAATGAGAGCAAGTATTCAGAATTTGGGTACGCAAGTGGGACAAATGGCGACTGCGATTAGTCGATTGGAAGCGCAAAGCTCTGGAAAATTACCCTCTCAAACAGTGGTGAATTCAAAAGAAAATGTAAGTGCAATCACGTTGAGGAATGGTAAAGAGATAGCAATTCCAGAAAAGACAGTGCCTACACCACAAGATCAAAACAATACGACTAAGGAAAAAGAAGAAGCAGACAGCAGTGTTCTGCATGACAAGGATGAACCTAAGCGTAAATTTCCTCCTCTCTCTGAATATAAACCGGTACCTCCTTTCCCTCTTGCTTTAACAGAAAACATAAAAACGAGAAAAATTCAGATTTGTATGAAACTTTCCGTAAATGCGAGGTAAATATTCCATTGTTAGATGCTATCAAACAAGTACCTCGTTATGCTAAATTTTTGAAAGAATTGTGTACACACAAGAGGAAATAGGAAATGAAAAAATATGAAAAGGTGAGGGTAGGAGAAAATGTTTCTGCAGTCATTCAAAGAAAGCTACCTACTAAGTGCCCAGATCCGGGTATGTTCACTATTCCGTGCACGATAGGTAGCGCTAAAATTGAAAAAGCCATGTTAGATTTAGGAGCCTCGATAAATGTCATGCCATATTCTATATATGTTAATCTATCACTGGAACCTTTGAATAAAACTGGAGTGGTAATACAGCTGGCTGACAGATCTAATGTTTATCCTAAAGGTGTAGTTGAGGATGTCCTTGTGCAAGTCAATGATTTGATCTTTCCTACTGATTTTTATGTGCTTGATATGGAAAACGGTGACCAAAATGCTCCTATTTTGTTAGGAAGACCATTTTTAAAGACATCAAAGACTAAAATAGATGTTCATAGTGGTACACTTTCAATGGAATTTGATGGCGAAATTGTTAAATTCAATATTTATGATGCCATGCAATACCCCACTGATGATAAATCTGTTTATTCAGTTGATGTGATTGACGTTTTAGCGCAGGAAATTTCAGAACTTGATGTTAAGGATAAATTGGAAAGTGTGAATTTGACATTGAACACCAAGTTGCAAGCAACTGTAACAACTCTGCATGACGATCCGAAAACAGGTAACAAATTTTATGATAAAGTGCCGATTTCTAACAAGAAGTTTTTACCCTCTATTTTGCAGGCACCACTTTCGAGTTTGAAACCTCTTCCTAATCGAATGCATATCTCTATGAGGGTTTTCGCGAGAAAAAATTGGAGAAGGTGGACCTTGAAGGATCCGGTCTACAAGAGTTCACTCAAAGAAAATGTTGGGTCGAGCCAACGACCATAAACAAAGGCGCTGCATGGGAGGCAACCCATAGGGGAGTATCTCTTTAATTTTCTTTGCATTTTAGTTTACATTGGGGACAATGTAAGTTTTAAGTGTGGGGGGAAGAATTTAGATATTTTCCAAATTTTTTATTTTTATTTTATTTTTATTATTATTATTTTGAATTTTGTGGGTATATTCAATGCAAACCCTCACGAGACAAAACTCGTCTACTTGGGGTAACCTTGGGGTTTAAAGGCTTGTTGCACATGCTAAGTGCAATCGTGTTTCCTACGAAAATGGAGTAGTTTTAGGATATGTCACTTAAGCAATAGGTTAGTTTTGATTTTGATTTTTGACCAATGATAAAATTGTGATTTATTTACGATAGCTTCTGGGAGGACTGATAGACGTTGGGTAATCTAAATTCAAGTTTTCTTTATTGATCACTACTTTATTTGAGGCCCTTCACTATTAAGCACATATCCATTCGACCCAATTTTGACTTAGAAGAATGTTATCTAATTGAATGTCTAGGGAAGAAATTTTGAACTCTCTCAATTGTTTAATCACCACTTGAAGTTGATATGAGGTATTGGTTAAGAAAAGGGAAATAATTTAGGCAAAAGTTTGCAAGATTGAAGGAAAAAAATTATTAAAAGAGAAAATAAATGATTCATGTGGTGGGATGAGATGGAGCGTAAAACGCACTCACTCATAAACACGTGGCATGCGAGAAGGAGAGTAAAACGCACTCGCGGGTAAGATGGAGCATAAAATGCACTTACCAAAGAAAAGAAAAATATAAGAAAGAAAAGCCTTTTGATCCTTTAATGTTATCTGCTGATGTTAATTGAGATTGGTGTGAGAACAAGTGTTGAGTTTATCTTTCTCCTTTAAGACTTCGATTTTATAAATTTTTCTGTAGTCTGACTAGTTTGATACAGGTGGATATACACACACACACACAAGGGATTAAGAGTAAAGTAAGGTTGATAAGTAAAGTTGGATTTCAGATGATACATTATTTTGAAGTTTCCCAGAGTTATTGTTTTAAATCTTTGAGGTCAAGGTTGAAATTCGTATTGACTCATGGCTCAAGTTTGACGTATATGTTTAGTTGAATTTTTTTGTGTTATAGTTTAGTTTTATTTTGCCCGAGGACGAGCAAAAGATAAGTGTGGGGGAATAACATCTTCGAGTTCTCACGTAGCTTCTTCAGCATTGTGGTTCCTCCAGATTACCTTAACAAAAGGTATCACTTTGTTTCTAAGTACTTGTTCTTTCATGTTAACTATCTGAATAGGAACTTCTTCGTAGGTTAAATCTTTTTCAAATTGTAACGGTTCATACTCTATAACATGTTTGTAATCATGCTTGTACGGTCGTAATACCGAGATATGGAAAACATTATGAATATGGTCTAATTTCGAAGGTAACGCAACCTCAAAAACTACCTCACCAACCCTTCGCATTATCTCAAAGGGTCCAATAAATCTGTGACTCAGTTTTTCCTTCTTTCTAAATCAGATTTTCCCCTTCTAGGGAGACACTTTCAGAAAAACAAAGTTGCCCACTTCAAATTCCCGGTTCTGACGATGTTTATCAGTATATTTCTTTTGCCTATCTTGAGCAGCTACCAATCTCACTCTAATCACTTTGACGATCTCGGCAGTCTGTTGTACCAATTCTGGTCCTAACAATTGTCTCTCACCAACTTCGTCCCAGCACAATGGAGTTCTGCATTTTCTATCGTACAATGCTTCGTAAGGCGGCATGCCAGTACTGTCGTAGTAACTATTGTTGTAAGCAAATTCCACCAACGGTAGATGGTCATCCCAATTTCCCTTGAAGTCCATAACACAAGCTCTTATCGTATCCTCCAAAGTCTGGATTGTCCTCTTGCTTTGCCCATTAGTTTAAGGATGATACGCCGTACTCATTCTCAGCTGCGTTCTCAAGCATTCCTGTAATTGCTTCCAGAAGTTTGATGTGAAACGCGGATCTCTGTCTGATATAATTGACACCGGAACACCGTGGCTAGAAATAATTTCCTTAACATACTGTTGGATTTGTATGTTACGCATACATGCAATCAAATTACACAATAAGGGCGGAAGCGCGATAAATTAGGTTTTAAAATTGTATACAAACCCTCACCATGATCATGTTTTTTGCTCAATTATCAATCAATAGAAAGAGAATGATAAATCAGAATCATACATTTGTAGGAACTAACTTCCACAAGAACGAGTTCAACTCATTGCTCTTCTTGATCTCCTTGAATCTCCTGTCTTGGTTCCTTCTTTTGATCAACGTTAGCCACCAAAATATTTTATCTCTAGAGGTGATCTACCAAGGAAGAAGAATTGTTCACGAAGGAGGGTGGTTGGCTAAACCCTAGTTTTCTATTCTCTGTAGAAAATGAGTACTCTCCAACAATTGAAATTGCATCTACAGATATCTAACATAAGACTCCTCTTATATAGATATTGGTTAACTCTTCTAATCATATTAGACATAGGGTCCTTCATTTAATTAATTAAACTCTTTAATTAATTTGTCTTCACAACATATTGGGATTAATTAATTAAACTCATTTAATTAATTTGCATCCTAATCTTATTAAGAATAAATGAGAGTACTGATATTAAATTAATTTCTAAACTCCTTTAGAAATTAAAATAATAATAATTTTAATAATATTAATAAGACTCCCCTTATTAATTTATATTTAATATTTCTTAAATATTAAACAATAAACATTAAGCTATATAATTTATTCTATCACCATATATTAAATTAATTACACTTAATACATTATTACGATTATGCAATTACCTTCTTAAATAATTATTTTTCCTTTTATAGTGTGAGGTTCTCCTTATTAAACTGGTTGTGAATAAATCAATTAGAACAATTCTAATCTTATTTAAATAAATAAATTAAACTAATAATCTATTTAAATAAATAATATTTATTCTACAATAGGGATAAGCCTCCCTAGCGATCAACGACTTTCCAGATAATATAGATTTCAACATTAATCATAAAAGAACATGTGAGTAAATAGTTACCGTACAATTCAATCCTTCCACCACACAATGTCCCAATTAAATATAAGACATGGAATTACTGTCAAGTCTTATTTTATTTAATTATATATAATTCGATTAGAAAATGCACAACTCCAAATAATCCAAATTAGAAACTCCTTTCTAATTTCATTCTGTCTTGACCAAGGGCTACTGGGTTGTCATTTAACGAATCACATAGAACATATCTCTTCTTTAGTAGAAGTGGTAGATTCTTTATTGATCATTCATTATCTCCATATATAACTCATTATACCCAAGTATACCCTTTGATATATCCTAAGGGTCTTAAGGAATAAGTCAAAGAATAATTCATTACACACAAGATACTATGATGATCTCAAGTCCAAGGATCACTTGTACTACTATCACATTAGGAATTCCTATTGACATGAAAGTAAAACTCCATTAGGTATTCCTTAGCGAGCCACGTTCGGTGAATTTATTCTCCAATAAGCACCTACATACTTGCTTTAGTATCTCCACACAAATGATCATGAGATCAATCATCCTCAACCAATGAGCAAGCAACATATGTACCAATCTATCCGAATTTACTAATCCTCTTTTTAGTAATCCAACGATTGGGAACTATTTTAGTTTTAAGCTTTTTAATAATTTAGATCTCATTAGCATGATCAACATCATAATTCTAAAAGCATTACTTAAAACTATGGGTTATTTATATATTATAAAAAATAGCATCATGTAGATAATTAAATGCCTTTAATAAATGAATACTTTTATCAATAAATAAATAAGATCGTTTCCAAAGTATATGCTTTATAATCATACATGATTGGCTTGTATGCATACTACTTTCACATACAGCTTCGCCAATTGATCCAAATTGAATCTAATCTTGATTGGTAAGAAATGCGCTGACTTCGTCAGTCGATCCACAATAACCCACACTACGTCAAAACCTTTCTGAATTATTGGAAGTCCAACCACAAAATCCATTGTGATATGCTCCCACTTCTATTCTAGTATCTCCAACGGTTGTAACAATCCACTTGGTCTCTGGTGTTCAGCTTTGACTTTCTGACACGTTAGGCACTTCGCGACACACTCAGCAACATCTCTCATCATATTCGGCCACCAAAAAGGTTGTCAGAGATCCTGATACATCTTTGCACTCCAAGGGTGAATTGAATATCTTAAACTATGAGCTTCGCTCAAAATTTCCTCTTTGACTTCCGGTATAGACGAAACCCAGATTCTCCCTTCAAATCGCAGTAATTCATCAGTATCGATTTTGAACTTTGTGTCCTCACCTTCGGTTATTCTTTTCCTGATCTTCTCACACTCCTTATCATGAAGTTCTGCTTCCTTCACCTTATCCACTAAAGTTGGGCCGGCTACCATTTGAAACGATTTCTCATCCGACTCCTTCATACTTCTGAGTGCCAACTCCAACTTAGCCATTGCTGAGATTAGCTCCTCCTGAGCAGTTAATGTAAACAGTTTCTCCTGACCCTTCTTTCTTAAGGCATTGGCAATGACATTCTCTTTACCTGGATGATATAGAATCTCACAATCGTAGTCTTTGATAAGCTCCAACAATCTTCTCTGACGCATATTTAAATCTTTCTATGTAAAGATATACTTTAGACTCTTATGGTCTGTATATATCTCACACTTTTCCCCATAAAGATAGTGTCTCCAAATCTTCAGAGTAAACACCACCGCAGCCAATTCCAAATTATGGGCCGGATACCCCTTCTCGGGAGCTGAATGAGGAGACAGTTACTCAGCAATCTACCATCGAGCAGAAGGATGGCGAGATCGAGACTCTATATATACGTCTTGGAGATGTGGAGTGGGAGTTGGTTCATGTGAAGGGCCAATGTGAGCAGAAGTCAGAGGAGATAGAAAAGCTGAAGAATGATTTGCGTAAAGAATCAGCGAAGCTTGCCACAGCAGAGGATGCTTGGATGAGGGCTTCACAACGTGCAGAGATTGCTGACGATAACGATCGAGTAAAGAAGGCTACGATCGAAGAGACAGACTATATGTTTCAGAATGGGTTATGTGCTATCCAGTGCAGTTCGAGGATCTACCTTGGTATATGATGGATCGCAGAATGATGTTCTGTAATATGGAGGAAGAGCGCAGCAAAGCTTTTCGATGCCTTAGTAGGTTGTGATAGGAACAGTATGATTATGTGAATATTTCATGTTAGTCAAACAATGTAAATTCCGATGTGATTATAAACAAAGGAATATTTTGATGATTTAAATCCTGAAGATTCTTTATCTCGGGATAGTTGATGTAAATACTAGTGATGCTATCTTTCGTATATTTAAAACTTTTGATTGAATAAAATATCAGAGTTTATTTGAGATGTTATGTGTTAAGTGTTATCTTAAAGTATTTAAGTTAAGCCTTAAATTTTTAAAGAAATGAATAAAGATCTAATAAGCATATATCTTAACAGAAATATGTCACCGAGAAGACGCCCTAACCATCAACCAGCCCAAAAGGGTCGACTAATAACAATGACGCCAATGCCAACGCTAACCCTGTTCAGCAGTTGGTGAATTTTTTAATTGGAGCTCTGAACAACCAGCCACAAGCTCCACCAAACACTTTGTTCAAGGACTTCAAGGCGGTGGGATCTCCAAAATTTAAAGGATCCATGAACCCAATAGAAGCACAGACTTGGGTTATGGAGATGGAAAAGGTTTTCGATGTCGCTAGGGTCAACGAGAACCAGAAGACAGCTTACGTAACTTTTATGCTAAAGGCGGACGCTAGTTATTGGTAGCAGGCAAACAAGGTCCGGGGAGGACAAGGTGTGATCACCTGGAGAGGTTCAAAGAAATGTTTTTTAAGATGTACTTCCCGATAAGCTCATAGAACCAAATTGAGGTTCAGTTTCTGGAGCACAAACAAGGTAAGATGCCTATGCCAGACTATGTGGCAAGATTCAATGAGTTGGCCAGGTTTGCCACATATCAAGTGCACACTGATGAGAGAAATGCTAGGAGATTCGAATAGGGACTAAAGCCATGGTTGTATAGCAAGGTGTCGATGTACCAGTTGAACACCATCACAGGAGTATTGAAGAAGTCTATCATCACTGAAGGTGGAAGCGATGTAATAACCAAGTACAACCAGGAATAGAAGAAGAAGAAGAGCGAAGTAGAAGGTAACAATGCAAGTGGTAGCAATACTGGTGGAGGCAATAATCAAAAGAGAAGGTGGAATGACGACACATCAACCGCGAATCAACAGGGAAACACGAAAAAGAGGGTAGAAGCGTGTCCGACCTGCGGGAAGAACCACCTGGGGGTCTGTATGAAGGGTAAACGAGTTTGCTACAATTCTGTTCAGGAAGGCCATATAGCATCCAACTGCCCTAACCCTAAGAAGGGTGCCTACTTCACATATGGGTTGAAAGACCATCTGGCGAGGGACTATCCCAAGAAAGTATCTGGAGGGGCAGGATCAGGTGGAAACAGGGGGAGCAGTGGTGGCAACGCTCTGACAATTACAGGACCAACCGCAACAAACCGACATACCGTCAGGACATTCAACATGACAGTGCAGGATGCGGTGCAGTCTCGCGATGTGGTGTCAGGTATCATTTCGATCAATAAAGTTAATGCTTATGTATTATTTGATTCGGGTGCTACTTGCTCATTTCTATCCGATGACTTTTCTAACAACTTAGAATTGTCTAAGGACAAGTTAGAATACCCTATGAACATAGAGATTGTGAATAGGGAAGTGATTCCTGTTAAGTACATACACAAGAACTGTAGGGTGTATATTAAGGGTAATGTGATGAATGTAGATCTTATCCCGATTAAACTTAGAGAGTTTGATGTTATCTTGGGAATGGATTGGCTATTCAATTATGGGTCTATAATTGATTGCCAGAGAAAATGTATTAACCTTATGACTCCATAAAAGATTGTGCTTTATGGAAGCAAGTCGCCTAGACAAGCGAGTTGTCTGATGATGATATAGGCCAGAAAGTTATTGAGACAAGGCTGTGTAGGATATTTATCCTACATAGTCGATAATCGTAAAGAGAACCCGAAGTTGGAGGAAATACTAATCGTGAGAGTCTTCGTAGACGTATTTTTGGACGATTTGCCAGGACTTCTGCTAGATAAGGAAGTAAAAATTTTGATCGATTTGGCACCAGGAACCGCTCTAATATCAAAAGCTTCGTACCGTATGACTCCGGTAGAGATGAAAGAATTAATGGTGCAGCTGCAAGAGCTTTTGGATAAGAAGTACATTCAGTCGAGCGTATCTCCGTGGGGAGCACCGGTGTTATTCGTTAAGAAGAAAGATGGGATGATGCGGCTCTGCATTGATTATAGAGAGTTGAACAAGGTCATGATTAAAAATAAGTATCCGTTACCTAGGATAGATTACTTGTTTGACCAGCTGAAGGGAGCGAGATATTTCTCGAAGATAGATCTGAGAAGTGGTTACCATCAGTTGAAAGTGAGGACAGAGGACGTTCCGAAGACAGCGTTCAGGACTCAATATGGACACTACGAATTCCTGGTGATGTCATTTAGTCTAACAAATGTGCCTGCAGCATTTATGGACCTAATGAACAGAGTATTCAAACCATTTCTAGACAAGTTCGTAGTGGTATTTATCAACGACATTCTGGTATATTCGAAGACCAAAGAGGAACATGTCGATCATCTGAAGGTGACATTGGAGGCGTTGAGAAGAGAGAAGTTATATGCAAATTTTTTAAAATGTGAATTTTGGATAGAGCGGGTACAATTTCTTGGACATGTGATCGATAAAGATGGAATTTTGGTAGATCGCTCCAAGGTCGAAGCTGTGATGAATTGGGATCAGCCAAAGACACCGTCGAAAGTGAGAAGTTTTCTTGGATTGGTAGGTTATTATAGAAGATTCATTCAAAACTTTTCCAAGATCACAACTCCACTGACGAATTTGACTAGGAAATCGGTCAAATTCATTTGGACTGAGAAGTGTGAGGAAAGCTTCCAAGAACTTAAGAAGAGGTTGAGTTCGGCACCTGTGTTATCTCTTCCGGATAGCACAAGAAATTTTGTGGTGTATAGTGATGCATTGCATAAAGGACTATGATGTGTGCTTATGAAAATGGCAAGGTCATTGCGTATGCGTCACGACAGTTGAAGGATTACGAGAAGGGGTACCCGACCCATGACTTGGAGTTGGCTGCAGTGGTATTTGCTTTGAAGATCTGGAGACACTATCTCTATGGAGAAAAGTGTGAATTATAAACAGACCACAAGAGTTTGAAATATATTTTTATACAGAAGGATTTGAATATGCACTAGAGAAGATGGTTGGAATTGATAAAGGACTATGATTACGAGATCTTATACCATCCGGGTAAAGCGAATGTGGTTGCCGACGCCTTAAGCAAAAAGGGTCGGGAGAAGTTGATGATGTTGACTGCCCAAGAGGAACTAATTTCAGCGATGGAGAAGTTGGAATTGCATGTAAGATATCCAATGGATTTTGATAAAAAGTTGTTCCAGTTAGGAGCTGGTACAACCTTGCTGGATAAGGTTAAGAAAGCACAACTCCAGTGTCGACGTTGGAAAATTTAAGAATCCCGTGGGTCGGTTCGTAACCTGGGTTTCCTCAAACCGATTTTCTTAAGTTCTCTCTACCCTTATTCTTTTTATTTTGGAAAAAGGTTTTGAAGGTTTTTTTAGGAAAGGGGACAACATGTGTTTATGTCGACGATTTGATTTGATTTAATAGAGTCACCAATTAGTAGATTTAAAAATGGTTGTACCAACTTAACCGAGTTTGATTTAAAAAGAGGCCCAATTTCTGGACACTGTTTAAACTTGATCTTTGAATTCGGAGTTTTGAGTTCGGGGGCTTGGTTAAGTGTGGGGAAGGTGTTAGGCACCCCACAACTACCGTGTAAACACAGTACCACATCTTTTCAATATTTCTCTTAAAAATTTGAATGCGTGAGTGAATGCTGTTTGAAAATTGGGCTTATTGATTTGATTGATTGAAAGTAGTGCTTTGCTTCTTTGAACCTATATACGAAGGGTTAGTTTTTGATTTGAAAATCAGTCTTTGATTTGATTTGCTAAAGCATTTAGTTTGATTTTCTTTAAAAAAGCTTTTCTTTTGATTTGATTTGAAAATGATGTTTTAAAAGCTAGTTTATCAAACCCTTACGCTGTCATAGGAATTGAAGCCTTTCGATACTTCTAATTTATCTTTATAGCCTTAAAGCTGCATGTGAATGGTTATTTACTGGGCTGCGAAGCATCCTCGACCACAGAAATATATAAGTTTCGGTCTCCTCATAGGTATGAAAACCATCGGAGGGACGCTAACACGACAATCCATATTTTCACTAGATTGAGACCTTAAACCCGGATAATCATTTTAAGGTCTGTTTACATGTACATTTCTACAGAAAAACTGGCAGGGTGCATTTGTAAATCGGAGTTTGTCCATCGTGGGAATCAGATTTTGATCGATTTGATCGTGAATCCCACGATTCCTAGGCTCAAATATGAGTAGTCAAAACCTGCACAGTTCAAATTTGTACAGAAAAAGATATATATACATCCTCACGTCGCAATGGAACTAAAGATTCATTAGTAAATCCTGGCTGCGCGTGACCAAAGTGTCTCGTTCCCACTAGATAGCGATCTAAGGGACGTGAGGTTGCTTTTGAAGCTAAAACTAGAAAGAAAGCTAGATTTAAATAAATCTCAGCCATTCTAGTTTCCCGATTCAGTCTGAAGGTTTTTAACCGTTTGAAAACTAGAATTGGCGAGATTTAAATAAATCTAGTCCGCCCGCAGATATGTCAGTGCAGATTCATATACAAATGAATGTTAAATGTAGCAGTTGAATAAATTGAGTAAAGTAATATATATAATTTTATATATATATATAAAAGCTGTAAAAGGGCGATGGGTTTTCACTCACAAGCCCGGACTGGAATTGAAATATATATATATATATATATATATATATATAAACTGTAAATAGCCACGAAATAATCCAGGCAGTGACAGAAATGAAATATATATATATATATATATATATATATATATATATATATATATATAAACAGTAATAAGGGCGATGGGTTTTCAAGCCGGTTCCCTAGCTATAATTGAAATTGACAGAAAGTAGTCACCCAGTGACTGGGGAGAGCACCCAATATAGGGAAGTGTGCAAAAGAAATAAAATGGCCATGAATTAATCCAAGTCGGACTGAAAATATATAAATATATATATATATATATATATATATATATTAACAAAAATGTAAATTTGCAAAAAAGTAGTCAACCAGTGACTGGGGAGAGCACCCAGTATGGCGAAGAGTGCGAAAACAGTAAAAAGGGCGATGGGTTTTCACGCCTGTGCCTGGACTGAATTGAAATATATATATATATTGACTGAAATGTAGTCAACCAATACTGGTGAGAAAATCAATTATGGTGAAAGTCGCTTATATATGCGTAGATATATATAAAAGCGGTAAACTACCTCGAATTTGACATCTGAGCTTGATAGAATTGAAATGTTAGTATATATACAGTGAAATATATATATAAAAAAGGGCCAAACCCTGACTGAGAAGATAACCCAGTTCGGCGAAGTTGCCAGAACGTGTGTGCTAGTGCATTGAAGCTGCTGGAGCTGACGGATCGTCAATTCGAGTTGTAGTAATGCAAAAATTTGAGTTTATGTAAAGAAATATACCAACTTTTGACAAAAACGGCCATAGAACTAAGTTCCGAGCATATTTAGAAGATAAAACTTCGTGTGCAAGTGGAAAATACTGCAAAGTAGTAGTATTGACTTTCTGATCGTAAAAATACTTACAATAGAATGCAATACGGGCTTTTTGCCAAATCGTAGGCTCTATACGTCCAAATCTACCAGTTGTTTTCTGATCTGTGGTAGTATATGGGTATATCTACGTGTTAGAGTGAAAATATTTGGGTTTGGAAGAGGTGTAAAAGTCGAGAATTTGAACTGGCAGAGCTTCGCTGCGTTTCTTGCTTATGAAAATAAGAGGGGGTGCCCCTCTATTTATAGAGGGAAGAGCCACAGCTCTACGTAAGGCAACCGCAGGTAGAGGTGCGGCTCCACTGGTGGGGCCCGTAGTGCTGGGTTCTGTTGTCTCAAAGTACGTGCACTCCGGACAACGCGTAGTCGAAGTCGAAACTTTCTAACTTTTGATTGGAGCGTCCATTTGAGGCGTGCTATACCTTTTCAAAAAGCTCTCGCCAAGAGTGTTGCAATGACATGGGATAAAACATTTTTTGGATCCAAGAAGGCTGGTTCATAACCAGGTCTTCGATTCCCCACAGTTTATCTGTTGAGCTATCTTGCGTCGTTGGCACTCGGGATCGTCGTTATGGTTCATTCTGACTTCGATGGTATCAATTCGGGTTGAGTTTGACTGAATTGGTTGAGTTTTGATAAAATGACCATTTTACCCCTCTCGAAGTTGTCCTTGATTGATCTGGCTTCCCAGGGTTGTCTCTAGGGCTGAACTGCACTTCCCGAATTGATGTCGGGGATGATCTGAACTTCCCTTGTTGAGACTGAGGACGACTTGACATGTCCTCGATTGATTTCGAGGTTGACCTGTACCTCCCAGGTTGATGCCGGGGTTGAATGGACTTCCCGGGTTGAAACCAGGTTGATCAGAACCTCCGGGTTGCTGTCAGGGCTGAACTGACCTCTCGGGTTGTTGCTAAGGCTAATTTGAAGACCCGATATTTGAGATCGGGATAGAACTGATGGCCCAATTGGAGATCGGGATTGATCTGATAGTCCGATTGGAGATCAGAGCTGGATATACGGTCCGATTGGAGATCGGAGTTGGATTGACGGTCTGATTGGAGATCAAAGCTGGATTGACGGTCCGATTAGAGATCGAAGCTGATTTGATGGTCCAATTAGAGATTAGAGCTGGATTGACGGTCCGATTGGAGATCGGAGCTAGGATTGGCGGTCCAATTGGAGATCAGAGCTAAGATTACCGACATTGGTGGTCGGATTTAGGATTACAGACATTGGTGGTCAAATTTGAGTTTACCGACATTGGTGGTCGGATTTGAGTTAAAGGACCGGCATTGGTGGCCGAATTTGAGTTGATTGACAGTTTTGCCCTCTTACAGTGTTAGTATTGGGGCAAGAAAAATTTTGAGTGTCTACAGATGCCCCTCTTTATCATGTCCATGGCAATATAATGGAATGGATAGGATAAAGATTAGTAGACACTGGAAATAAAAAGTGCCAGCACTGCTTTGAAGTCTGGACGTCTTTGAGTGGAATGGGGCTTCTGCTAGCTGCTTACGTTATTACTCTGCTGGGGATAACGTTGTCCTGTACAGCCATTGATGTTTGTTAAGAAGCTATCGCGAACTATTTTTATCATTTTCTGTTGGGGATGACATTCTCTACGATAGCTTTGTAGATTCTAATTGAGGCTAATATAATTGACATTACCTTAATGATCCCTTTGAGGATGTGTATAACAGATTCCATCATTTGGGATGGATTCTCATAATTGTTTTCTGCCACCGGATCCCTTTTTATGTTTGTCAGGGGGGTTGAGTCGACGGTTGAAGCGTCATTGGGGTTGAGCCAATGGCTGGACTAGATTTTGGGATGTACCCGAACTTTGCTAGGGCTGAGCCAACGGCTAAAAACTGCTTTGGTCAGTACCCGAACTTCGCTGGGGTTGAGCCAACGGCTAAAAACTGCTTCGGTCAGTACCCGAACTTCGCTGGGGTTGAGCCAACGGCTGGAAAGTGCTTCGGTCAGTTCCCGAACTTCGCTGGGGTTGACCCAACGGTTGAAAAGTGCTTCGGTCAGTACCCGAACTTCGTTGGGGCTGAGCCAACGGCTGAAAAGTGCTTCGGTCAGTACCCAAAATTTGTCAGGGTTGAGCCAACGGCCGAAAAGTTCTTCAGTCAGTACCCGAACTTTGCTGGGGTTGAGCCAACGGCTAAAAACTGCTTCGGTCAGTATCCAAACTTTGCTGGGTTGAGCCAACGGCTGAAAACAACTTCGGTCAGTTCCCAAACTTCGCTGGGGTTGACCCAACGGTTGAAAAGTGCTTCGGTCAGTACCCGAACTTCACTGGGGCTGAGCCAACGGCTGAAAAGTGCTTCGGTCAGTACCCGAACTTCGTTGGGGTTGAGCCAATGGCTGAAATCTACTTCGGTCAGTACCCGAACTTTGTTGGGGTTGAGCCAACGACTGAAAAGTGCTTTGGTCAGTACCCAAACTTTGCTGGGGTTGAGCCAATGGTTGAAATTTTCTTTTGTCAATACCCGAACTTTGCTGGGATTGAGCCAACGGCAAAAAACTACTTCGGTCAGTATCCGAACTTCGCTGGGTTGAGCCAACGGCTGAAAACTACTTTGGTAAGTACCCGAACTTCGCTGGGGTTGAGCCAACGGCTGAAAAGTGCTTCGGTCAGTACCCGAAATTCATTGGGGCTGAGCCAATGGCTGAAAAGTGCTTTGGTCAGTACCCAAACTTTGCTGGGGTTTAGCCAACGGCTGAAATCTGCTTCGGTCAGTAACCGAACTTCTCTGGGATTGAGCCAATGGCTGAAAATTTCTTTGGTCAGTATCCGAACTTCGCTGGGGTTGACCCAACGGCTGAAATTTGCTTCAATCAGTACCCAAACTACGCTGGGTTTGAGCCAACGGCTGAAATCTACTTCGGTCAGTATCTGAACTTCGCTGGGGTTGAGCCAACGGCTGAAAATTTCTTTGGTTAGTACTCGAACTTCGTTGTGGTTGAGCCAACGGCTGAAATCTACTTCGGTCAGTACCTGAACTTTGCTAGGGTTGAGCCAACTGCTGAAAATTGTTTTGTTCAGTATCCGAACTTCGCTGGGGTTGAGCCAACGGCTGAGATTGCTTCGGTCAGTACCCGAACTTTGAAAAATGACCGTTTTCGACAGTTTTACGCAATTCTTGCACAGTGTTTTCCATAGTTTATTTTGTTGATCCCCGGACATGGCTTCGGGATGAATACCAAGGGTCTCTGGGGAGTTTCCCTTTCCATCAGGATTACGCTGCTTAAACGCAGGATTTCTGGCCAAATCGCTCAATCGCGTAGCGATTTCTCTTCATATTTAACTCGGCAGGCCCGTTTAAACTTCGTTTCTACTCGAATCGAACCGGGCTCGGGGGAGTAGGGCCCACCTGGGCTGCCGTAGGTGGAGATACGGCAGCCTCAGGTAGAGGTGCAGCTACCTGGGCTTTAAATGGAGCTCGGGAGTTTTCATTTTGCAAGTTTTCCATTTGAGTAGCGAAAGGATTTTCGATCTTCTTTTTCAGATCTACGGAGTTCTGGCAGTCGGATTCTGATTCCGTCAGTTCCTGCACGTTCAGCGCAGCGCAGTTAACATTTTACATGCTTTTTTCGTAGTTTTTGATCGTTAAAAACATGTGAACTTCTTAGGGTGCTTTTAGACGCAATATATGAAAAATGTATGCCTATATGACCTGTAAAAAATTTTTCTAAGTACATATGTATGTATATCTTACTGTAATGCATGTTTGGATGTAAGAAAATTTGGGTTCCGAGACATTCAATTTTTCCACTTTTTGATCAGTTTACTCATCCTTTTTGAGGCCTAGTGAGCCTGGATTTTTAACTAAAAGTGTCTCGGTAATTTGGCTACCATATGAGTTTGATTTTTCATTTTTTAGTAAATATGAACTTTTTCTATTTTTGGGTAGGTGTGCTACTGAATGGCCACCTAGACATGCCTGTGTGCATATGGACAGTCCATTTTACGAAGGAGCCTGGCGAAATTTTTTCAAAATCTTAGGCTTTGAAAAACATTCATATTTGACTCTATGGGAATTTTTTACTGACCCATGCAGGTTTTGAGTTTCTAGGTTTTAAAAACATACAGTTTTGACTTTATTGGGTATTTTTGACGGACCCATGCATGTATTAGGACCTAGGCTGATTTAAAATGATAAGCCACAGGTTTTAGGCTTACTGCACCTTGTCTGAGGTGATTTGGAGACTTGTTGTCGTCGATGGATCGTGATAGATCCGGCAGTTCTAGCAGGGTCTCCTCGGGTATTAGACGTAAGAAGGCTTCTGATGTGCCACAGCCACGTCCAGTTAGGACACCTCGGAGATTGGTAGAGGGCAGGATTCGTCCAGCACAGGACGAGCAGCCACTAGACATTGATGATGAGGAGGCTCTTTTCGGTGCTCCTGCTCCCGCTCAAGCTCCACGTGTGGAGGTCCCTGGCATTGTTGTGCAGACGCAGGAGTTGTTGGGCGACTTGAGTCGCCATCCTTCGAGTTATATTCACGCCAACGAGGTGACTTGAAGTCTTTCTACTCTCTAGATTCTTTCTTCCCTTTTTACCATTCTCAGGGAATAGGTTTTTGACTTGGGTTGGTTTTTGACTTGGGTTGGTTTTCACGCAGCCTCGAGGGAACTGGTTTAGCGTGCACTCCCTGTATCACACTTTGCATAAGGATTACAGGGAGATTGTAGATGGCTGGGGATTTCAAGTCTTCTTCTTGATCTTTCCCCGCCGCTGCCCTTGGGGTATATGAGGGCTTTGTCTGAGCGCTGGTTCCACAAGACTCAGTCCCTTTATTTACTGGATTACGAGGTGATGATGACTCCTATGGACTAGAGATTTATCACTGGCATTGAGTTTGAGGGCGAGTCAGTGCCTGTCATAACTAACATTTTGCCCGCTGTCGTTCGGTCCCTGCTGAGTCGACATTCCGTCGTTTCCGGTCCCTTGAGTATAGATGCCCAGGATGAGACTTTACAGTTGCCTCCGCCTGATGACCAGAGGACTAGAGATCGCATTCTGAGACGATTATTTTTTCAATCATCAGGGGTTGTTTCGTGGCGAACAACTCGTCTACTGTGTCCTTCGCTTTGATCAGCGCCACTCGACATATAGAGCGCCTCAGTAACTATGATTGGGGCTCCTATACCTTTGCCTATTTTCTCTGAGACATGCACATGCTTTTGAAGGGTATGACGGAGGCCTGGTTAGGATTTTACCCATTCCTACTGGTGAGTACATTTTTCTGTACCTTTTTGATTTTAGCATTTTTTTTCAGTTTTGATCACTGAGGACTTTGGTATTTATGATCACTAGGTCCGCTACTGCTTTAGGTTTGGAGAACTATCCTCGAGGACGGAGATGGCATCACTCCACTTTGACAAGGTCCTTGTTGCTGAGGGATTTACTCATTCACGTCTACAGTTGGAGCTTTTGACGACGGATTTGATCAGTTGGACGCCGTACACATCGAGCACTTGACCGTCAGATTCGAGGGAGGAGTCCCTACTGGCCGAGAGTTTGAGTTATCGACCTACAGGGTACCGTTGTTAACGAAGGGAGGTTGGGAGCTCTATCTTGGAGAGCATGCTATAAGAAGCATCACGGGAGAGATCTGCTTTCCATTATTCCTCCAGCTTGGCATCATTGGCCATTGACTGTGCATTTGACACACATCCCTTTGGGATGGCATTGATGGCTTCACCCTATCAGAGGGTTCGTACAGCCAGGAGGCATTTAGTGGTTGGTGGAGTCCTCGCACTATTGAAGCTCAGACTCGTGCTACCCAATTTATGGCAGACATGGTGCCAGGATCCGTGATGATGACGGATTGGATAGCTTACCTCAGAGAGCCAACTCATGAAGACAAGATAGCAGATCTAACCAGGGAGTTGGAGCAGGCTCGTTTCTTTATCAGGCACCTTGGCCGAGATCCGTCAGAGGCATCTTTATTTTACCCGTCCATCTAAGGAGCAGGTCCCTCCTCCGGGGTCCATTTAACAGCAGTTTTGCAGGGGCAGATCCTCCCTTATACCGCCTAGATATGCCTGATCCCAGCAGCTTTGTGCAGATAGAGGATCTGGAGCAGGTCGATCTGTTTGATAC
This sequence comes from Panax stipuleanatus, assembly GCA_020205555.1. Classification (NCBI taxonomy): domain Eukaryota; kingdom Viridiplantae; phylum Streptophyta; class Magnoliopsida; order Apiales; family Araliaceae; genus Panax; species Panax stipuleanatus. The sequence goes on from CM035116.1 coordinate 64,058,806, forward strand.
CGAGGTCTTTGACTTCCTGTGATAGCTATGGCAGCTATATTTTTGTCAGCCACTGTTTTGGCTATTCGGCATCTGTGCCATCATTTTGATAGACCACTTGTATTATTTGGGTGGTGGTGCCCTATTTTCCCTGTATTCTTCCTTTCACTTTGTAGTCAGGATACAAGGATGTTGTATGCAGTAGATAGCTTGTTGTAGATATTCTTTCCATATCTTATCTTCTGCATTATGTTTATATTACTGCCATCATGCATGTATATTATCATTTGTATGCATTCAGACAGCTGCAATTTGACTTGACCTCCTGGACAGTCTTGTGGTACGGTGCTACAGATAACGTCGTCTGCAGTCAGCCGCATTGAGCATTTACCACCATCAGCGGTGGCAGCATCATTGAGGTCCTGGTATGATAGTCTTGCCCTTTCCTGCTAGGGGACTGTGGACCAGTTGTTGGGGCATTCATTGGCCCTGGCAGATTTTTTGGGTTCCAGTAGGATTTATTGAGGGCCTTTCTACCCTGCTGGATTACCGACAGGCAGGTGTTTTTCTTTGGACGGTGTGAGCTGACACCGACTCTGGAGAAGTACCAGAGATTTACTGGCTTAGATTAAGAGTTTGACGTGCGCTCGGACGAACGATTAGTTATATGAGGAGGCCGTTTATCAGGCTGTCCGGTCTCCGTCAGAGTGTAGTCATGGATGAGATCGTTTCTGGGCATGTGATCTCTATGGACTTTTTGATTGAGCGCTTTAGCAAGCCTGATAGCTATGATCACCACGTTGGAGATTTCGTTTGTTCAGCAGAGGCATGGCATAAGGCCAGGATAGATATGTTGCTGATGTGTGTTTGTGGCTATGTATACATGCCATTGCGATTGGATCATCTAGATGTGGATTGGTAGTAGTGGTTAGTGCCCTTAGACAGGGGTAGCACCATTATCCCGATGATATTGGTGAGACATTAGATTCGCCACGTATTGTAGTACCCATCCAGAGGGGTTTTTTAGGGGCAGCTTCAGTCTTGCTGTATATATGGCTGATGTCCCATATACGACCGATTGGATCCTTCAGGCCCAGGGGTTTGCTTTACTCACGAGACATCTAGACCTTTCTCTTTTTAGCCTGCGGAGTGTATTGATGCAGAGTCCTTGGTCGGATTTCTATGGGATATTGAGCATTTATTTGTGATTTTGCCATGCTTAGGGCTAGCGTCCCCGTATAGCTTTATCACTCATGCATTCTCGCCTGGATTATTTGCCGCCTAGCGGGTTTAAGAGGAGGACTACCTATCATCCTTTGGAAGTCATGTGTCAGTTTGATCAGCTGCAGAGTTTTGCACCATTTTGGGGGTTGCTGATCAGAGGATGTCTGCTTCTTCCATGTCATCGCCGACTTGGTCAGAGTAGAGTATATGAGTGTTGGACTCATCGGGAGAGGGCTAATTTCTCCAGTAGCCATCCGGGTTGTTCTCCAGAGTATTCTGCGTGGTTGGAGGCAGAGATAGGAGTGGTAGCAGAGGCTTCCTCATCTCCTAGTATGGACTCTAACGAGGAGGAGCCATAAGGAACCAGATTCTCCTACCGCGGATGAGCTGTTCACGGGTTTGACCGCTGCTCTGGTTAGCGATTCCCCGACCATTCTTGTGTGACAGATCCGGCTTAGCAGACTCACTATTTAGGATGACCTTTGAGCAAGACTAGTCTAGAGCACAAATGTTGGCTGCCTTGTCTGGCAGAGATTTAGCTTTTCTGAGAGGGATGGTCTCAGGGCTGCTTTAGATGCTGGATTGATTGAGCGGGACGAGCTCCGCTCTGCTCTGGATACTGCAGTTGTAGAGCGAGATGAGGTTCTCCTCGGCTAGGGATGCAGCATATATTGAGATCGAGTAGACTTTGCTTGCTCGAGACACAGCTTTTGTGGAGAGGGATTAGGCTATAGCTTCCCGTGATTTCCACATTGCTGATAGTACTGCTCTTCAATCTTACACTCATTGTTTGATCACCGAGATTAGTGCTTATATTGATGACCATAGTGCCACCTTGCAGATGATTATGGATGTTCTGAGCCGTATGGAGGCTGAGTGGACTGCACTTATGGCTACTCCACATCTTCAGAGAGACATGCCATGCTGGCATTGCTGACCCCGTTGTCATTGGGTCCATAGACTAGCTTTATTTTTCCTACACAGACTAGATCAGAGCTTATTTGTGTCATGTACAGGGCATTATATATATCAAACCAGTTTTATATATCAGAGAAATATATTTTGATGCACTTCCCTGATTGGAGATGTATTGTCGTTGCTGAGTGATTACCACTTCTTTCACGACTCGCAGTTGGTAGATGTATCCTGAGCTCCTCCTTGATGGGACTAACAATATGCGATGTCTGGGAGTTATCTCAGATGGGCCTATTAACCAGGGTAGCTTGTAGAATTTAGCTTATATTTGTCTTGGTGTCTTGGAAATGGTCTTTTATTATTTCTTGAAGGTTAAATCGCGCCGTAGATGGCGCCTACGTACTCCCCGGGTTGAGGGAGATCAGGTCATTCATAGTTCTGGCTAGTGCGAGATGATTTGATGTTTTGGATTTTTGGATTTTTTTGTTTAGTTTGGCTGTACGATTGAGATTTTATATATTAAATTTTAATATTTATCGAGTGAATAAATATTATATGTGATTTATTTATTGAGTTAAATAAATGAATTATGTTTAATAAAGGAATTATAATTGTGTAACAATTTGGTATTATGTGTTTTTATTAATTAATGAGTCTTAGTTTTTATTTAATTAAATTAGAATGTTGTAATTTAATTAAATAAGTGTAGTATTTAATCTATTGATTTAAAGGGTTATTAAAAGAATGGAAAAAGGATTTTAAGTGGTTTTACCAAACAAGACCCTTGTATTTGTTTAAAACTATTTTACCCAAACAAAGCTTTCGCTAATAAAAGAATTATTTTTAAAAGGATTTTATTTAGCCAAACATGGCCTTATACTTTTCAAAATCTATAACGTATGTAATTAGTAATATTTATTATGGTGATAAATATTATATTTATTATTTATAGGTTACATATATTATGTGTATATGTATATTGTAATATATGTTAGATAAGTTTAACAGATAAGTTAGTTTATCAAAACAAAGAAAAACAAGAGAAGAGAGTTAGACAGAGTTATTAGAGAAGAAGAGGAAGAAGAAGAAGGAAGAAGAAGAAGGGAAAGCTTTGAGAAGACAAAGTAAGCCCCATCATCATCATCATCATCATCATCTCCATCTCTCTCTTAAGTCAAAAACCTAATAGGTTATATCTAACTCTAGAATCAATTCATATGTGTTGTGTTTTCTTCTTTGTCAAATTGGGGTTTGTTATAATCATGAAATTATATGGATATATGGGTTCATATATTGTCATATGTAATTGTAGGCCATGAAAGGGTTTTCAAAAATACAATTGTTGTAAAAACAAGTTCACAGCATGTTCTTTTATATTTTCATAGTTTTAGAATTCTTTGGTAAAATCTCTTTGTGAAAGGTATTTATTTTGGATATGGGAATGGGATATGTACATATATATGTATATATAGATATATATGTTTACATGATGTTTATAGTTGTTAAGAGTTTCAATTCACAAGTATATGATGAACCCTATGAAATTATGTTCATAATACTCTTTTATGAAGTTATGTTGAAAAATTGTTCTTAAAACCTTGATGTGAGCATGAGATAGTGGTAATATGTGATATAACATGATTATATATGAGTTATATGGTTGTGTTAGCAATTCAAACCATGAATTTTGATAAACAATAGGAATTGTGTTCATAGTGATTTTCTTTGAATCAATTTTTGAAAAATGGCTTTTGAAAACTATCAAATTACATAGTTGATTATGGTTTATTGTTGAAATTGATCATGTATTATGCTTAGTATGTTAAGATAGAAGTGATTTACAATTGGAATTACTTGAATTAATTGAAAAATGAATTCGTCGATAGCAATTTTCCGCTAAGAACGCTTAAAATTGTGTTTTTCTTGAAAATCATGGAAATCTTGATTTTATTATGTGTTATATGGATTTTAAATGTTATATGCATGTTAATAAGTTTAAAATGTTGTTGTATCAAGTTTCAGGTTATCATGTTGGGAAAAATTGAATTCGGTGTGAAGGAATGAGCCATATTGGCTTATTTCTTCCACAAGTTCGCGAGCCAGGACCCTCACCAGGGGGGGTGACCCGCCCCAGCGGGTCATGCTGCTGTCCGAAAAATTTGGTTTTTGGTTTTGAGTTTTCATGCCCCGTTTGTTTAGCTAACTTGTTTCTATGACTTGGAAAGTGAAATATATAATAAGTTAACATGTTTTGATGTGTTTAAGTTTGATTGAAGTGTTATGTGACTATGTTACATGTGTGTGTGTGTGTGTTACTTTCCTAAGGTACACAACACGGTTTATTAAGTTATAAGCTTATGAATGTATGTCGTGAGTATAGACTCACGTACTTGACTAGTTAGCAACCAATGTGGTAAATTACATTGTGAATTGGACTTGAGTATGAAGTTCAACGGTTTAAATGTTGTAGTTGGATACTAATAGATGGTTTGAAAGAAATATAATGTGTACGGTGTTTGTGAAGTGATTGTAATTGTGTTTCAAGTGTAGCTTGCGCTTAAGGCAAGTCTTCTAAACCCTAAACTCGTTATTGTTAAGCAAGTTTCCTATCTCTAAACTTATTATTGTGCAAGTTTTCTAATCCTTATTCTCTTACATTAAGCAAGTTTCCATTTTGAACTTGTTATTCACTTTGTATAAGATGTGGTTGTATTCTATTATTCCTAATGCACAAGTATTGAAGTATGATTGAAGTATTGTGATCTTGACTTAATTGTTCAAGCAAGATCTACTTATTCTTTTAATTGCTATAAATTATTTCTAAAGCATACCTATTTACTGTGAAGTTTATTGGCATATCTTACAATTGGTTCATGATTCTTATATTGTTGAACTGTTAAAGTACTGTGAGTCGATTCAACTACTCCTAGTTGATGATAGTTGAAACTCCAAAGTTCCCTTATTTATCCAAACCAAACTTTCTTTGGTGCGGACTTGTATTCAAATACTGAGAATGAACAACCCTAATTACTAGGGGACATTTATGCGAAAGTGTTAAGATGGTTGTGCACAATTCATGGTACAAAGGGTTAATCCCCCTAAGTACGAGTTAAAGGTTCATAGTCTTATTGACTGTTAAAGGTTTAAATAGAAATATTATAACCTAGGACAATAATTCAAGGTCTTATGACCCTTAGATGATTCTATATTCGAATTCTACATATTGATGAAAGAATTATAATTCAATTCTTTATTTTGATGAAAGTAAAGTTATTCAAACTCTTTTGAAACTATTCACTTCTGTCATATCACTGTTGTATTTTCAAGTGAACTTTTGTTTGCTCACTCTGGCATGTTTTACCACCACTTGCAGTTGAAACAAAGAATGTTGACATACCGTCAACAAGTAAAGGAAAAGAAAAGATGAACAAGTGAAGGCTTGTTGTTTCAAGTTTTGATTGTAATAAGACTTAGTTGGTTATGTTTATTTCCGCATTAATTTGATTAATGTTAAGGTTTAGTTAACCCTGGAATTTTATTGGCAAGTTATAATCCTTTTTAAAGGAAGATTTTTATTAAGGTTTATGAAGGTTGTAATTTACTTTGAAATTCTTTATTTTTGGGTAGATGTATGTTTTATTAGAAAGTGAACACCAAATCATGTGGAAATAAAGTACCCGGATTTGGGGGTATCACATTGACCGCACCAGAAGTGGCTGCCTACGTACTCTCGGGTTGAGGGAGATCAGGTCATTCGTAGTTCCGGCTAGTGCCGGGATGATTTGATGTTTTGGATTTTTGAATTTTTTATTTAATTTGACCGCACCAGAAATGGCTACCTACGTACTCCCGGTTTGAGGAGATCAGGTCATCCGTAGTTTCGGCTAGAGCCGGGATGATTTGATGATTTGGATTTTTGAATTTTTTGTTTAGTTTGACCGCACCAGAAATGGCTGCCTCGTAATCCTGGGTTGAGGGAGATCAGGTCATCCGTAGTTCCGGCTTTCTAGTGAAAAACCAAACCTGATTTGATTTGCAGGACCAGGGTGCGGGCATGCATGTGTCTCAGACGTAATACCTTTTCACGGTGTCTGAATTGATGAGTTGGGGAAATTCGGTCCCATCCATCTCTTGCAGTTTGATAGCGCCCCAGTCAACACTTCTTTGACAATGAAAGGGCCTTCCCAGTTTGGGGCAAATTTTCCTTTGGCTTCATCCTGGTTGGCCAGGATTTTCTTTAGCACCAAGTCATTTTCTTTGAATTGCTAAATTCGGACCTTCTTGTTGTAGGATCTGGCAATCCTTTGATGGTATAACTGTCCATGGAAAATGGTCGTAGCTCTCTTTTCATCTATCAGAGACAGCTGATGATATCGGTCTTGTAACCATTGATCTTCATCTATTTGAGCATCGATCAACACTCGCAAAGATTCCATCTCTACCTCTATGGGAAGGACTGCCTCCATGCCATAGACCAATGAATAGGGAGTAGCTCCAGTGGGTAATGGATGTGATAGGTCTAGTGTAACCCAAAGCCAATAACGGTCATCGATTCATCTTCACCGTGATCGATTACTTCACCAAATGGGTTGAAGAAGCCTCTTTTCCCAAGGTCACAAAAGAGGTCATCATTAATTTCATCAGAAACAATGTCGTCTGTCGATATAGATAACCGGAGGTGATCGTATCAGACAACGCAAAAAACCTGAACAATCAAATGATGATGGATCTGTGCAGTAAGTTCCACATCAAGCATCTCAATTCCGTCATCTATCGGCTCAAGATGAACGGCGCTGTCGAACGGCCAACAAAAACATCAAAAAGATCATGTAGAAAATGTCTGCCAATCACAAGGACTGGCCTGACCTGCTGCCTTTAACCCTGTTAGCATACAGGACTTCAATGCGTATTGAAGTCCTGTATTTGGCATTGAAAGCATCTTTTGACGTGATCATCGCAATCAGCTTTGAGCGAGATCCATTAATGTCCTATTCTGATTATCTTCTTGGCCAGCAGATGGCCGCTCATGTGTGGACCACAGACTCCGCCATGGATTTCATCAGTTAGTCTTTGGGCTTGCTCTTTGTCGAGGCATCTTAGCAGGCCTATTCCAGCATCCCTTTTATAAAGTGTGTCTCCGCTCAGATAGAACTTCATGGACATTTTGAGAATCCGTTTCCGCTCTGATTGGCTTGCACTAGCGGGGGTGGATCCATCACGGAGATATTCCTTGATGTCTTGAAACCAAGGAAGCTTGATAGAAGGTATTTCATCTGATACTTCTCCCACATAATTCCCATATATCGGGGCTTTCTGAATTATAAATTGAATCGGATATGCGGATTAATGAAGCCAACATTGCTAATGCATTAGTAAAGTCATTTCGATCCCAAGGAATGTGAATGAAGGTTATTGCTTCGAATTCTCGAGATATTTTGAGGACTTGCCGATGGTAGGGCAGCAAATGCAGTTCTTTGGTGAGATACATGTCGGTCTGTCTGATGACCAGCTCGGAATCTCCAAAGACGAGTAGGTGTTTGATGGACATGGATTGGGCTAGCTTCAACCACATGATACAGCCTTCATACTCGGTCGTGTTGTTGGTGTTGCCAAATTGAAGTTTGGTAGCCACAGGATATTGATCACCTGTACCAGAGATGAGGACTACCCCAGCTCCAGCACCCTCCATGTTTACCGCTCCATCGAAATACATTTTCCATGGTTGGACTGTATTCTTTGACGGGATTTGTTGAATTGTCAGGATCCCATCGTTTGGGAAATGTCTCCAGGGGCTCGAACCCTCCTGAAGGTGCTTTAGATAATTGATCTGCAATGCTTTGACCTTGATTAACTTCTGAGTCACGTAGACAATGTCAAACTGCTATAGGATCAACTGCCATTTGGACAGTCGGCAATTCAACATTGGTTTGTTGAATACGTATTTGAGTGGATCCATGCGGGATAGTAGGTAGGTCATATTCCCATACAAATAGTGTTGCAACCTCATGGCGGCCCATGCTAATGCACAACATGTCTTTTCGATCAAGGTGTATTTCTGCTCACCACTGCTTAATCTTTTACTGATGTAGTAGATGGCTTTCCTACTTATCATCCTTCTATCCCAACATGCAGCCCATTGCATTGGCATTGACGGAAAGGTACATGAACAAAGGGACTCCTTCCCTTGGGGGCATCAGAATAGGAGCTTCAGTCACCTGTTTCTTGATGGAAAGGAAGTCTTGTTGACAATCCCCATTCCACGTGGTGGAGGAATTCTTCCTTAACAGCTTGAAGATGGGCTCACAAGTTGCGGTGAGCTGGGAAATGAATCTGCTTATGAAGTTGATCCTTCCTAGGAATCCACGTATCTCCTCCTCGATGACGAGGTACTGGTATTTCAGTGATGGCTTTGATTTTGGCGGGGTCTAACTCAATGCCCCGATTACTCACCAGGAATCCTAACAGTTTGCCTGCTTTGACACCAAAAGCGCATTTGGCGGGATTTAGCTTGAGGTTGTACTTACGTAACCTGTTGAACAGCTTTCTGAGATGGTCTATGTGATCATCCTCCCTTCAGGATTTGATGATGATGTCGTCGACATAGACCTCTATTTCTTTGTGCATCATGTCATGAAATAGAGCCATTATGGCTCGCTGATACGTGGCTCCGGCATTGATGAGGCCAAAGGATAGACGTCGATAGTAGAAAGTTCCCCAGGGAGTGATAAAAGCTATTTTTCCCTATGTTCTTCAGCAACCATGATTTGATGGTAACCAGCAAAGCAATCCACGAATGAATACATGCCATACTGCGCAGTGTTGTCAATCAAGATGTGGATGAAAGGTACTAGGAAATTGTCCTTCAGATAGGCTTTGTTCAAATCCCGGTAATCCACATAGACTCATACCTTCCCTCCGGGTTTAGGTACGGGGACTATGTTTGATAGCCATTCAGGGTATGTTGATACCATGATGATTCCGTCTTTGAATTGCTTAACGATTTCTTCTTTGACTTTGAGACTCCACTCAGGTTTCAATCGCCTGAGTTTTTGTTTGACTGGTTTAAACCCTTCTTTGATGGGCATTTGCTGGATGACAATGTCTATGGATAGACCGATCATGTCTCCATGTAACCATGCAAACACATCCTGGTACTATGTTAGGATTTCAAACAAGTCGGCTTTTTGATTTGGTGTGAGGTCTGAGCCTATTTGGATTTCTTTGATGTTTTCAGAGGTTCCTATGTTGATGGTGGAGGTTTGGTTTGGGTTTGTCTTCAACCCATTCCTTGATCTCCTCTGGCACCTCATAGTCATTCCTCCTCCTGATCAATATCCATCAAGTTGAAGCTCAATTCTACATCCATGTTGGAGTCTTTTCAACAGGTTGGCATCTCATCAGCAGAGACACGTACATCCAATGCTTGGGTCCTGAAAACAAAAATGCTTTCATTAATATACACAACTGCTTAAACATACATAGCATTCTGTAAAGCGTGACAAAGTTGCTGCTATTGTTATGCAAAAGTAGCAGTAAATGAAAGCATGATTAAGGGCAGATGTACTCTCTGCCCCTTTACCCTTTTCAACTTAGGCAAAGGATACTGCTCCAATTGTCCAGTGTCAGATTCTCATGAATTGGGAGAATTAAGGCATTGTGCTCATCTGCTTCGTCCTGGATGATGACTAAACATCCTGAGAATAGGGCCAAGGCTTTTCTGTGGATCATTCCACTTCTTGAGAGGAATTTGGACATGATCATCATTGACTGTCGGGAGTTCGTCATTTAATTGAGAATTATTCTCATGTAGCGAATGGGTCTCGTACTTCGTACAGGATCTTTCTTTTCCCTTTTCGC